>JAPZDY010000026.1:4330028-4368512 GCA_029783645.1 Ctenochaetus hawaiiensis
GTGGCTTTGATAATGACAAAATTGCTACTGGCAGTAGACGATGAAGGAACGAGACGGCAGGCATGTAGGAATTTTTAATGAAACAGAGGCTGGTTCACATAGCCGGAGACACAGTGGCATGCGCCAAATAATAACACACATCAAGAGCCTTCACTCCAAGCACCAGCCACGGCCATGTCTGATGTCTAGCAGACACTGATTAGATAACTTACAGAAGGGAACCTGCTAGATTCACACTCATTGTGATTTCCTACCAAATGACCTTGGTGTTTTCCAGCAAAACAATCTGCTTTTCCACCAGTTTTAATTGAACTAATGTAATCAAGGATACATCAGCAACAGAGGAAGTAACACACTAGAATTTGCGATGCCCACTTCAGTTCCAAAGGAAAAAATATCTTTTTTTTTGGCTCCAGCTGAGAACCAACTTCTTGGGATCTGAACCAATTTATTATTTTATTTACAAATTATTTATTATTATTTAGATTATTTTTATATCAAGCCCTTTTATCCATTCTGTGTTCATTTTGTCCATCTTGTAATGTCTCAATAATTAAATATATTCAGTTTGAACCAATCTTCAGATTGAAGAAGTGACCTAAGGGTTAAATGACTGCTGATTGATTTATTGTCGCTGTTCTTTTAATGATAGGTCCCCTTATTGTTTCAGTTCCAATAAGCAGCTCAGTAATTTAAAAAAAAAATGTCAATAAATTATTAAGTTTCCATTTTCATTGATTCCTGCAAAGAGATTTTTTCTCAGTGACCTAACATTAACTAAATACATTGCTCTTGTTGTCTTTTTGTCTCAGAGGGTCCAGAGTATGAGTACAGCGGCAGTGAAGAGGAGGAGGATGAGGTGACGGAGGAGGAAGGAGAACCAAGGTAAAAGCCTTTTCACATTAGGCAGGAAAATTGTTGGAGAAGTTGATCACAGGGTGTGTAATGAAAGACTGCACACATGTGCAGTAAAGGAATAATTCGGTGCCCCAGTAGTTGCTTCAGAAGAACAAATGCAGAAAGAATATGGCACCAAGCAGACACAGGGAATGAATCCAGATAAACATGCAAACAGTGTCTACGTGAGTTTTTAAAAAACGTGCCGTTACTGTCATCATCATCAGGGTTTTTTAAGCAGTAGATTAACACTCATGTCATCATGAATTTGCCCTCTGCTTAATTTCTCTTTACACACAGCTCACAGCTACTGAATCACTACAGGGCTTCCATGTGCTTGTATGTCCATGGACAGATGCACAAACATCTCTGTCGCTGTCCCTGGACATCAAACAGCAGATGGCACTAAGAACTAAGCACGTTCTCCTAGGATGAGCGTAAAGTGTGTGTATGTGTGTATGTAACTGTGCCCATAACCATCTCACTGGATAATCTGCAGCAATGTGGCATTTTTCTCATCATGGCTAAGTGTGCCTCAGTACATCAGATAGCAGTTACTGGCATTAACACTGTTCTCTTCCCCCTCTTTTGTCTCTCAGCTCAATAGTTAACGTGCCTGGCGAGTGGACGTTAAGACGGGAGTTTCTTCGTTTACAGACAGAAGATCATGAAGGAGGCAGAGAGGGGGGGCATGGAGGAGGTGGGGCACAACAGAGACAACAGGTAAGTTTTGACTCCATATGCCACCTTTTACACATTCATACATATTACAGAAATGTACAGTGAATTACAAAGATGTCATGTCAAAGTAAGTTCAGTGTCTTTAATCAGTCACTTTGTGTTATTAGGATAACTGATCCAATTTTTTTTTGTCATTTTTCATACAAAAATGACAAACATTCATTGTTTTTTCAGCTTTGTCAGTGTGAGGACCGCAGTGTTTCTTGGTGCCATATGTCAGTCAGTTGAATATCTTTTAGCTTTGGTGAAACAAAACGGGCAGATAAAAGACAGCAACTTTTTACTTCTTATATTTAAGACTTTATGATCTAAATGATCAAGACAACAGCTGGCAGAAGCAATAATGCTAATAATATGAACGCAAGCTGCAGTCCTGGTTATTATCAGATGCTGTCACAGTAGTAACAAAGATATTAGTGGTAGTATGCATGTTGCATGAATGCAGAGTAATCCATTTAATTTTAGTCATTTATCACACAGAAAAATCATCTTAATCTCAAATTGGAAAAGTCATTATATTAGTTGGAAAAGTAGAGTTGCTACCAAAATGTCCACACTGACCTGTAATCCTATTTCACACTCACCAATCAGGTTTTAGTCTTTTTAAAGTTTTTGGTGAAGCCACTTCATATCACAGTGGGAACAGCAGACCATTTGACCCTGGATCAAAGTCAAACATAATTCAATTTGGGTTTTGCTAATGCAGAGTTAAGAGCAAAGTTAACCTAAGCCACATAACATTTCAGTCACTTCGAAGAGTGTGAAAAGCCTTCTGTGTCACTGACATAATTAGATATGAAAATGATTTAATGATAAGTAATGTCCGTTCATTGCAGCAGCACAGGCAGCAGCTGGCGGATCAAGAACGATACAAGCAGCAGTTACTGGCTGACAGACAGAAGAGGATCCAACAGCAACATGAGCAGCGGCAAAAATTAGAGGATGTAAGTACTGCATGTACGTGGTTTACCTCCGTTCACACGGCCTTTAAAGGTCAGTGTGTAGGTAAGAGAGTGGCTGGTAATGAACATGTTACAGGAAGAGAAAATGAGTTTAAGTCATTCAGCTTTTATCAAGTTCATCTTTACAAAATGCCACTTGATGTCACCTTCCAGCAGCTGAGTCACATCCTTTCTCTGCTCTCACTGCACCTTCAAACAAGAAAACTTTTATTTGTGAGGTATTATGTCGTCCCACAATAACAAAAGTTGCAATTAAATGTAATGTTGATGATCTTAAAGCTTTAGTTTTATGGCAGCTACATGTCTTTCAAATGCATAAGTCTAATGTTGCTACGAAGTAAGCAAAAAACAGCGATAGCGTTTCCCCTTTTTAAAGAAATGTATAATTGTAGTTGATGTTAATGTAAATGATGCTGACTTTTGCTTTTGTGCTTATTGTTTTTTTAGCAGCAGAGACGACAGCTGACAGACTGCGCCTTTCAGTGGGCGGAGCTTCAAGAGATCTTGCTAGGGGAGGAGTCTGATCTCCATGACAACAGAATCTTCCTAGATGACAGAAACAGGAGGGCTGAAAGGAGACAGGTAACATCTCAGTTTATTAAAAATATACTTTAAATACTGAACCAAATTGATAGCAGGCTAAACAAAATGTGTAAAGATATAAAGATGTCCAATCCTGGCTAATTACTTAGCTACTGTTTGCATGTGTCCAAAAATGCCAGTTGTACAAGGAAAGATTTTTTCCACCTGGAGGCAGTGCAACAAGTTGACTCTTTGCACATACAGCACACACACACACAGAGAGTAACATAAACATTCATTTAGTCATGTTTCTGGCCACATGACAAATGAGGTTACTTTTAGCTCTGGTTTGATCTTGAACTGAGCCCGGGGCAAATATGTGGCTCTTCTGCTGCTATATACTACTACTATTTTCAGCAGCTTGTTTCTAACTGTATCTGTCTGCTGTTTGATGCTGGGCAGGTTATAAACTGTTTTTTTTATCAGATCTTTCATTTCCTGCAGTAATAGTGAACATATCACCTGTGCAGTCAGTGATAAACTTTACATATTCGTCCTTTCACTCTTTGTTCAAATAAAAATCTTTGTTAGTGTCACTTAAATTTATTTCATACCTTCTTCTCAAAAATTCTTCACAGTTGTTTTGAATGCATTGCATGTGCAAAACCCTTTGTTTCCTAAACGTGTCATGTATGTTGACATAAGTTTAAAAAAAAAAAACAATATGTGAAGTATGAATGATGGGAATCCTGCAAAAATACATTAAAATCTTACATTAGTGACAAAGCTATCCAAGTCTGCATTGGACTTAAATGAATAAAACAGGCTCAAGTATAGATTGTTTGGACTGTGCAGATGTCAAACTAAAGTCATATAAATTTCAAATTCAACAAAAATAACCCGAGTTACCTTTTAGATGAAATACCTTGTGGCAGGTGAGTGTGTGAAACACTTGCACTTCGTGTCCGTGTTTGTGTGTTAGGCTCTAAATATTTGATGCAAAAACATGAACTTGTTTTCCTCAGAAGCTCTGTAAGCTCGGAGGAGTGTTTGATGTACACTGCGCTGATGCAGTGGTTGCACCTGTCAGCCTTTGTCACCCAGGTGATCAAAACATTCTCTCCTCGACGCAGCGGGCCAGAAGAGAGTGTTACAAGGGCACATCTGTAAATTTCATAATTATGAACTGTTAAAGACAAGAACTTTATGAAATGGAAATGGATTTTTTGAAGATAACTTAAAAAGATTAGTTGTGTGCCCACAAAATGTGTGTGCATGTGTGTGCGCGCGTGTGTGTGTGTATATGTGCATGTGTGCCATTTTCAGTCATTTTAAACAAAGTCATATAGCTCTTTCTCATATATCAGATTGATTTTTTAGTTATTAGTTTTAACACATGCTTAATGAATCCATCACACACACCAGTAAGTTTCAGTAGGTGTATATTAACACCAAGGAGCAGGTTAGGGACTGTGATTCTTCATGTAGAAAACACTCTGTTTTAGTGCTATTAATATCTGTCTAGTTATATTATATGTCTATTTGGTTGGCAACTGTGTGTGTGGCAGAGAGCTATCTGTAAGTATTAGATTCTGATTACACAGATTGCCTGTAAGTCATTAAGTTCAGCATGCTTAATGGATCTATCTGATGCTTCATTAAGTTTTAATGCATTTGCATTTAATTATGTGACAGGTTCAGTGAGTGTGTGATGTGATGTCTTGTACTTTGTCAGATGAAGAACTTGCCTTGGTGCAGCGGTTCCAATCATTCCACACATTGATTGATTTGGCAAGCATTACATCACATATTTCAGTGGCCTGTTGGCAGCTAGAGAAGTGGCCAAGTGCAGGATTTGAATCACTGCCCTGCACAGGCAGTGTGAATGATCAAGGGTGTAGCTACACAACAGTATGTGGTCTACACTGTCTCAAAGCATGCTGGGTAATGCTCCTGCAACCCCGAACGGGATAAGCGGGTGAAGGGAATAGATGGTTGATTATATGACTTGCAGTCGAGCTTCTATTAGTTACAGAGCCTTCACTTGAATTTAAAGGTTCCTTTACGGTTAACAGGCAACTCGCATCTCTGCACCATGTTCATAGTTTCTGTGGTCGGCTGTATTTTTGCCATTGCAATGGTCTTGAAGCAACTATTGTATAACTACCCAACAGCTGGTTATAGATGCAAAAAATGCTGCTTTTGCTTTATCATAAAAAAAAAACTTTGATCTCAGAACCATCAGTGTGGCAAAGTAGGTAGGTTGGTCTGCCACTTTGGTCCATACTTAAATATGCTGTCGTTATTTCTCGATCTTTCCTATTGCCATCTAGCCAGCACAGGGAGATCATGTGTGATTTAAGTGAAATGTCCCCCAAAAAATCACATGGGTTGTCATAAAACTTGTTTTAGTTGCGACAACTTTAAAATACTCTTATGATCTAAGTGCTAATAGATGTTATCATGCTAGCATGCAAAACTAAGATGGTGAATAAGGTAAACGTTATACATGCTTGAACATCTCTATTTTAACATTATCATTGTGAACATGTTAGCATCCTGACGTCAGGGTTTAAATCTTTAAGCACTGCTCTGCAGAAGTTCAGCTCACAGAGTTGCTAGCATGGCTGCTGTAGTTACACCAGTGGCAAAGAGCAGCAGAGTGGTTATATCCCCCAGTTTTCGGTTTCTTAACTCATTTTCTTGTCTGTGACAACTGTGCAGGGGAAGAGATTTTGTATAACTCACCAATTTTTATTACACAAGGGTCTAAATTTATGCTTAATAAGGTTTGTGGTTGCTCTGAGTGACAGCAGCTGGCAGCTGTCTGTGAGACGTCACCGTGTTATGGGTGTCACACAGTCCTCTCCAGCTCCAAATATGGCCAATACTTGCTCTGTAAAACTAAATGTCCGTAATGTCAGCCTTAAGGCTTTTAAACAGAACTACAGATATCAGTAGGTGATGTCACAGCTCTGTCCACTTTTTATTTTATTCAGGCTATGATGCTAGCTAACGTGAAGCATCAGTGGTTTGTAGAACAACTGAGGACTATTCATCCAGAAACTCATACAGATAGCTGATGTCTTGTGCTGTCCTTCTTGTTAATACTAGTTTGAGCTTTTGTACGAGTGCCCACAGTTGATTATCGCTCAGACGGCACTTGTATATGTAATCAACAATAAACTTCAGTATGGAAGCCTTGTCAACCAGTCAAGCCGCTGTTTGAGCTTTACCACAAATTTAAAAAAAAATCTAAAGCAATTATACAACAGTGTGTACATTAGGTACGTTTAATTACACATTTTGAATGTAGAAATATCCAGTTTGGACCATTTGGACCTACAAGGATTTTCCAGGAGAAATTCAAAAAGAGGTCATAATGAAATATTTAGATTTGAGGGCGTTGGCTAAAAGCTCTATGCCATCTTACACTCTGAATATTTTAGTTTCCACCTCTCAGAATTCTGCTCAAGACTTTAGTATACTCTAATTAAAGTAAGTGCATGAGTGCATGTGTTTGTGTGTGTTTGTGTGTATGTGTGTGTGCATGTGTGTGTGTGTGTGCATGTGTGTTGGGGGAGTGCAAGTGTATTGCCATTACTGTGGGAGCTGTATACAAAACATAATGAGCAATAATGTGGAGCAAAAAGATTTTAGTGTTTTAGTAAAGCAAACATAAATCGCATTTGTTACAATTAAACAAAAAACAATAAAAGTCCTGAAACATGCTGAAATGTATCTTAATTAAACCATTTGGCTTTCTGTTCGTGTGTGTGCGTGTATGTGGCATGTGTGTGTGTTCAGCAGGACCAAGCGGGCAGACAGCGGAGTGCAGATGTGTCAGTAAGGCCTCTGGACTCAACAGCAGAGCAGGTAACAAACCTTCACTCTCTATTTTTTTCACCTACTTGTCATTATTTCTGCACTTGTCTTTTGGGTGCTGGCAGGTGGACTTTCTTGCAAAATATTTAAAATGTGGGCTCATTCTTGATGCCGCCGGTGGTTTTGCCCAGGAACGACACATTGCATTGGAGTTTACGATGTGTTAAGTGGATTTGTGTGCGTGCTAAGTGCTAAACCTTTCAGGAGTACTTCCTTTCTTTCTTTTTTCTTCACTTTCTTTCATCTCTACTTTTCTTAAAAGTTTTGTGTTTGAGTGTTGGATCCAATATGATGCTTATGATGTAAACATCATTATTCATGGCTGCCTCGTCTTTATTAGCAGGAAGAAAATGCACTGGTGAAACGACTTTGATATTATCGAATAATTTTTCAAGCAGAAAATTCCAAAACTGTTATCCACTCTTTACAGTTTTGAGAATTTTCGGCCTCTTTTTAAATTTAATGACTGTAAATTTCATGTGTTTGGATTTCAGACTTTTGGTCAGACAAAACAAGACATCGCCTGAGGCTTTAGGAATTAAGCATTTTCTCAGTATATGCTGCCATTTTATAGATCAAAAGATGAATTGATAAGTGCAGAATAAAAACAATCCTGCTTGCATTCTTAAAAAGTTGAAGTTACTTCTGAAATAGAGATACACGAACAGGTGACGTGAAGGTTTTTTGTGAAGCTTAAGAAGCAATATGCTCGATCTAAAATCTAAATTCAACAGGAAGTGTTTGTGTACAACAGAGAGGAGTTTCTGGTGTGGTCTTTGTCATCGTTTGTCATTTAGATAACAGGAATTGAATGAGTGAGAGGAGGTGCAGAGTAAGAATAAAACACTGCAGTGGAGAACGGAAGAGAACTAAAAGCGATAGTGCAAAATAAACTGTCACTCACTCTCTTTGTAATGTATGTGTATCAAAATAGTGAAAGACAATATGTGTCTGGCTCTGGATGCCCGACACCCCTGGTGGTTCACATGAAGTTTGACATTCCTCTCATATAAGGAGACATTTAAAGATTGGGGATCTTTTAATTCTGTATTTGTGTGATATTCTAGTTGAGATGTAGAGAGACAACAGTGAGATACACTCAACTGTACCAGTGGTGTCAGATCTTGACAAGCTTTTAAGCCAATGCCTATCACAGTATGCCATCCCGTCTGCTTTAGAGCCGTGCTTTTCTCTCTCTATTTCTCTCTCTCTCTCTCTCTCTCCTTCTCTCTCTATATCCTCACATCTCTGCTGCTCCCAGCATGCCTCAACTCTCTCCTCACTTGTTTCCCCTCTTCATCCCTCCCTCTGTCATTCACAGCATGTAACCTCTTTCATTTCCAGCATCTCTCTTTCAACTTGTCTCTCTTTTTTTTTTCCTTCTAAAATGTTACTATCTAATCTCAGCGGGGGGCCTCAGACATACAAATTCACCAAAGATCTCTTTTTTTTCCTTTTCACTGTCACTTCTCTGGTTCTCAAACGCCTTCCAGCTTCTCATAACTCCCTCCTCAAGTCTTCATTTCTCTGTTCTTCTCTTCTGTCTTACCTGTTATCTGTCACATTTTTATGTTTCTTTAGTGAATGAGTTCATTTTGATTTTAATTCCATGGCCTGTAGGTTCAATAAATTAATGAGATGGAATATCACTAACTCGGTTAAACTGGTAGTGTTAGTTTTATTTTTTAATTTTTTTTGCTCCAGGCAAAAGCTCCAAGCAAACTGTGAAGGATATATTTTAAGATTACTTTTTATTTGGCTATAGAATTGTCATCTTTATCATGCAATAATTATCACCAGCTACTGTAACTTAACATAGATGCTGCATCCTCTTTGGCACGTTTTTTTCTCATTTACTTTGTCCAACTTGCACACTGATGAGTTGGGCTACTGACAAAAAAAATAAGAAATGACAAAGAAGATTATTATTTATAAAGGTGTTACAGCTTTAACATCAGTGTGCATCACATAAGCTGTACATTATGTTATTTAACCTTAGATTAAATATCAGATGGACTAATTTAAGTGTAAGCTCATATTTTTCAGGATTTTTCTTTCTCCATCTTTCATGGGTTTTTATTCTTCATCACTATGTGAGTTACTGAGTGGAGCAACTGGGCATTCTCACTCAGGTCATTATTCTTAAGTGGTCATTTGGATGGTACGTTGCAGATAGCTGCCATGGTGTATTTTGTAATATTGGTTTGAAAAAAGGCCTTTTTCCCAGGGAGCAGAAAAGATGACGTTACCAAAGTTCAGTGCTGTTGTTAGTTGAACACAGTTAGTTTGGTATGCTGAGTATTCTGACTGTGTGTCCTCTCATTCTTCTAAAACAACTTTAAATCCCTGGTTGTCTTCCCTCTATAGCAACATTCACATAAATCACATCATTGAATTGGCATGTGACAGCCATGTTCATGTCTTAGGTGAACAGAATGATGGCAAGACAAGTGTTTTTTTCTCCTACATCTACTGGTGTGGAGGGACACTTGGAGTATATATGCTCTGTGAACTGCCTAGAGTGTCTGCATATATAGAGTACAAATCTACAGTCTTCATTTTCTGCATATTACACTGCAGTAAACTTTATTATTATTATTCAAACACACCGCAATAAATTGAACACACTGCTTACAGTGTGATCATTGGTGGTTTGACAGTGTCTTAAGCCGGGGCAGTTCAGTGCAGTCTCTGATGTTGAGAGGACGGTTCTGGAGGGAGGGGGCAGCTATGGAGATGGCTCTCATCGCTCCAGGCCCAAGGAGCAGAGACTTTGAGAAGGAGTGTAGTGTTGGAGCAGGTCAGTGAGGTGGGGGCAGACTAGAAGAGGGCTTTCTGAGTGAGGAGCAGGACTTTGAATTGGATCTATTGTGAACTGTGAGCCCATGGTGCCATTTTTATATATATTTGTGTTGTACAGTGAGCTTTAAACCAGAAGCACTACTGAGTAACTGAAAAAGATTTCTTCTCTGAGCTATCCAGGAAATCTGGAGCTCATTTTAGGTGTAGATCTGCAAAAAATTCCAATAATTTTATGAGCAACTTACATAAATGCAATGTTCATGAAAAATCTGTCAACTTCCCTGTAAATCCATCCTGCCGGCAATATAAAATGTTTCAAAAAGAGATATGGAGACAGGAAATTTCAGTTGTGAGACTTAGTTGACAGTTGTGGCTCTTTATTTGCGCTTTTATTGCATTTCCTCTGGACAAAGTTTTGCTTGCAAAACGCTTTTTTAAGCCACAGAACAACCATCAGCCCTCAGTTGTCCACGTTTTATTGCCAATGCTGTTTTATGACTCTTTTCACATGTTGGTTTTACACCACACAAGTGAAGAAAACAGCTAATTTCCTATGTGCTGCTTTGTATGTATGTAACCATAAGCTTTATAGTCAGGCCTGTGTTGTATGAAGTGTATGTGCAAAAGCCATGGTTTGTCTTGTCAGTTTCTACAAGACCTGGGAATGTCCTTTACAACTTTCATGTACACTTGATTTGGATTGAAAAAGTGCAAATAGTTTGTGTACATTTAATATTTTATAGTTATAGCTATAGTTATTCACTTCACTGTCAATCAGACAGTGAAGTGCCAAAACATACAATTTGTGATTTGTATTTGAAGTTTTGTTTCCTTTAAATTTAATTTTATATAATTTATGTATAATTATATTAAATTTATATAAGATTTGGCTTATCCTGACAAATGGTTTTAAAATCAGTTAAAAATAAAACAAAAGTTTTGTAATTGGGCAATGTTTGATTTGTTCTTTTAAAATTAGGAAATCATATTGACATTGCAGTTGTAACAAAGAAAAATCCTGAAAAGGGTCTAGAGTTGCCTAAAGTTGAGATTAGAGATACCTCTGTCGATATTGAGACTGCATATAAAAACTTAACAGCTGAACTTAGCACATGCACTAATGCCTCACAATACAGTATAAGTACATGTTATTTAAAGTAGACACTCCCAGGCTGCGTCAGTTTCTATGTGTGCTTTTCATGTTTGCTACATAGAGAGCCGTGGCACCAAACCAGCTGCTTCAGCAAAAGGCCCAGCTCTGCCAGCCTCAGCTTCAGCCACAAGCCAAGCCCCAGCCCCTGGCTCAGCATCAGCAGCCCTCAGCGGGCAGGAGATCCCACCGCACCCTGCCCAAGGACCAAACCCAGCTCCTGTCGCTGCAGCACGACCACAGACACAGGGAGAGAGAGAAGGAGAGGGAGAGGCAGAGGCAGAGGGAAAAGTCGGTGGCAGCTGTCCAGAAGCTAACAGCCAATAGCGGGAACACAGCTGCTGCCGCTGCCGCTGCTGCGGCTGCTGCTGCTTCCTCACCCAGCCGCCCCGCAAACAGTCAGCGCTCAGCGGTAAAAGCCCGTCTTCCTCAGCTGTCTAGCACTCTTAACATGCTCATCACCACTTCGTCTCATAACTGTCACTCTGTTTCTTGCATTAAACTCAGTGTAAATGAGGAGTTTAATGATTTATTTCAGGATTTTTTAATCTTATACCGATGCTTTTTCTCAACTTTCATTTTTTCATTTGTCACTTAGTTGACAGACCTCTTTCACCTGAGCATAACAAAGATAAAGTAAGTGAATGTGAATCATGTGTTCTATTCTTAGCGTATTAGCGAAACCACACAAGGAGCTTGAACAGGAAACTGACTAAAGATTTCTATAAAACAACTTTCTGAAACAGCTTATAGTTGCAATGCCAGTCATGTTTTTTTTTTTTAAAAACATACCTAATGTTTGATGAGGACCTTTGTTAAATTCAACAAATCAAATTATTCTGATGCCACATGGTTAATCGCATTTTTTCCATCTGTCTATTCCTTATAGCTTTTCCCTATGCTTAAAGTTTTCAGATGATCAGCATCAAAGGGCTAAAAATTACATTTATGACATATGTTTCTGGAGAAGATGTTGATAACAAGACCACAGTACATCAGGAGCTGAGAAATACTAAAAAAAACACATAGCTGTAATGTTTATTTATGTCATGCAGACTTATTACAGGCAGTCCTCTCAAGTCCTATGTGTGTAAAACTTCTCAACCACATGCTGTGCCCCCAACAATGACTTAAAAAGGTGCCTAAACTCAGACCTAAGAGTCACAAGTCATACTAAAATATCAAGAAATAAAGAGAAACTTTATTGAAGTAACATTCATCACAGGTTCCTAGTGTGATTATTACGTGCTGACTGCGACGCTTAAGTGTTGTTGATTGACTGCAGTCCTGTCTATCCATAATTACCTTCCTGAGGCACTAAATCAACCAATTGCAGGCCTTCAGTGACGAGCTGGCCGTAGTGATGAGCTCAGGGCTGCCATTGAATTGGTTGAATTCTGACACAGCCTTTAAAAACCATCCAGAGGTTTGATCTCTGAATTTGTTAGCCCAGGTAGGAGATATTGTGAAAAGCAATCAGTATCTAAAACTGTGGCCTAAAACCTAGGTCTGGAAGCTGAATAAAAAGTCAGTTTAAAATGAACACTCGACGGGCAAAACACAACACTAACAACGCTGACGCATGCATGATTAAATCATTTTTCTTTTTTACCAAAACCATGTACCCAACATTATGTCTGCATCAATGTTTTGTAGCAAAAGGGAATGGCTAATGTTGTCAGTACATGCTTTTTGGGCCGTTAAAATCTTAGATGGATTAAATGTAAAGTTTTTAAAACTTTAAAAGCAGCGTTATAAATTTAAAATCAGTCTCATTTGTAATTAGTTCTAAATCATTAAAATTAATGTATTTTATATCTCAGCTAATATACTAACTGTTGCTTTTTTATTGATGTTAATGTGTTTAATAAGAACATTAATAGAAATCACTTACACATGTGAACATTGTGGTGGCTCAATCTTGTCCTGAACTTTTTTTGAACATGAGCTCAAGTATCGGTAGTGCAGTTATTGGGACAAAATCCTTCATGTATTTATCAACTTACTTTTTCAAAATATTAAAAAATGCCTCTAATGGTCACTTCCAACTGACTGAAGAGATATCCGAGGCTCTTCTAAAAGGTACAAAGCTGAAAGTCATAAGATTATGCATTGTACATATGCTTTATTCTAAAAATAAGAGCAGAAATTATTGTAAATGAGGTCACTCTTAGAATCAAAGGCAAAACTGTGCTCAGCATTATACAGTACAAAGCAGCTGACTGTCCACTCTGACATGATTTCTTTAACTCCTCTCTACCATTCCTGCATGTGTTCATACTTTTTTCACACATTTCTGTGGCACAGCAAAGACTTGTACTGTATGTGTGGGGACACAAACACAAACACAGTCTTATCACGGTAAGATAAGATACGATGTGATACATATGTTTTGTGTTTTAGATGGAACTCCAAGAGTCAAACTTAGCCAGGCTGCTTTTGGCTGCTGGTCTGCCCAGTCAGGTGCACTCCAGGCTGGGCTCGGGGAGCAGCTCTAGTCCTTGTACTCCAGCCATGCAGAGAGCTCACCTCCACCAGGTATACACAGTTATTTTGTATTACACATGCCAGCTGTTTCCTTTGAATTATTTGTATTTTTCAAATATTTGAAGCATTTTTTTCTTGTATTCAATCCTTTTTTGTTCTCTACATTACCACTGTGTAAAGACTGTTTTTACACATGATCCTTTCTTTTGGGCACACTTTTATTTTTACTGTGAAAACTCAGTTTGCCGTCACAAATGATCATGTGTGTGAACTTGTTTTTTTTTTTCTCAGAACGCCAATCTGCGCTCCAGTCGAGACGCCCCTCACAGCAGCTCTATGTCAGATATGGCCATCTCCCCCTTGTCCCCATTTTCACCCCTTTCCCCATCTGATGATGTCTTCTGGGACCCTATGGAGACGCCACCCAAGGTTAGCAGCAGCACACTTATACAGATTAGGTGACAGATTAGGTTACACAAAAGCAAGTTAGACAACATGTGATGAGTCGGAATTTGAAATGATGTTTTTTGTTTTTTTTTCCTCCATGGCTGCCGTCATAAGAGGAACTTGTTGTTGTTGTCATGCCGGGCACAGGATGTAGTCTGCATCACACAAGGTTGGCATGAGGTGCTTGTGTGCAAAGGAAGTGGTGCACACAGCATGTGGTTGATACACTGCATGTGTGTATTCTGGGGAAACAGTGTGTTAGTGTGTATGCATGTGGGAGGAGGAAAGGTGGTGTGCTTTATCTCAAAGATCGCTACAGTATGAAGTGCTCCTAACAAAACAAAATATCTCTGATGAACACTCTGAAAAACACATCCTGCACCCTCTTTGTTGCTGTCTAATATCACTGCTCCCCTCACTAGGTGTTTTACAGCAAAAAATGCTGTTAGTTATATTTACAAACAGAACACCATATGGAGCTAATAGAACAACTAATAACTTCTACAGAGAGAGGAGGGGAGCCCAATAAAGCTGTCTGTTTGCTGTGTTCTGTTGTCGAACTAACAGGAGGCCATATGGAGTCAGCAGAGCAGTTAATAACTCACTACTCTCTCCTATGATTGCAGTGTGGTGACTGAAGCTGCTCTGAAACACTGGAGTGGCTTCAAAACTGTTCACTTTTGGGGACCTCTCTCAAAATAAAATGTGAAAGAAATAGCAAAGCAAGGCATTTGATGATTTTTACAACTGTCTGTGTTTAAATAGACTTATGTAGGTCTCATTCTGGGCACACTAAGGGTTTCTGCACAGCTTAGTAAGCTCCGATGTTAAAATAATAGTCATCAATATGTGCCATAATCGTACAAAGGAATATAAAAGACAGCAGGCTGTGTGTGTGTGTGTGTGTGTGTGTGTGTGTGCGTTCATGTCCGTGTGTCTGTCTGTCTGTCTGTCTGCCTGTCTGTGTGTGTGGGTTGTGTGTATGTGTATGTGTGTTAGGGCCCAGATGTGGGCAACTTGTCAGGAGGATGTCAGGTATTCTCAGAGCTCACTTCCTGCTCTACTGGGTGTGTCTTCCTCTCTGTAACTGGGTCATGTGACCCAGGAGATGAGAGGTCAAAAAGTCACCAGCTGGTTGGTAGGACTGAGTTTTTGAGAAGAATGAAGTGTTGAAAAATCCGGTTTAAGAGACAGAACATTGTAACACTGAGATTTTTCAAATTGGTTTCACAATGCTGTTCTCGTCATAACATGAACGCAAGATTGTTAAAAAAGGTTAAGAAATATCCCTGACTAAGAGTGTATTTCCACACCATATGTATGATTTGGAAATAGCCATTGAGGGTTAAAGGAGCACCATTCAAAAGTTATGAAATAACAAAAGCCAAATGGTGTCATTAGATTTTGAGTAATAAATATCTCTTGGTGGGTTATTAAACATTTTATTGCATTCTGCTCCACAGCCTTTCAGGCACTGAGGAAGCTGTGTACATAAAGGTTTCATAACCACAGAAACCTTCCTATAATTAGCCCAAACCCTCCTTGGCTAGACATGAGACCCTTGTAAAAAGCCATTCCAAGCTTTTGAAAAGTGAAACAAGCAATAAGGTCCACAAGGAGAGAGCCATCTTAATGTGTTCTCTATATGCTTTTATGTGCATGTGTTTCAGTGAAGTCTATTAAACTGACTCTTCCTCATCCCACTCAGGTCCCAGAACGCACTACCTCGAAGTTCTACTGTCGAGAGCTGGTGTTGGGACACAAGAGGACCACTTCAAGGTAGACTACAGCTACGCTGTGTGAACACTGAACACACTAACACACTAACAACACAGAGATATGACTCACTTATTAATATTGGTCATGTTTGGTCTGTACAGAGACCAGTGACCTAATGTGACTTTTTATCGTGAACTAAGATGCATTTCTTTTTGCTTAAAACTGCCAAAGTTAATACTTCATACTGACAGTGGATGAGTCATGTGAATGGGTGACACAAAGAGAAGCATTCTCACCAAACTCTGAAGTCACATTTATTGCACAGACTTGTTAGCGTCTTTGGGGTCATTTTTTTATGTTAAAGCCTTGTTTTCAGCAATGGAAAGCAATTTTCAGCAAAAGAGCCTCGAACCCGATGCATCTGCTTAGCACTAAATGACAAACACAGTAAACAATTAGGTGGTGGACATGTATGAGCATTTAGCAGCTAAATTGCAAGATATTGTCTCCTCAGTGGGAAACAAGACTAAAATAAGAGAGAATATTCAGCATACATTTATCAGGAGGCTAAAATCATGACTAATGTCAGTCCATGTATTTATGTGGAGTCACAAGTCACAGAAAAATAACTTAACTCCTTTAAACACTACAGTTTTCTTTTCTAGGTAGGTAAGTCAGGTTAAAACAATGAGGGTTTTTTTTAATCGTGGGAGTATCCAGAGTATCCAGATTAGCTGTAAGTGTCAGCTGAGCTGGTTGCCTTAGGCAGCTAATATGTAGATGCGCTGAGCAGCACAAATACAATGCATCTGTCTGTCCTTAAACTCAAAAACAAGAGAGGCCAACATAACATTAGTCCTACTCAGAATGTGAATCTGCATCCTTTACTTGTGATCTGTTTGTAATCACGCTGTGAGAAAAGTGGTTCTTAAACACAGAGATATCCTTCCAGCTTGAGTGAAGCTTATTTACTGTGAGGGTTTATATCACACCACAATTTAGCTCACTGGCATGCACTGTTAGAGAACAATCTGTCATGGGTAGATCAGATTAGTTTAGCTTGGATGGTTATTTTCCATTAGATGAAACTAATGGTGAGGAAATTGGGTCATTGCATTGGCAGCGTGAAGGATATACTCAAGATTAGAACTTATAGAAGTGTGTTATCCCTTTTCATCTGTGTCACTCTGTATGTGTGTCTCTCTCGCCATCTAGTGGCAGTCCAGTGTTTGTAGCAGATCCGAGTGGACGATCCGTGTCTCATGGAGCCTCCTCCACCAGCAGCAACCACCCAGGTCTGTGCCGCTTTAACCCACTCCCTCGCCAAGCAAAATCACATGCTAGTACCTGCAGAATGAGCCATAAAAATGAGCTCTGGTTCTCTAACTCTGGTTAAAGAGATTAAGTAGGAAGTTCTGGCTGGCTCTTAAGAATGGAAACTTATTTCTCTGCAGGGTTCCTCAGAATTCAACTGTGACTGTTCACTAAACACATTAGCAGCACCATGCACAGCCTCCTTTTGTATGAGACGAGATTAAAGATGTAAAAGAAACAATATTCTTGATGTTTTCATGTGGATTAGTTGGCTGTGTAATAGGTTTTCCATTGACCTAAATAATCACCGTTGCTGTCTGCTACAGTTTACACTCAGCCTGTGCTTTCCCCACAGATGTGGCCCTGGTGGTGGGAACTAATGTTTTGTATGTGTGAGCGCAGTCGTTTGTGTGAACTTAGTGCGTGACTGTGAAGTCACTGGTTTCTCAGCTTAGCCCACACGGCCCAGACACACATATGCCAAGCCAGCGCACACGCCCATGCACCCAACACCCTGCATAATATCCTTTTAAACAGCCCAGACACACACCAGATACAAGCCGTCATGCCCAGCCCTCCACACACTCAACACACCACACATGCACTTGTGTCAGAATAAGAGCACAACTCGGAGTGATGAGTTCAAAGCTTTGCACTCTCCACCTGCTTGTCTAAGGAGAGAAATCTGCTTCACATCTCTGCCCTGTGTGTCATCTACGCGTGCAGTAAAGAAGGTGCTGGTATACCGACTGGGTGTGACAGAAAGATGAGAGGAAGTTGAGGGAGAATCTGTGTAGTATTTCAAAGTTTCCCCCCCTGTGTAGTTGAAAGGAAACAACTTTTGATGCTTCCCACTCAGTTTGGCTCCTGGCCTCAGCCTTTCTTTGTTTTGTGCCGCAGATCAGAGATTCTCCTTGAGACTCGTATAGCTTTATTGTGGTAAAAAGCTTTTTTTCTGCTCATGATGTCATTGAGAAAAGGCTGCTTTTCTCCTGACTGTATTGTTGTTGGAGAGAGCATATTTAGCATTAATATAAAGAATTTACAAATGGACTAAAACCTTGATTTAATATCATATAAAAGTGATAATGCAGGTAGTTAAAGGATAAGAGACACGAGAACAAGACTGTATCTGCTGTAATTCATGTAACAAAGGAAGGTGGTGTCTCCCATGAATCTTTTTTTGACTGATACTGTCAAAAAGTCTTGAATCAGTGGCCCTTTACATTGTTCTTCAGAGTCAAAGCAGCATATTTCAGAAAACACAACAAATTTCTGAAAACTGGGAATGCATTATTCCTATCTATAACAATTAATCATCAGTTTATAAGGAAAACTTTGTATTATTATATATATTCACCAGCTATTCATTGTTATCAGTTAGAGAGGGATCCAGTAATACAATGACAAATTGCATTTATTGACCTGAGAAGCATCCGCAGAATACATTCCAGTTCAGCAGGTGGTCTGCGATCCACAATCAGACGTGTTAATTACAAAATTAGCAATTCTGTCATTATAGCACAGTTGCACAACTGCCATTAGGTTGACATCATAGCCATAGACATTTGCAATTTATGGCTGTAAGGCTATCAAGTGATACACAGTTTTAGATCCCATGTAAAGGGCGACGAAGGCTGCCATTTTTTGATTTGATTAATTACACCTCATAACACTAATGTTAATCTGTTTAGGGTTCAGTGGTTTGCTCACACTGCTGCTGTTTTCACACTGCATAACTGCTACTCGTGTGTGCATGTGTGTGTGTGTGTGTGTGGGTGGGTGTGTGTCGGCATGCCTGTGTGTGTGATATAGGTTACTTCAAGCTGGAGAGTCCTCTACTGCAGCACAGGAAGACACAAGAAAACATAACCAGTGGGCACGGACAAGTAAATAAAGAGTTGTTTTCCTTCACATTTTCACAGCTGTGACTTAACTCTCTGCCACACATTGCAAACACTTAGACACGACATGTGTGAGCAGGCGTGAATATAATATTATCTGAAAAATCAGCTGAGCCACATTGATCTTGATTAACAAGATGTGGTATCTTCACAACAATGTGCACAGAAATGTAACTGAAATTCTCCTTCTATGTTACATATGAAATGACCTCAGTATTTCCGGTAGTTTTTTGGTTTTGTTAAATGATCCTTAACTGTAAAGTTTACATTTTGTTGCTTTGCCCTCCACTCTTTTTTAATCTTCTGACTCACCAGACCTCATTTAATTCTCATCTCCTCATCTCCGTCATGCAGGGCATAAGATCTGCTGTTGGTCGGCTGAACAAAGCTACAGAGTATTCTTCATCCAGCGACGAGGTTGGGAGCAGTGATGACGAAGAGAGGAACAGGTGAGGTTATTATAATAATTCTTACAGTGTAAAAACTTTCCTGATTTCCTTTTAATGAGAAAAACTTGAATATTAGAATGATGTGAACAAAGGGTTGAGTCATTCTTCAGTGTTTCCAAACACCATTATGAAACATGACCTGTTGCAAGATGAGGTTTGCCAATATTACACATTGTGAAACCAATAATAAGAATCAGTGAAAAGAAATGAGTAAAGAAGCGCTGCTCTGATTTCTACCACATCTACTTGGAAAGCCTGTTTGTGTCAGTGTCTTTGCTGTTTACCAAGGCCGTTACACCAAAAACAAGATTAAAATTCCATATCTTTAATTTAAGATATATTGATGCACCTTGAAAATCAAGCTGGGAAAAGCAAAAGTTTTCACTGGTTTACTTTTTTCAGTTCCACAAACGTGGCAGGAAAGTGAATCGTACAAAAGTTGTGATGCCGTGTGAACATAAATCAAACAGAACGGGATAATTTTCTGATACTTTTTGACATATACTCAATTGAAAATTCAGTTTATTTTTGTATATATATGCTTATTCTTATTTTGATGCCAGAAACACGTTTCAGACAAAGTAGGACAAACAAAAAACTGGGAAAGTTTCTGTACCTGTGGAATGCATCAAAACACCTGTTTGAAACATTCCACAGGTAAACAGCTGCATCAGTAACAGGTGTTATTATCATAATTGGGTATGAAAGGAGAATCCTCAAAAAGGTCAGTTATCCACTAACAAGGATGGGACAAGACTCAAAAGTCTGAAAAACATGATTAGTTTTGCTGTTACGTGGATTTGAGAGTACTTCATGAAGCTGTTGTCAGTAAAAATTAAACATTTGAAAATGATAGCATCTTATTTTTGTTTTCCCAAGCATCCCATATCCTTTGGGATCAGGGTGTATTCTTATTGTGGCACAATGCGATTGTGATTGCTTATGGTGAAGGTAAATATAATACACTGCTTATTATCTCTGGCATGACTTTTTCTAACTTCTGCTCCCACTTTTTTTTCCCAGGAAGTTAACTAGCCGTGTGGTTTTTATCCCCATTGATCCTCAGGATGTATTGA
The DNA here is from genome assembly GCA_029783645.1 of Ctenochaetus hawaiiensis. Taxonomy (NCBI): domain Eukaryota; kingdom Metazoa; phylum Chordata; class Actinopteri; order Acanthuriformes; family Acanthuridae; genus Ctenochaetus; species Ctenochaetus hawaiiensis. The sequence continues at coordinate 4,350,384 of JAPZDY010000026.1, forward strand.
TCTTGTTTCCGGCTCATAAATGCAGTACCTGCAGTCAGACTCTAGTCTAAAAATCTTCACCTGTCTCTCTCTCTCTCTCTATCTCAAGGTCTGGCCTTTCAAATGGAAAGGGGAAATACTACAGAGGAATACCTGATGGCATCGTACTGCAGCCTCACCACAATCTTAACCAGGTGCCCTGCACACGTTAACACACACACTGCTCCCCTAAACTTCTCTGTGCAGTTTCAGGTTTAGCAGCTAGAGGGTGCAATATCCGCACAGTGGAAGTTTACTGATGTAAATGGTTGGTTGATAAACTCCAAATTTACTCTGAGCCCCCAATCAAATGCTACCCCACTAACTTTTTCTCCTTGTCTCTCTGTTTTCTGCAGATTTCACGGATGAATTCAGATGATACCTACCTGCTACCAGACCTCCTGCAGAAAACCTCCTCCAGTCCTACCCGTGATGCACTGGGCCAGCAGCAGCGAACACATGAACTCAGCTACTCACAGACCCCCACAAGCCCTCGATCCCCCACACACCCAGAACTACATGTGAGTTTAACTGAAAGAAACAGAGCTGTAACAAGTCATGCACACAAGAACACACACTCACAAACACACACATACACATGCACACTGTTTCAATACGTCCAGTGTGAAGTGTCTGGAGGCACATCTACTCTTTCGTCCTTGTTAAAAAATTGTGGATACATGTATGACAGTCCTTGTACTCCACACAACACCATTGCTTGCTTTAGGTTGATCAGTGTGAAAGTTGTTTGCTTCAAGTTGACTGGCTGGAGGAAACCTTGGAGATTTTCAGCCCTAGGCTTCATGTTTGAAACTCAGATTGAAGCTCAAATATGTATGGGACTCAGATGTTGTGCACCAAAAAGCTATGACTAACAGAAGTAGTAGAATGATAAGTGCAGAGAACTGTAAGAACGCGTCTCTGGTAACAAACTTTGTACAGATACAAGTCAGTATAGTCAAAGTCAGACATATTAGGGGACAGAGACAGAAAGAATATTTGAGTGGAGGGGAACTTGAAAAAAATTCTAGGATAAGTTATCTTGTATTGAAAAGACAGAGAGAGATTGATACACATCTTCCCATATGGATTAAAATAAGACTGCTTGTTTGGAGCTAATCCATTGTTTTTGAAACATTTTGTCACAACATTATCAAGAACTGTAAAGTTAGTATTAACAAAAAATCTTCCTGTGAGTTAATAAGCATTAAAAGCAGTTGCATTCTCCACACAATTTTCCATTTGCAGTAGTTATGTTTGCCCACCAGAGGGAGGTGTTGACACAGTAAAGTAAAGGTATGAGTATTGATTTGACCTGTCTTGATAGTTCTGCATTAAAACAAAATAAAATAAATGTGCCCACCAATAATGTTGCTCATTTCCTCGTATATTTAGAACTAAAAAGCATCTGCAGTAATAACATCTACAGAATGAAAAAAACAAGGTGTGAAAGAGAACTTGATGATGAACTTGGTGATGTTTAATGGTTGCAGAGTTGATGTAACTGATTGATGAAGTCATGAATAGGATTTATGACATTGTGTATGCTGCCAAAACCCACGAGAACCAAAACCAGCAAATTATAAATTGTATGGATGACTGTTTTTGTTGTTGTTGTTCACCATCAGGCCATCAGCAGTCCTACCTGTAAAAGCCCCTCCTCATCTTCCTCTTCCTCCTTCCTGTCTTTCATTGATCCAAGACTGATCCCCATATCATCACCACCACAGAGCCCCAGTGAGTACATTACCACAAAAACACTGAAAAACTATACTTATACTAAGTCACTGCAAACATACTCACACATAACAAAGTAGTTAACAGGACAGATTATTAAAGCAGAGTTTTACTGTATTGCATTTCTTTTTTCTTTTTTTTCCCCTGTATAGCGGGCACTAAGGGTGAACTAATCAAGAGAGAGAACCACAGGAAGGGCTCTGTGGTGAATGTGAACCCAACCAACATTCGACCACAGAGCGACACTCCAGAGATCCGCAAGTACAAGAAGAAATTCAACACCGAGATTCTCTGTGCTGGACTCTGGGGTTTGTTGTTTTTTTATTGCTTGTTTTTTACTTAAGTTATAAAACTGAAATCAGGCAGAGTGATTGAAAGTTAGTTATGTTATAATTACTATGTATAATGGTTAAGATGTCAAATCCCTGTATACAGTTCTTCATCACTCCCTGTGTAAGTTTCTCTGATTCATTTAGTAAGACTTTAAAAGTTGCAGTTACACTTCACATTTCTGACTCTTTGCCCTAAATGATGGTGAACAAGTGAGCTTGTAACTTTTGCTAAGGTAAACCGCCAGAAGCTAGCACAACATCATGGGACAGTGTCTTTTGTTTGACAGTTTGCAGACTCTATTCATTGTACATTTATTGTTCACACCAATAAATGATGTTTTACAGGCAGATGGATGCATGGCACATTATACTGAGGCTGTGGTGTGAGCTTTGTGTTTGTTTGCTCTGTAGGTGTGAACTTGCTGGTGGGGACAGAAAACGGCCTGTGGCTGCTGGATCGAAGTGGGCAGGGGAAGGTCTACTCCCTCATCAGCAGGCGAAGGTTTCAGCAGATGGACGTGTTGGAGGGACTCAATGTCCTGATCACTATATCAGGTACATGCACTGCTGCTTTCAGTGTGCAGAACACACTGATGAGGATAAAAGTGACTCTAGAAACACCAAGAACTCTAAACCGACTGCATTTATGTATTTACTAATTGTTCATTTTCATATACATGTGCTGGCGTGGCTTGACTCAGTGTGACTTAGCATGTCAGCACAACACAGCAGGGATTTGCATTAGCCACATTAAGTGAGGCTACCTGCATGAAGCTGTGTGTTTAACTAAAGGCAAAAAGCTTTTATCATGAAGCTGCAGAATCAGGAAATGTTGGGTGAACATGGTGAAGCATTAAAACAGAGCAGATATCTGAAACGGCAAACAGGAGACAAACTAAACCTCCAACTACAGAGTTTGAAAAAGTGAGAGCTGAGCACACAGAGCATGCACATGTCTGTGCATTGTCCTGCACAGACATGAGCTGAGTCTCATACTAAAACACACACCTGTTCAAGGTGAAAAATGGGATTGTCAAGATGTCACTGCAGCCCACTTTGGCAAGTTTGACGTCACCTCTCAGCACAGTTCAGCTGCTAATGGAAACACAAATCAGTGTGGCATTGTGTGATTCCACATGGCCAAACAAACCAGTGGAAAAACCACCATGATGACATTCCCTTTACAGTAAAACAAACTAAAAGAGACCAAACAGAGCATGATGTGGCCACCAACTTTGCTAACATCTCAATTTACCTTTGTTTTACTATCAGTTCACTGCAAAGATGCCTTTTAGCAAAGTATTGTAACATTACTTTTACTTCAGGTTATTGTTTAAGTATCTATAACTGGACAAACTGTGTCTGTAGGTAAAAAGAACAAGCTGCGTCTGTACTACCTGTCCTGGTTAAGGAATAAAATCCTACACAATGACCCAGAGGTGGAGAAGAGACAGGGATGGACCTCAGTGGGAGACCTGGAGGGCTGTGTACACTATAAAGTTGGTAGGTACAAACTGAGGAAAACATCTAAGCCACAAGTGTTGTTTAAATAGAAGTTACTGAGAGCTACATACACAGAGTTGGAGTATGAGGTTTTCAAGGTCTCTTTGTTCATCTTGTTTCCTCAGTACGTTATGAGAAGATAAAGTTCTTGGTGATCGCTCTGAAAAATGCTGTGGAGGTGTACGCCTGGGCCCCCAAGCCATACCACAAATTTATGGCTTTCAAGGTTAGTAACGTTTAAATAAGCCGTCAACTGCAGGTCAAACTATTCACTTCTCCAACACTTAACGTATGAACTGTAAACTTTAGTTATGTTAGCAAACATGCTGTGAAGCACCAAGAGGTCACTGTTATTGTCCTTTATTGTCTTTTCTGTGCCCACCACATTTGCTTATGTAGGACAAAACACTGACAAAAAGAAAAATCTTATAGGGTCACTTTCACTGGCAGACACATAGACGTGACACATCCGGGCTTTGAGAGTCATCCACACAGATTCTTGCCAGAACAGTGTCCCATTTCTTTGGGTCCTTAGTGGCCTGAGCTACTTTCTCTTCAACACGACGTAGTTTAACCCCCTCTCCTCAGAAAAAGGCCCAAAATACACTACCTTGTTGAAGTAATAGCATGACTATATTGGGATGCCCATTTTTATGCAGCTGCTCTTCAACTTGTCAAAGTCAATTGCTGATGAATTATTGATGGTGCAGTTCCAGTTAAATCACCTGTGTCACAGTTTATTTTTTGAAGATGTATCATTGAAGGTTTTAATTGAAACGTGCATGTGTTGGTGTTACCCAGTCATTCAGGTCTTTGCCTCAGAAACCCCTGTCTGTTGACCTTACGGTGGAGGAAGGGCAGAGGTTAAAGGTCATCTACGGCTCTTTGTCTGGGTTCCACGCCATTGATGTCGACTCTGGAGCACCTTACGACCTCTACCTGCCTACTCATGTAAGAGTCTGCTTTATCTTCGTGATGGTTCATACAGTGGCTTGTTTCTCTGCTGTCTGAAAAGCAAAGTGCTGCAATATATTGGTTTCTGTTTGAAGAGATAAAGGGCAAATATAATGCTATCTTTGGGAAACTGCAAGTAATTCCTCATGTTAATTAAATGTTATCCATAATATGTGTTGACAATGGGAGTCATATTACAGTGTAATGTATTGAATTGTCTATTGTTATGGCCAATCCAGTAACTTTGAGAAACCAGCAACAGTGGGTCAGCACATCCACAAACCCACAGGCTTCTTTGCTCTGCACATCCCACGTCATCAAGTTCTTTAAAGTGTGTATTCATCATTTTGCAAAACATTTGTGTCACTCCATGAGGTGAACATATGATGGCCAAGATTTTTATGTAACTATAAGTCATATCTATTGATCTCAGCCAATTAATAGTGGCAAGCTCACAAAGCTTCTGGTGAAGTAATCTCTCAATTCATTTTATTACATTTTCCTCAAAATTCAAATGTTTACATTTACTTAAAATGTGTAAAAAAAATAATCTCAATGCGATTTTTTAAGTTGTGTTTTATAAAGGATATAAATTACATAAATTGAAACAAATCTGTGCCAGAGACACCAACGAGTTTGCGTGTGTAAAGTTACGATATTGATGGACTTTTAGTGAAAGGTTTTTATTAGTTAAGAGTTTTGTTAAAAAGATCTCTCAGGTTGCACATGATATAAATATTATCCCCCCTGTAGCTGAAGCTGTCCATTATACCTGACTTTTACTTTGTCTGTTTATCCATCAGCTGTTATCTCTCTATTCAGTCATCCTGTATCACCTCGGTCCTGTCGAGCTCTCAGGATGCACTTCTCCTCCTCCTCCTCCTCCCACTCACAGTCTGCAGATGTCAGTCATCGCTCTCCTTTATTTCTCCTGTTTTTCGCTCTTTCCACCTCCCTCCACTCTCCTCCCACTCGGTGTATAGCTGTCAAACACTCTCCTCTACCTCTTTCATCTTTCTCTTTGTTTTCTCCTCCCACTGTCGTCCAATGTGCCATTGTTCATGTGCTCATTTTGTCCTCGTTTTTATCGTCTCTTTTTCTACATTTACCAAACTCCCAGCGCTCTCCTTTTCTCTCTCTCTCTTTAGTCTGTGGGCAGGTAGAGCTGACACCAGAGTGTTGTGACTCATGTTCACTTTTCTGTTCAGACATTGTTTCTTTTATCTCTCTTGTACGGTGTTTGAGCTTGGGGTTAAAACTGTAGAAATTGGTTGAAGCCTGGAGCAAAAGAAGGTTTTGTGAGCATTCTGATGTATCGTGGATAGTTTGAAATCGGTCACAGGTTGAGTTTGTATTGAATTTAGTTTAATATTTAATTGATTGGGTTTGGGATTTTTGAAAATCAAGGAAATGACTCGTTCCTACATCTCACTACCCTGTTGTTTTCCACTTACAACCTCCAAAAACTTAAATCAACTAAACAACAACACAACCACATGGTTTGTTTGTTAGTTTGTTTTCTTGGATGGGATAGCAGTGTTGGTCAGCAGCTGTCCAACAGTCTGATCCTCATTGAAAATTCTCAACAACTGTTGGATGGATTTCCGTTAAATTTGCATGGAATCCTGTGACTGAGACCTGATGCCTTTGTTGAACCTTTAACTTTCATCTTTTTGCTGTCATCAGGTCGGATTTTAAATTTACCTGACTATCTTTTGACTAAATACCTGCAAAAATAATGACGTTCCTATCAGCCTCATTGGTACTTTGTGTTAAGTCTTTTTAGAAGTGTTAGCATGATTATTATAAGTATGTTAGTATGCTATATTTAATATATAAATGCTGTCCAAGTCTCATTATTAAGTCTTATTTAGTTTCAGACTCTAAGGTACCAGTATTTGTGAATCAGTTGGCATATTGTAGTGTTTTCATAGCCACAGTATCTTTAGCAGACAGACAGGAACAGTAATCACCAACAGGCCTTACACCCGAGCTGCCAAACATCAGCTTATAATTATACTGTGATGTACTGGCACTCAACTTGGTACATCTTTTCATTGCCAGTTTGGTCTCAGAAATAATTAGAGAGTTCCTGAATGTGAAGGTTGACTGCATTTGGTGCCTAACAAGTCAAGGATTTTCACAGCAGAAAGTTGGGTAAGCAGAATGTGTTTGTAAATCTGTCAATCTGCTGTCTTTATGCACACTGCCTTAAGTTATAATTACTTATATAAGTCAGTAAAACTGAAGCTTTTTCCATCTCCAAAAAGTTCTGTGCTAATGAATCTCTGTGTCAAAATGACAACAAATCGCCCACTGACAGTACAATTAGAACAGGTCGTTTGTTTTTTTCTCCTCTCTCCTCTGCTGTATGTGGGCATGTGGAGTTCACTGTAGCCTCTGGTGAGTCATATTCACATTCAGATTCTGACACATCTTATTAAATATGTTTTTAACAAGAGCTACAGAGGTTTGAGGCTCAGAATATGATGAATTTTTTTTTTCATGATGATTAGAAACATTTTGCATAAGCCTGTTTTGTCATCCAGTATAAAGTGTAATCAGTTTTTTAGAAGTCATTACTTCTAAACTGGTAGTTTGTGTACTGTCTGTGGACAATAGCAGATTCTTCCCTGCACTGTCCACATATATCGTGTTGAGTGGGTGGTAGGAGGAGAGAACAAGGTTTCCTTTGCCTTCCATGGTTTAATATTTATAAAGAGTTTCCTCATCCTTAGTTTCATCATTCTGTGATACTGTGGCAACGAAGCCTCAGCTTGGATCTTTCCCATCGATCAACTGGGTCAGACTGATGCATTCTGGATAATTGATGCGTGTTAATATCCCCTTTTCTCTGAAAGTGAGGGAGTTCTCTCTATTGTTTTTATTCAAAAACATTAACTCAGATAAAGGAACTTACATTTCTTCCTCGTGTGTTTCTCACCTCTGTGCAAGCACTCTATCCAGACTTATACTGCCCTGTCTGTCTCTCATTCATGCTCTCAACACTTTTATCTTGCTAAATCACTCACATACACATACACACATGCACTGTTCCCGCCACCTTTCATGTGTGCTACTTTCTATATGCATGGGGGAGTTGGAGCTGGAGAGGTAGAGAGAGGCACACACAAAAAGAGAAATTCGCTCTAAAAATACATCCTCCCTGTCCTCCTTTTCTCCCGATCATTATCTCTGTATGTCCTGACCTCTTCTTGCTCTTGTCGAGTTGTTGTTTTTTTTTTTTCCCCTCACTGCTCCACTGGTATATTAAGCAAGTGCACACGTAGCTGCCTACTACATTGGTGCCTTATACTGCTGCTGCTGCTGCTGCCACCGCTGGGATATCATTTCAGCTCTACAGCCTTTTTCTCTCTTTTTTTTTTCTCTCGTACATATTCAGTCAAGCTTTTCAACACTCACTTTCTCTCTCTCACACACACACACACAGCCACAGAGCGCTCTCACCCCACTCACATGCACTTAGACATCCTTATAGTTCACTGTCTTTGAATACTCCTGACGACACTTCACACTCCCGGGCTTTCTTCGTAGCTGTATATCTGCACCCTAACACACATTTAGACGCACGTACCTTCTCATCTTACATGCACTTCTTGACACACACACAACCACCTCTGCATCAACATTAAAAAGATTTACTTACTGAGTCCTGTTTCATCATTGTTTGTAAAAGCAATTCATCTATTTACACAAGCCTCAGCCTCACACACTCACCCACTTAAAGGAACACACACACGCACACAGTCGCACAAGCTGCTGCCATTGTTGCCTGCGAACTATGTAACAATGCTGATTCCAAGGCAGAGGATTAAGATTGCATTACGACTGTGGATGCCAGTTCTCATGCTCAGGATTGTGGTGGCTCAGCCTCTGGTAACGTATGAAACAAGCTCACATAAACTACAGTCAGTTGCTTTTTATGACGTAACACAAGACTGCCTAACTTTTTTTTTTTTTAATTTTGTTGAGGAGCTTGTTGCTAAAGGGATGTTGTGTTTGTTTTGATGTGAGCTGTTCGATTCCTGTAACTGATGTGGTGAGATACATGTGTCTGAATTAGTTAGGGTAATGTTTTTGAACTGGTCAGAGGAATGTTTCTCATGTGGTAACAAACAGGTTTCTGAAATGGTTAGATTTTTTTTTTTTTTTTTGGTTTGTGGTCAGGTGAATGTTTCCAAACAGGATAAATAAACACTTCTGAAGTGGCTTGGTAAGTGTGAAGAGAAAGGTTTTCAGACCTGTAAAAAACACTGAATGTTTAGGTTTAGGTTAGATGTGTTTCTAAACTGGTTAGAGAAATAGTTTTGAACTGGATAGATAATGTCTTTGAACTGGTCTGAGATGTCTCTAAACTGCGTATAGAATTTCTTATAATAAGATAGAGCTCGTAAGATTAGAAATCTCTTAGATAAGAGTTGCAGAAGTGTTTTTATGCAAAAAAAAAGTTTGCTTATACTTTGTCTTTTTCCCAGATTGTCACCTGCTGCACAATGCTACTGAATTTTATGGAAACCAGTCAGTCATGAACTGCACTTCATTGATGAAACCTCATCTTTGAAAGATGATCTACATCCCTCTTTTCTTTGTCAACATAGAAAAATTAATCCATAACTCTTTAAAATGTATTGGTATTCATCTTTTCAAAACTCTTGCCCAGTTGTTGACATTCTTTGTAGTAGTGTATCTTTCCATTTCCTTAACTTTTGTAAGTCAAAATGGTGGAGAGCTGAATCTGACTCAAGAGCTGAATCTTTGGTTGTACCACTGAAAGACATTGTCAGAAAATTGCACAAGAGGCTGTAAAGTCAACTGTCAGACAGTTGACAGAGTGACAACTCATCATAGAGTTTTTCTACTTCTTTCAATCAAGATGTGCAATTTAATTCATAAAATGTTTAAATGACGTGTTGTTTGTATTTGTTTCATAGATTCAGGGCTCCATTCATCCCCATGCCATCATCATTTTGCCAAACAGCGCTGGAACAGAGGTTTTGGTTTGTTATGAAGATGAGGGCGTCTACATCGACACATATGGACGCATCACCAAGGATACAGTGCTGCAGTGGGGGGAGATGCCTGCATCAGTTGGTATGTAATGTTTCACTCATGCACACACAAGATCACACATTTTGTTTAATATTCATGAAAAAAACAACACACATAAAGTGTGAACTTGTATTTTTGTACGTTACTACCAGATGCACAGATACAGTTGCACAGTGTGCTCGTGTGGGTTTGTTTCTTTGCCAATGTTGTCACATTCATACATTTCCAAACTGAGATATCAGTGAGTTTAGTGTTTGTTGTTGATAATAAGAAACTCTACACTTGCTGGTAAATGTTATTATATAGCAACAGCCCGCCATCTGACTCACTGATTCTAGATCAGCAGCTGTCCTGAGCACTGAGAACTTACCTTGAACCAGATTCTGTGACGACAGATTTGGGACAGGGTGGGCTAAAAATAAGATGGTAATTCTGAGTGAGTGTTAGTGTGTGTGTGTGTGTGCGGCGTGCGTTTTCATGTGTGTGTGTGTGTGTGTGGGTGTTGGGTCCAGTAGTCATCATCCTAGCACAGAGACTGTCTTGGGGACATATATTTCACATACACATACAATTCCTCTCTTTCCTACAGTGTTTAAACTTTTATCTTCATGTTCTGTCTCTCTGTCTCTCTCTCTCTCTCTCTCTCTCTCTCTCTCTCTCTCTCTCTCTCTCTCTCTCTCTCTCCCTCTCTTCTTCTCTCTCTCCAGCCTACCTGCAGTCTAACCAGGTGATGGGTTGGGGAGAAAAGGCCATAGAGCTGAGGTCAGCCACCACAGGAAACCTGGAGGGAGTTTTCATGCATAAAAAGGCCCAGAAACTCAAGTTCCTGTGTGAAAGGAATGACAAGGTAGGAATTCAGATGTATCTAGATTTAACTTAAAGCTCTGTTTAATCGTGCAACATAAAGAGCAATGTTTTCACTCAGTTTCTCATAATGTCACTTATCATCATATTGCAGTTTTGTGATCCATTATATGGAACGTAAAGTATAAGTTCACCAAAAAGATCCTGGTTTTGAACACAGCTGCAGGAGGCTGTGTTTATGAATATACTCTAAACTTATTACCCTTACTGTTGCAGGTCTTCTTTGCCTCAGTGCAGTCGGGAGGCAGCAGTCAGATTTACTTCATGACTCTTGGACAGAATTCACTGTTCAACTGGTAACAACTGGACCTGATACTCTGGGATCAACTGTTGGTGTCTGCTGTCATTACTCTGAGTTCGCCTGGTGATGCCTTTATGTTTTTTGCTGACCGATATTCATCTCCATGGATAGTGGACAGTAGTGGACAGCTGACAAAGACCAACTAGTTATTCCTGGATCCATTACTCTGTCTGTATGTCTACATTCAATGTGAATGCACACGGACTCACATTTGAGTCAATCATAACTCCGGCTACAGCACAGATGCTTGAATCCATCACTCCATCCATGAATGCTGAAGCATGAGACGTCTGTCCTGCAGCTGCAGTGACACAAAAATCCGGACCTGAAAATCGGAGAAAAAGAGCTTTAGTTCACTGCCACCTCACCTGTCCATGGAAGCATCAAAAGGTACAGCTAGCAGTGTCAACGTTTGTAATGTGGAAAGCACGCAGAGCTTTTCCCCATGTCTGAACTCCATAGTTATCTGGAGTCTGTGATACAGCCTGCAAAACCATCACTGCTCCTGTGTGGCAGAAAGCAAGGCTCTTTGTGTGTCCTGCCTGGAAGCAACACTTTGTGGCTTGATTCACTTGATTGTGTGGGGATTCTTTATGAACACCAGATCATCTGTCCTCAACATCCTGTCAATCCTCTCTTCTGTCAGCCTTGGACAACCCAGTCATTCACTTTGCTTCACATTTGCCTCAACTCCTGTGGATCATATATCCCTTCTTTTCTCGCAGTAGTATCAGTTACTCAGCTAATATACATATATTCATTCATATTTGCCCTTAACAATGCTTAGCGCTGGTGTTTTACTTGATCATCTGCTTCCTTTTCATCTGATAAAATCAAGTCTTTATAAGTTGATAACTGTTCTGAGAATATTGCCAAGGGAAGAAGTGTGTCCTCTTTTGACTGGTTTATCTTCATACAAGCAGAATATGTGTTAAAAGGAGTAAAACTAGATGAGCAGACGTTGTTCTTCAAGCTCATTCTCTCTTTGGACATCATCAGGGCATTTCAAAGACTTAACTGGGGCCAAATGTGAACTAAGAAGGACAACTTATGTGTGTCAGTCCACATTTTGTTACAATTGCTTGCCATTTTTCCGAATTATTTTCTGTACTTGATTACCAGATCCATAAACCATCCATGACATCTGTCATTAATACCTCAGCAGTGTTATAATGAAGGCTTTTAGTACTGTTTATTTTTTTCTGCAGTTCCATAAGCAGTTATCAAGGACCTAAACAAATCAGTAAATTACTGTACTTTACCGTTATTAAGTTGATTTTATATAGCATTACGAGACAGTAGTATTATGCACTATCAAATGTTTTAATACTGAAGGAAGAGTTTTTTTCTTGACAATATTTACGGTGAGAGAAGTCATCTTATACATCACAGATTCAGTTTGGTATGTTTTACTGTATCTTTGGGTGTAAAATATAGTAGCAGAGCAAACTTTGTAATAAGGTCAAATGTCAGAATCCAATTTCTGTCATGATCACGAGGACATAGTTCATTAACTTTTGACTACTTATTAGGTCTTTTTTATCCCTAATTATGAGCTGGACATCAACTTTGCTCTCTGCACACCCTGAAATCAGTCACCAATTAGACAAAAATCATCTCTTGGGATGGTAGCTGCATTGCACACTTTACAGAGTTGAGTAGGTTTGAATGCTCCATCAGTCCTCTTAGGTTGCAGTTTGAGCATTCATTCCACCATCGCTCTGGACCATGTCATTTTAGTCTTCCTATTTCATAATAAGGACCTTAAGAGCCTCACATTTCACTGTAGATATTCTAGTTGTAATTTACAGCAAAAATGTTGTACACAGGCAGAGATACAAAACAACTCACAGTAACAGGCTAAGAATGGTCTTTCTGCATCTGTTTTGTACAGCTTAGGATGTATATAATGTTGGAGGATGCACTGTTTTCTAAATATTTTTTAAGTGATAAGCCATCTTTATGTGTGTGTACAGAATGAATTGTTAATGAATGTGAAATTCCATCCCAGAACAGAGTTCATACATGCTGTGTCCATGATCTTTGAAAGCTCAGCGTGTGAACATGTACAGGAGCTACTGACAGTGAACTTGAAGGCTCTTGCTCAGGTTTGCTCAGCTGGTTGCAGTGATCATGATCTTGTACTGTAGCATGTGAATTCTGATCAGTGGATGATTTCTACAAACCTGTACAAGTCGGCCCTTTGCACAATGGCCACTTTGTGCATGTTTTCTGTAATATATCCCACTTTGAAATAACTTTTTTTGTTCAAAGTGGAAACATTTAAAGCCATTCTGTAGTTCGTCTTGAAGATTTAACTGATAGCCTGTGGCTTTAGATTAGTATTTCTTACACTACCCGAACTGGGACGCACACCTGTTTTCGATGGGTCACCTCGAGTAATGATTTTTTTTCTTTGTTTGAGTTTGACGAGATTGCAATGACCTGGGCTTAAAAAAGTGAAACTGCCCTGTTGTATAGTATTTGTTCTATTTTCCTTGATGTTTTTTTTCTTTTGCAATGAGCTTCAAAGCAGGAAACCAAAGAAAAAGGCTCTGATGTAATGGCTTCTTTGAATCTGACTGTGTAAGATACTTCACAAAACAGAACTGACTATTACATTAAGAAAGATGGTAAAAATCGTCTGTATTTTTAAAACATACAGAGTTAGAGGTATTCTATACAAAAGATGCCAACTTGACCAACACATTGGACACATGAAAAACTGATAAGTCTCCTAGGAGTGATGTGTCTTGTTGAATTGCAGCAAAATATATGCAATTTAGTGTTGCTAATGTTCATATATTTAATAGCTTACATGTATGCTTTATTTAGTGCTATATTTGTTAAAAGTGAAGAAATAATTGGTTTTTACCTTCAAATGTGAATTTGCAGTTTGTCTTATTTTTCATTCATTATCCTGACATCAATTGTTTTTTTCTTCATCTAAATTGCTCAATTGCTATTTTGGCCGACTTTTGTGTTACATTTTCAACTTTATTATATTTGCATTTGAATGTTTTAAATATCAATTTTTTTGCCAAATGTTTTAATTTAGTAATACTTTGAGTTTTTGTTTTTACTTTGGACTTGATGGAATTGATACAGCTGGTTCTGTGACAATATTTTAAACTGGATAATTTACTGTTGTAGTTATTGTCAAGTTGTTGGCAAATTTCTATCAGTATTTGTTTCATAGGAAAAGATATTATGAGACACAGATGAGATAGCTAGTTAGCATAGCTTCAGTGCGTGTAAATACAGGATTGTAAACTAGCAAGATTACAGATGTAGACTTGCTTGCTAAGTTGGCTAAGAATTTCAGAACCAAGCAAGCTAGCATGCGAAAGAGTTTCTTGTTAACATTGCTTGTTAGCATTTGGCAAAGATGATAGAAAGACTTGGCTAGCAGCACCAAAATGTCTCACTTAGTCTCCTTGTACACCATTGTTCAGCTGTGTACAGTATCCACGAAAATTACAAATATAATTCAACAGCTTTTAGCACATTTTTTTAATCATGATAGACATGCATTCAGATCTACTGTAATTTTATTTCTTGGAACATAACGAGTAATATTTGGAATCAGGCACTGTGCTAGCTTGTGGTTAACTTTGGTTTGGTCTGGTCAGCTGTTGAACCGAGGCCGGCACAGCACCGGCAGGTTTGGCCAGGTTCCTGAGCAAGACCCTGGCCATCACAGTCCAGACAGGAAAGGAAACCAGCTCAGAGCTAATCCTGAACTACCACAGTGGCTCTCATGTGTCCTCTGACTAACTTATATGGAGAGTGTGGAGTGACATACTCCAACATAAAATAGTTAGCCTGTATTCGCTGTACTCCTCTGTCCAACGCACAGATGTTTGGCTAACAGCTGTCGAACTGCTAAGCACATGCCGCCAAAATTGTCGTTTAATTAATCAGCTTTGCGCTGATCCATTTGATTATTTAATTTTTTAATATCTCGTTACAAAAAAATTGTCAGAAACCTTTAAGGAAAGAGTTTGATTTCATGTCCCTTCTCATTATAGCAATTATGTTTATGTTTAAGTACCACTGATTTATCATTGTTATGCAATTATATTACCATAACAGATTTTATCAGATGAGTTTTAATATGGTAAATTTATCAATTTAATCTTGTACTGAGTTATGAAACTATATCAGTATTGACAAACAGGTTGCCGTCCTTATGCTTTCAGGTTTTAGCTCAGTACAAAGGTTATGTTGTTTGAGGACATTTTTGTGTATTTTAGCTGTTATTCTGCATGTGCCAGATTTCCATCTCATATGTTTGAAATTAAGTTTAATGCCATGTTGTATTTGCATTGATCCTCATCCTTCTTTGAGAAACAAAAGTGAGATCAGTTTTGCTTACAAGCTATCAAGAGCCAGTGTCACACCTTATGATCTGTTAGATATCTGGGTTAATCCATTTGTCATCTATGACTACAGCACAGAGACACATTAGGGACATTTTTGTGAGTTATCAGAAATGAACTTCTGTCTTCTCCTTCACTTTGTCTTCCTGTGCTCATCATTTGACTGTAGCTGTATCACTAATGAGAGGGAGATCAATGCATTTCCACCCACACCTTCCACTGGTGAAGAAGATGATAGATTCTGTTTCAAGCCTGTGATGACTCACATCTCCAACTCACCCACCAACTCTTTTCCTCTTTGTTAACACTTCTCCCCTTACCGCTGCCTTCATTCCTTCTGGCTTTTTTTCTTAACTCTCTCCTCCACATCTACATCTGTCTTACTCCGGCTAAAGTATTCAACCATTTTCCAGCTCCTTGAGTCAACTTCCTGTTGTCTCAAGTGATTTCATTTACCCCCAAGCCCTGTTAAAGGACTCTACCGCCATTGAGAAAAAGTTGTATTTTGGTTTGTGTCATTGGATTAGTTTAAATTGACAAAATAATATTATTTATTTATGCATGTGATGCTTGGGAAAAAGCAGACCATACTTAAAATAACTGCACTCGCTCAAGTAAATCATGCAGTGTAAACTTATAGTTCCACGAAAAAAAACCCTCAATCTTGTCAATGCATCATGTACCATATTTCTCCTATAATTCTAAACTGCTGCTTACCTGATTACTTCCTCTGAAACATCCCCATTGCTTCAAATATTTTTGATATTTCACCAACTTGAAAGCATTATGAGTTTTGAAAACCAAACTGACCTAACCCTGATTATTGCAGTTTGGTTTAGTTGGACAAAGCACAATGCAGAATAATGCTAACAACACAGTTCAAATTTGTTGCAAATTGTTAGCTTTATATCTTAACAGCAAGCCTGTGTAACTTTTGCAAAAATGCAGTTTCAAGTGGCAGTTTTGAGCTAATGGGAAATGCTAAAATATAACAAGAGTAACAGGGTTAAAAGGGGTCATATGATGAGTTAACTTACTCAGTAATTTCAGCTGCACAGCCACTCTTTCAAAAGTTTGGCACCAAAAGCAACAATTCATTAAAGAATGAGTATGGCTGTAGAGAAAAATCATGTTATTGAATTATCAGATATAATTTCTTAGTGATTCAACTTTTGAATTATAATTGAAAAAGTTACATGCATTTTGCTTTAAGCACTGCAACTGGTTATTTTCCTGCCTGTGTATAAGTTAAAGTCTGTGGACGAGCTATATGCTATTCTAAAGAGAGTGTTTGTCTGTGTGGGAGGGTGTGATGTTGATTGGGATCAGGTGTTTAGTAAACATGGATTCAGTCTGTAAGGGAAGGAAAGAGGAAAAATAGAGTTAGAGGATGTAGTTGGTGGCTTAAGTCAAGTTTCATGTAACAGCAGGAACGTGGATGTTACTTAAAAATCCAAATAGACAGTTGCACAAAAACTCAATGCACAAAATCGATGAAAAAAATCTTATTAAAAAGAATTATTTAGTGTGCGAACAGAGCCAAACATTTCAGTAAAGAGCATCAAGCTGCACATGTGGAGAGATCTTATAGATAATAATGATTTTATTGAGAAGAAGAAAGAAGAGGAAGAGAGGGATATGAATAATAACTGTAAAGAATCGGTCTAGATTACTACCTTTATTCTAATACTTATTCAAATCATCTGAATTGCTCTTCCTAATAGCACTCATTGTACATCACCAGTAGACTGATTGTTATATCCTAGCAGGTTTTGTCTGTTGAGGAGTTATATTTCCAAAAAGTTTAGATTTCAGTAAACATTAATAATGATTGTTAGTATATTGTGAACTAACTTGATAGTTACCCAACAGCTTTTAATACTGAGGGGTTTTTTTGTTGTTTTTTGACAAACAAGATGGTTGTGTTCTTATAAGTTGTAAATTTTAAAGAGAAATAAGAGAAACATTATAAAATACCAAATACTATATAAATATATATATTTAAGAATATACCGATATATTACCTTTAACTGTTTCATTTCTGTACCATTATAAAGTTGATCTTTTGTGTTATTTTTTGCACTGGACCTATGTTTGATGCATTGTATACTGTACCCTTTCTGCTTTGAGATGAACACACAAACTTGTGTTTCTCATTTCCATGTAATGAGGCAAATGACAGTGAGACAACAATAAATATGTTAAATTGAGTTGTGTGTTGTTATTATTTGTGTTAAAGAAGCAACATAGAAGAATTTTTGGTCAAAAAATAATTAACAGAATATGAATATGAACAGTTCTGATGTGATGACAAAGATTTCACTATTGTGTTGCGAAAATAGCCCATTTACTGATGTTAGCA
This sequence comes from Ctenochaetus hawaiiensis, assembly GCA_029783645.1. Taxonomy (NCBI): domain Eukaryota; kingdom Metazoa; phylum Chordata; class Actinopteri; order Acanthuriformes; family Acanthuridae; genus Ctenochaetus; species Ctenochaetus hawaiiensis. Next base: position 4,367,907 of record JAPZDY010000026.1, read on the forward strand.
TGCTAACTAGCTAGTCTAAGTTCATCCCCTATAATGTGTTCTTGTTCTTTCAAGGCTACCTAATTACCCCTCAGGCCAGAGCTGGATGCTGGATGCGTCCTGTCTTTGCCTGGACTCACCGTCTATATCTTCCTTGGAGTCTGATAGCTGGTTAAATTAGTTAAATTCACCTTGGTGCTTTCCCTGTCATTAAACTGACAGTGTTTGTTCATTGTTTGTTTTTTGCTTTGTTCAGTCCTCTTCAGGCCATGTTCAGGCCAAATGAGGGTGTTGGACTAAGTACTACTGCCCATTTGCCTGGATCCGGTTCTGGTGCCATTTTGGCTATGCCATCTGTTGGCATTCTTGTCCAAATCTAATAGTTTCCTTCTTTTTTCTTTCCTTGTCAGTCTTTTTTGTTCCCTTCTTTCTTACATACTCTTCTGCCTTTTCTTTCTTTCTTTCTTTCTTTCTTTCTTTCTTTCTTTCTTTCTTTCTTTCTTTCTTTCTTTTCTTTTTTAGTTTTACTTCTGTCTTTCTCTCTCTCATTATTTCGTCCATTTTCCATCCATTTACTTTATTTTTACAGCTTTTCAGAGCTTTGGCTTTCAGCAGCTCTTGGCAAAT
>JAPZDY010000026.1:4370325-4382962 GCA_029783645.1 Ctenochaetus hawaiiensis
CCAAAATGAAAGATTCACTCGGCAAGACTTTTTTGTAACAATTCAGAAATCTTCGCCATCAGATCACTTATGCTAATGAATTTTTCTGTCATGGTGAGAAACTCCTTTTAGAAAGCCAATCCTCCTCTTTTTGGCCATACTATAGGTTTGGCTGGTCCACCACTTTTGGACTTCACTGTAAAACATCTAATTAAGAATGAATGACTCTGATGATTTTCTAATTTTGCCTCTAATGCAGTCATCATTAAGAATTATTTTTTATTCCAATACGAGACGCAATCAAAGAGTTCAGAGACTGTGCCTATAATAAGCAAAAACCATACCTGATTTAAACTTGGCCACCATCGAGGTTGTCTTGCGCAGCGATAAATCTCTCAAAGGTCTAAAGCAAGCAATGGTCCAGTTTTAGCATAGATGTGTGTGTTTTCCTGATCTTTACTCATACTATGTGTATTGTTGTGGTTCTGTTACAGTTGTGCATTTGGTTTACGATGATGTGTTTATGCAAGAGCCAGCTGACTGTACACAGACTTTGGTAATCGTTTCTTAATGGCGCATTTCAACACGGTTCACTTATCCAGTTCTGCTGCTAGAATGTGCCACTGCTGTGCTAAATCTGTCCACAGCTGAGGGAAGCTGCTCGCTGGAGGCTTCATGGTGTTGTATGCAGGGCTGGAATTACACGGTGGGAGGTTTGTTTAAATTTAACAAGGTTTGTGGGTAGGTGATAGTGTTACCTTATTTTTTTCTCCTCAAAGCTTTACTTTATCAACCATAAGTTCATGTTTCTATACAATAACAATTCAGCCACCTGAATAAAATCTACAGTCGATTTATGTTGCAATGTGTAGATTTGGAAATACAGGGGAATTAATGAATATAAAGATTAGATTATGAAATGCTAAAATGATGCAGGCAAGAGGATATTTCTATGGCAACAGCTAGGAAATGAATCACCTTGCAGTGTTTCCATCCATCTTTCTACCCAAACATACATCTATACTGCCAGATTGTGAACACTATGTCTCATAGGAAGCTGAGTGACAAAGTTCCTCACCATGACTCATCCTGAATGTACTCTCTCCTGTTTGGTGAGAACAGGTGGTCCTGCCCCAGACTGCTGGAGAAAGTGCAGCTATCTGCACTTCCTGTGTGTAGCAGAACAGGTGGGATGATAAACATTGTCTACGGAGGATACACAATGTTAAAAATACAAGCAGTTATTCATCATTGGCACCTAAACTCCAGAGCTGTGTGCCATAGGTCAAAATATTTGACTACAAGAGCAGAGCATCTGTCTGTTGTGGGATTAGGGATTAGAGTTAGGTAATGTTGTGTTTATACAAAAGTTAGGTTTGTTTTTTATATTTACAGGCAGACGTAGTATTTTAGGATGTAAAAACTGGAGTCAGAATATCAATAAAGGCTCTGAATTTTAATTTTAGACCAGTCTGATTATAACTAATAAGAAACATTGATAAAGCTCATGTAATGCAACAATAAACAAACAACAGCAAAAAGGTCCTTTTCCTTCTAACCAGGATTAAATGATCCGAATCATGTATCAGTCGTATTGTAAAAAATGTTCTACCTTTCTGCTAATCAAGAAAATATAAACCCTGCAGGCAGTTATGTTGTGTGAATCTCTTTGTAGAATATCTTTCTTAAATTTTGTAGGAAAAATTAAAAACAGCTTGCAGCTTCACACAGTGAAGAACTATTTTTTGCTTATTGGGTCAGTCAGAGACAACAGTGAAAAGTACACACACTTTCCTCAAACTAATACATTACAATGCGGTACGTCTGGTCCCTGTTCAAATATCAGATTCTGCCAATATCATCCACTTCTATCTGAAGTTATCAATAAAAGGCAATTAAATCCTAACTGATATCAAATTTAAGATAATAATTTATTAGATTTCACACATGCATGGTAACATACTGTATTATAATGGCAGCAGTGTTGATTTTTGTAATACAAGGTCTGTAATTCACCCCACTGTGAAACATCATCAGTGAGCACACCTCCATGTATGAGCAACCTACAGTCAGTTTTTTCTAACGACAGACTTGTGCATACATTGCCAGAGTCCACTGAATCACACTGATGCAGTCAGTAGGTAGGTGGTATGTGATGCATTCAGATCGTGAATTGCTGCAAAACATTTTACACATACAGTTCAGTTTACTCATCATAAAGAGTAACCTGTGGATAAATAGCTGTACAATGTTTTCTGTGGCTCTGAAGGAACTTTCCAGGGTTTAAAAATAACCCTGATGATGTCATTGTGATGTCGCCCAAGTTTTCACAGTTTGGACTTGTGAATTAATATTTAACAGAAAACCTGTTAAAAATCCAAACTGGAGGTGTGGTGTTCAAAAGAGAGGAGAGTTTATCAGCTAAGGAGAGTTTATTAAAAGACACTTTCAGAATTGTTTCATGGGAAATGTAGGATCCATAGTTTTTTTCAGCTTGCCCCAAACAAAGGCCAAAAGTGAGAAAATCTTGTCTGCTGCTCTTTGAATTTTGGCCATTCTTTTTCAAATCTGTCCCTTGTGACATCACCAACTTGATGGAAATGAAAAACTTAATTGCTGGAGTAAATCTTTAATCGGACCGTAAACTGGACCATAATTAGAAGAAAACAAAACTCTTTTGCTCGTTTGGGTCATCACTGAACTTGTCCACCACTTCCTGCATGTCTCTATTTATTGCTTGCCAGGCAAGAGATTAGTTAACACTGCATGAATGCAGCTTGTTGCCACTGCTCGAAATCCTTTGGTTATGTAACAGAGAGACAATTGACAAGGAGGGTTCAGCAGCAGCTGTTGTTTTATCAACAACAAACTTAAACCAGACACACAAGCATGTCTGCAGGGAGTGATTATGGATGTGAGCATGGAGGTTATACATGTTGCAGCTATGTTCTCTTAAACTGTGATCATCTTTTTTGTACAGTGTGTAGTCTTTGTTGATGATAGTGCTGTGATCCACATATAGCACAATCACAAAGACACAGACACAGAGAGGATAAAACTCAAATAAAGGATCAAAAGCCGGAGCAGAGGCAAAGATTTGGTGTGAAGGAAAGTTTTACCCTCCACTGTTTGTCTGTGTGTGTGTCTTGTTAATGGAGACACAGAGATTTATCTCAGGTCAGAGAGTCTCTGCTGTGCTCAGGAGGTGGCAGAGTTTAATTTAGCCTGGAAACCTGAACCGCAGCCTCCTCTGTCAGCTCCTTCTCTGGGCCCAGAACACAGCCACGGAGCCGCAGAGGGCAGCAGGTTCCTGATTTGTGGGTGTGACAAGATAAAAACTCCATATACCTTCACTTAGTTGCAATATGCCAAACTTTTAATAAAAACAGAGACCATAATGATCTTCTGTGTAGAAACTGATGCATTTGTTGGCCTGGTTTTAAAAGAGTACATATTGAAAATGCAGTCATGAGGCAACACACATCCTGTCATAGGCAGGAAGGTGGGTTTGACTGGCTTGTCTGAAAAAGTTGTCTGTTCCAAATGCAGTTAGAGATGACTGAATATGTCATAATAATGACTGAATACAGGTCTTTTTCTACCATATGCATGAACTATATTGTTGCATCCATACAAAACTGGAAAGAAATGAGATTTGATGATCAAGGCAGCCATTTTTCTTTTGTGCACAGCAGATTCTGACAGTAAGCCTGCAACAGACAGTTGTTTACCTCACTCTTCTTCTTGCAAAAAAGCATGCCTTGGCTTCCATATTCATTATATTCTCGTAATCATCAGAGATCAGACCTGCATGAAAAAGTAAAGTCAGTAAGTAAACACTTTTACTTTCTTATCCTGCATCAAGCTTCAGATTTGTGGAAAGTTCTGTGTTCATGCTGCAAGCTATTTATAGTTTGTTATGTTTTTCATTTGTTTATCTTCATGGGATTAAATCTGTGTTACTTGTCTGTATGTGGTTTATGAAAGGATCAAATTTAATCAACCATCTGGTGTTCAGGGAGTAAAACACTTGGCGATTTCTTATTCTGATCAGATTAGCTTTGCAGCATTTAAGAGGGAAGAAACAGCAAGAGAGAATAGGATTTCTGGATTTACCACAGCTGCTCTTGTATTTGGTAAATATTTTGAGTGCAACACTCATGTAAGTGATTGACAAGAGCAGAAAAGTCTGTAATAAGGTTGCTTAAAATTTGGGATTTCTGTAAATTCAGTAAGGCTATAGTCTATCCTGTTTTTTTTAGTTTACTATTAAACAAAAACTTTAATATATATATATATTTATATTTATATTATTAAATATTTTTATAATAGTTTATAGTGCTTCCACTGGGTCCCATCCACTCCAACATTTTGCAAGGAGGGAATTTAGGATTAACAGGCTCATAAGATGTTGCAGCTTAGCTAGCATGTGTAGGCTATATGACATCATGTTTATGTCTGAGTGAGTGATGGGACAATTTAGCACAAATAAAATAATTTTTTAATCTTTTTTTGCAAAGTTTTAGCATGCACATGAAACTCAAATGTGAGTGTTTATATATTGTTGTGTTTATATATTGTTGTGTTATTATTCACATAAGCACACCATAGAATCTCTCCTCTTAATGTTATTTACAATTTCCTGCTGTGAGCTCCCTGGACACTTGTTTAAATTTTAACAGTGTTATTAAGGCTGTATAAACTGCTCACAGCTTACTGGCTGTGGTCCTCCATCCAAATCATAATCCCCACTGCTTCCCTTTTAACCAATAACTCAAAGGAGAGATAGATACAAAGCTCAAACCACATATGATGGACTCCAGTCCTCCTATTGTCTAAAATTGTGTCAAATTGTTTCATTCTTTCAGGTTAGTAATTGTGCAGGGAATTTGAACAAATGAAATGTATAAAATGAAATAAAGTAAATATACTGGCCAAAATAAAAGTGTTGTGGAGAGATGTGGTGGACTCTTTTATACTTAAGTTTTGGGATTTTCTTTCACAGTGAGTGTTGTGTGTGTATACTGTTTTTCAGGATCTAACCGGTGCACACCTGTTTACATCCAAAAACAACATCCACCCATAGAAATTGCTCATAAAAGTAGCACTGCCAAATAACTGAATGTAATGTAATGTTCCACTGGAAGGAAATTGAGATCGAATATTGTGCCCAAGGCTGCCTTGGCAGCATTTGAGAAAGAAAATTACTCCAATAAGAATTTTATCAGGTGTCGAAAACTGATTTTCTTCAAATGGCTGCTTGGAGCTGGCTCCAAAATCATTTCCCAAAAAATTCCATGTTAAAATGCCTAACTCTACAACAGATATAAGTTATAGCTCTCTCTATCTAGCTAAATTACCCAATCACTTCAAAAGTAGGAAAGGTAGGAGGTGAATTTTTATAAATAAATTACTTATTTAAATTTGAATAAGGCTTAAAGCTTTGCATGACAACTGTCATGGTTGCTTTGATTGACAGCAGCTACAAGCTGTCTGTTAGGCATCACACAGGTGATGGTATTATACATATTCACCACAGCTCCTCTCGACCAAAATATGATCCTACCGGCTCCAAAAAAGCAAGATGACAACAGGTATGATGCCAAACTCAAGGCTTTAAAACAGTCCTTCCAAAACCAGTAGGTGCCATCAAGATGGCTTTATCCACTATTTAATATGCTGTCTATGGTTTTTACTATCTGGCTTATCAAATCATGTAAATAAGCTACTGTCTGTCTGTACAGAAAGCTCCTGGAATATGTGGCTGCTGTTTCTGTTGCTAACAACTCTGAGGTGAAAAACTTCTGATATTTGATATAGTAAAAAACACACACCTGGGTTACTGCAATTACACAAAATTTTCTACAACACTGATCAGAGCCATCCTGACATATCAAAGCATGAAGTAGACCCAAGGGTACGCTGTATCAGTGTTACATTTGCCTGCCTTAAATGTGAAATGCACACATTCTCATTCTGTAGTCAAGTATGTGATATAAAATATGTAACATTCAGTTAGACTTTCATAATGAAATGTGGTGTGAATAGTTTTATGTGATGGGTGCAGTTTGATTAAGTTAAGGCACCAAAACTACTTTATTTTTAAGAAAAGATCCTTGTTTGGCTCAAATTAACTACTCATCACTTCTGCAGGTATTGCACCTTTATACATGTGCATTTTTCATGCCTACAAGAGGCAATGAGTCACTTTTACACTATATTATTTAGCTGATCAACAGGTCTTTTACATCTTTACTACAATATGTCTGACACTCTGTTTCTGTCTTTGTAGAAAACTAAAACGATCTCTGTCACTGCCTCCTGGAACGCCTGAAACATGGCACAGTAAGTTAGACCTGCTCACACAAAACACATAAAAGTTCTTTTAGTGTTAAATAATAATTTGTAAAACACTTTACAATAACATAACTCCCTGGCTCCATATGTTTTTATACTGAAGAGGTACCAGTCAAGATGCATAAGGAAACAATGAAAGAACAAAGACATAATCATCTCCTGATCACTGCTAATATGCATTACGTGCTGATGTGTAACTGTAGCGTCCAGAGGGTGCAGAAGAAGACCAGCACTATGTCCCTGACCATCTCCTCCTCCTCCTCCTCCTCTTCCTCCTCCTCTCGAGAGCTGACCTCATGCTCCATCGGCTCCTCCTCCTCCTCCTCCTCCACCTTCCTCGCTCAGAGACACTCCAGCCTGGTGCAGCCACTGTGTGCCAGCCCTCAGAGGGTAATTACAGCTCAGTTTAAAGACATGATTGATAACATTTGAGAAGTTGAACTCAATTTTGTAAATAAAACTCCCACGCTTATAAGCAAGAACATAACATCTCCTTGAGCCTTTTAACTGTGGATGAAGAGTATAGGGAGTAATTCACATTATAAACTGGGTAACAGACATGACTGCAAACTTTGTTTACCAATTTAAACAGAGGATATAGTGTATCTTATCTTACAAATTGATGAAATCAGCACATACATAAAATCATTAATGTATTTTTCCATTTCCAGACTCAGAGTCCCATCTACAATCAGCAGTATTCAGGGAATGGAGTGGCTCCTTCTTTTGTTAAGGTAAAGCCCACTTGTTCTACTTTCACATGCATATAAACTATGAATTAAAATTGAGCAAAATAATCACAAAATAAGGAAAATGGTTGTATGATCTTAACAAAAGATTGCTAATTGCAATCATTTCTTGTCTCTTCCTCTGTCTTCTTTCCATTTCTCCATCTTTGAAACCATCATCTTCACCTCTACCAGTGCCTCCATGACGTGTCCACAGTAAAGGGTCAGCTGGTGGTATTGGAGTGCAGACTGAGGGGGACCCCTCCCCTGCAGGTCATGTGGTACAGAGAAGATGAACAAATACTGGACTCGGATGATTTTAGGATACTACGTAAGAGTAAGTGTGTTGTTGGTGAACAATATATATATGAATTGCTCTGCTGAAGCCACTGTTGAGGATCAACACATAATACAGTAGATAAAGATTCTCAGTCTAACTACAAAACGATGCTCCACAGTGTACAGCTGACACTGGATCAGATTAGAAATGTTGTAGAGATGCTGTTAGAGAAATGCACTTTTTTTCACCTGACTGACTTGGAATTTTACCTCTAAATATTGTTTTAATAGAGATTTATGAAGCTGTATGAACAAATTATCTCAACATTGTATTAAAAGTGACTCCAAAGTTATTAATTCATTGAGCTGTTAAGTGCTTTTTTTAACACTGATTTATTTATTGTAACTGAAGAAGAAATGACTTTTCTCTTTCCTTGTTCTTCTCAGAGGCCAGTTCTGCATCAGTGCCAGGTAGGTACAGAATACTGCTCATATCCTAATGGTTTTAAAGAATATTGGGTGAGGAGTTCTGATATAAATCTGTAGCGTACAAGGCAATTAAGAAGAAGGCAACTTAAAAAATAAATAAAATCTGCAGTTATGTTCTTGTGCTACCCTCTGCAGAGGAGCTGTGTACACTGGTGATCACAGAGGCCTTACCAGAGGACTCCGGCCTGTTCAAATGTGTGGCCCTCAACTCCTTTGGCACAGTCTCCTGCTCGGCAATGCTGGAAGTTTACAATGGTAACATGTCTATTAATATATCACTGTAATTGATCTCATTTAGTGAATCTGTTAGACTGTATTATATAATGAAATTGATCGGTCTTGCTCTTAAAGTTGCTCATCTCTGGCTTTGCATCCCTCCCTGCAGACCTGGAGGAGCAGCTGGACATCGAGGCCATTCAACAGCAGGAGGCAGTATCTCTCAGACAGGAAAAGGAGGCGGTGTTCCAACAGGAGGCTTTCTCCTCCACAAAGAGCAGCGAGGACTTTCCCTCTGAGCTGCCTGACTCCATGACTCTCCCCCCTCCTGAGTGGCCTGACAGCCCTCCAGAGGATAATATCCCTGTGGCAGAGTGAGTGCACTCACACATAACACACACCTTAATCTCACTCATTCAGTAGGCCTATTTATACACATTACATAATACCGACCTCTGTGTTGATGCATACACTACTATTTTAAAACACTGATGTGTTCGTATGACAGGGAACAAGAAAAGAGTGACAATCTTTAATTTTTCTTACACTCATTTCTCACATGCAATGACAGTTGATGTAGCACCTAAGGCTTTAACATCTTGCAGTGCTGTTCTTCAGCAAGCCGTAAACAATTGGTAAAATGTTTAAAAAAGAAAAGTCTGATTTTGTTTTACATATTTGGATTTTATCAAGTTTTGGGGAAAAAAAAGAAACACTTGTAGTAGTCTATTGAAGAGGCTTATAAGTGTATGAATTCATTCTTTCACTCACTTATTTGCTCATTTACATTATAAAATATAAAATGTTCAGGAGAAAACGTTTCAAAAACATTGTCAGTTCACATTTTAATAGTTCCTCTTTGTATCCAGGCGAGGTCGCTGTTGCATTATTCTTAAAATGTAGATCCAGCCGGTTTTCAAGTTCATTTCACTCTCACTTTCATTCTTTCTTTCTTTCCTGGGACTTTCCAATGAGCCAAAGTAAGCACATAAATATGATGAGGATGCAGTATTTTAATATGGCTCATGAGAGTAAGTTGAAATAGAGCTTCTGGGGAGGACTTTAAAATTGACGCAAAACATAAATATATTAAATGAGTAGAAAAATAACAGGGAAGGATGCCTCAGCATAGAGTAGCTCTGTGTTTATTGAATCCCTCACGTTGAACAGAGATGCAGTTGTGATGACGATGCTGAGCTTTCGGAAAATTAAACCAATCAGGTGGACCCGCGCGCTCCCGTCTCTTTTCATGCCGCTCGTGAGCGCGCGGTGTCACCTGTTGCAGTCCAGCCTCCTGCTTCATATCGGAGTCTGGACTCCGCTTCCCGAAGGATAAGTTATATGACATTAAAGCGACACTAAAGTTTGAAGAAAGTGGTGTAGAAACGTTTAACGAGGTAAGAAAACATAGTTTGTGTCGTTGCACAGGTAATGGCTGCCCTTTCAACCTGCCGGTAGCTTTGACTTTTAGGAGCCACAGTTATAACATTTAAACGGATTTATACGTAGATGTTTATGTTTGAACAAGCTAATTATCCTTCATTCTCAATATTGTAGAAATGTGATATGCAATGACCACTCTGAAAGGTCAAACTATGTTTAGAGCACTTGTAAAGTTGACATAAGTCTATTTCGGGAGTTTGTGGCATCTGGCTCGGTGCTCTTTGAAACAGGCTAAGAGGAAATAACTGTTAATCATCAGACAATTTAAATTAGCTCTCATAACGTAAGTTAACGACGTCATTCATCAATTTCTTCAAAAGGTCAGCGAAAAATGTCGCCGACTGGTTATTTCTTCTCATCACAAATTAACCTAACAATTTACGCAATACCCACTTGTTTGTCAAATTTATAGCCAAAGTCCTTTAAAACATTTTTTTTAAGTAAGAAGCCCCGTTTTGACATTTTTGTTAGTTTGGCTGATTTGTTTAACGATGTAACTACGTCGACACCTGGTTATATTTGAAGTAGGAACTTAAGACTGTGTTTTGCACACATCTAACTAATCCAAATCGGACTAAAACACTATTTAAACCGATTCCTCACTCTTCTTGGGTGCGTCTGGAGCTGCTTCAAGGATTCACCATAAATATTTGTCTTTATTGGGTTGCTGAGTTGTTTTTGCAGGATGCCAGACAGCCCATACTTTAGCCAAGTGGTACCTGAGAATGGCTATGAGCTCATGTGTAAAGTGGCAGTATGGTGTGTGTGTCCTTCAGGGCCGTTTACTTGAGTTTGAAGTGACTGATTAACAAGACTGTGCATTTATGTGCAGTCATATAGAATGAAAAAAAATACATTCACAAGATAGTGCACAATTAAAGAGATAAGAGTGGTTTGCCGTTTGCCATATCATAACAAAAGCTGTGAGAAAATACTGGATAAATTATTCAAGATGATACTGAGTGTTGTAGTACAACAACAGATGGAAAAATAGAACAGTTAAGATGCCTATCACAAATCCTACATGGGGAGTATCAATATTTTGTCTCTTAAACTCTCACATCTATGGTGTTTAACACAGTTTACTGACTGTGTCTTTAACTTTGGCTTGATTCTTTGGATCATATTCAAATCCAGTGAGTGTTTCAGGGTGTGAAATATGTTTGCCTCAGTGTTATATGTCCACTCTTCATCAGTGTCCAGGGCCATGAGCTCATCTGTAATGTGATGTGCAGACATGGCGCCGTCTGTGTCCTTCAGAGACCCCCTTTACTGCTGCAAACAGCCACAGTTGTTCAGAAACTGTTGGCAGTGGTCTGGCCTTTAAGGTCATGTTGAGGTTCTCTGGTCAACTTGAGGCTTATCCAATTACTTTAATTGATTTTATTATTTGAAAAAGAGAAACCTGATTTCCTGTGATGTAATTGGTTTCCATTCGATTTGACGTTTTCCAAAAGGAAAAGAAAAGTCTCAGATAATTGATGAGAATATGAGGTTATTGTAATGTGGTGAAATTACTTTAAATTACTGTCAAAACAAATTGTTTTTGTTTGTTTGTTTTTTTGTGTTTTTTTTCAACATGCATTACATTACATACCTGGATTAAAAAAAATTGCATTTTGTTTCTAATCCCTCAGTATAAAGAAGTATTTTACTACAGTGCTAAATTTTTTTCAAAATGCAGATTCATCCAATTGAAACTTATATCTTTATGTATCTTCAAAAAGTCTACTAGACTCTGTTAAGCATATATTGTCACTTGTTGGCACTTTGTTGTTGCCGGTCATACAGAGGACTTGGGACAGCTTAGCATGCTTCTACCCACAATGCCATGCAGATCATGTATTGGAGTGTGTGTGTTGGGGACGCACGTGTGTGTGTGTGTGTGTGTGTGTGTGTGTGTGTGTGTGTTAAAAGGGTTGGGTCACCAGCAGAGTGTCTGCACCTGCCAGCTGATGTCCAAATTCCAAGACCAATATAGCTTTGCCCACTTCATGACACAAACACAAATACACATACAGATGCTCACTGTACACCATCACAGTACTAATTTACACACACACACACACACACAGACACGCAAATTACTTGGAAAAAAACAGAGGCATGTAGAGCACACAGAGTACAACACTCACTGATCAACACCAAACACACTGTCACTAATTCAGTCAGGTGAACACTAATATCCACTCATATAGAGCTTTGGAAAGGTGCACCATAACTTATGATCATTTAGCCATGTGTGGAGCAGAAAAACATGATGTTCGTGTAAGAGTTTCAGGGTAAACAGCTATGTTGTATTAAATAATCAAGGATACTGTCGTTGACTCCTAACAAAAATGAAAGCTCACTTTGATAAAATGCTGTCATTAGGCTTCAGTGGTATCTACTTTTTCATAACTTCATGCCTCCCAGTTATTACAGAAGGGTGTACAGTATATGATACTGTTTTTAGAGAGGAAAAAACATTTAAGTTGTGCTGCTGAGAAAATACTAGTCCATAGATTAATTAATGGATAGGAAGTGGTTACCCTTTTCCTTCTGATTCTTAGTGGAAAAGGTGACACTTGGAGGTTTGACGTGTTACTCTCGAGCCACAACTTTCTAAAGGCAAAAAGTGCACACAGCTTTACCCATGTAGGCTGGCCCACCTTCATCATTGGAAAAGAACTCTATGCTCCTCAATGCAAGGGCAGAGGCTATTGAGCTGATGTGTGAATAGAGCAGATCACTGTCTAGAGAAATTAGCTACACTGAGCAAGTGGACATGTCAATGGCATTGATGATGTTGCACAAACTGCATACTCCTCTGCTTGCCTGCATCTCACCTTGCATTATTTCAACACAATATCAGCACAGTTATCCTTACTAGTGACTCCTCCCCCTGCACCCTGTACACAGGCATCAGTGTTTGCCTAAACCAAACAAACTAATTCAAGTGGGTGAGAGCATGTTTGACATGGACAGTCTCATGTTGTGTGCTATATACGTGAAAATACAATAATATCTGGAGATCAGGTTTTTTTAACTTTCACATGTAAAGACGGGTTAATTGGCTTAGAAAGCACCTTAGTCAGTCCCTCCAGGAATTCGCGATGTTGCGATCGCACCAAATCACGCGAATTCAACCAATCTCCGTGAATTCA
>JAPZDY010000026.1:4383027-4416956 GCA_029783645.1 Ctenochaetus hawaiiensis
GAAAAGCTGCCGCGAATTCAGGCATTTTAGGCCGCAACAATCATGAAAAACGCCCGCGAAATCCTGGAGGGACTGCTCAGTGATTTTGTTTACTTGCAAACTGTGAGGTATTGAATTAAAACTAATTTTCTACCTCTTTCTATGTGTCAATTCATGGCTGTTTCCAACTACACATATTTAAGTCATTTAGAAACTCTTACAATTTTTCGTCACTCATTCTCACAAATCTCACAAACTAGGTATCAGCTGATGCTGGCTGACCAGAACTGTCTTGTGCTGTCAGGAGACTATTAGGAACACTGAGAAACAGTGAGCAAGGGAGTATAAGTAAATGAGTGCGTGAAAGAGAGTGAAGATAGAGACTGCTATTGTCATTACTCTCCTGCATAGGGCAGACTATGTGGTAGTCATGGGAACAACATTCTTTCCCAGTAGAAATGTCTAGGACCAGCCAGGCTTGGTTATGGCAGGGAGAAAAATACTGAGTGGGCTGAAATAAGAGCAGACGCTTCTGATATCTGTTACTCTCATTAGACAGTCCCAGTAGTACGATGGCATTTATACTGGAAAATACATTCTGTAGTAAAAGATACTTTATAATTTTGCTCAAGGTTGACGTAATGACATTTCTGGTAAAATCTCAGTCATTAATTGTACTTGGAAACTTGGTCACAAGGTTGAGCGTTGAAATAATGTGGTGAGGGGAAAACATAAACATGCACTGGTTTAGAAACAGCACTGGATAACCATTTAAAAATAAGAGAAATTAAAATTAACATTTTGTCTGTTTGTAAGATAACTTGTGTAGATTCATGTGACAGGAATCTACAACATTTATCATAAGACCCATGTTTTATGTTCTCTTTCTCTTTCTCTTTCTTACAAGCACTCGGCTTTAACCTATCAGGATGTTTTCAAGTCTAAATGTAGATGCAGAAGCAGTTGAGATCTTCTAATCTTTTTATTATGCTCTGTCAGAGCTTGTTAGAGGTTTTGACTGCCTGTAGATCAATTATGTGTGTTGTTCCAATTCTTTATTGATTCCTTATCAATTTTAGTCAAATTGGATTTAGCCTGAGTGCCACCTGCAGCAACAATCTGTCTGTCAACCTCTGAAATGGATAAAAGAACTTTGCACATCATAGACTTTTTTTTAGGTGTTCAAAGAAAATAAAATCCCATGCATGTAAGGCACTGATGTTATAGGATATTTACCTTTAGTTATGGACATGCTATGCAGTTAGGAAGCAGTGATACTCATAGAGTGTGACATATAAAGACTTGATGGAATTTAGGACCATTGTGTAAAGAAACGTGTCTAAACATTTTGCTGGTGTTTCCACCCTTACTTACAACTAGTACTGTTGTCATATATATAAGTGAAATGAAGCCAAGATTTGTACCGTTTCATCCCCTCCACTTGATCCTTCTTTTTGTTTTCATTAGCGTAGACTTATTAGTTTGACTTCATTGTTTTGCAATGTACAACTGTCACAAAAACATGCTGCTGCCACTAACAGGAACTGATGAGCTCTGAGCAAACAATTTAGATGCTTTGGGCAAAATGGACAGTGTTCAACTTCAACTGGTTCTCAATTTCCATCCCTAACTGTTTCTGTATGATACCTGTTAGTGTCCCTGAACCTCTAGTTTTGAATATATTCAAATCTTTCCTCACATGTCTTTTTTTTTATCTGACAGTTTTCCAGAGCCTCAGCAAGCCAACTGCTCCTCTGAGGAAACTTTCAGTCACAGGAACGAGGAGGGTGCCCTAAGCTCAGAGGGACAGAGGTCACCAGAGGTCACTGTCACAACCAGTACATCCAGCCCTCTCCCTCCACCCTCACCACCACCACCAACCCAAGTCAGGGAGACAAACCAAACACCCAAGCTGTTTACCCCAAGCAAGCTCAGTTTCACTGTAAGAACATTTCTTTTGCAAAGTTTTGTGCTGCCAAAAGTGTTTTTGCTACAGTTGTATGAGCTACAGTCATACTTAACTATGTCCTGTTTGACTTAATGTTTCATATTTAAAAATTTAAGTGGAAATTTAACCTAAGCTTTAGGGAGGAAGACCAGCTGATAGAGAAGTACAAAAATATATACAGCAAACAGCCAAGGCAGTGTGTTCATAAAATTTTTGTGGTACTTGTCTTTTTTATATTTGGAATTGCAAATTGCAACCATGTCTAATTTTCTGAATTTCCCAGATTTATCAAGCTCAGAAATGCTAGAATTCAACTTCATTTTGTAAAATTGTGTGTTTTCTCCTTTCCAGACCTCCCAGTCAGGAGGCAACAACATGAACCTGTCAGACCTGCCTACCTTCACTCCCAGCGCCTTCCCTCCCAGTGCCTTCAACTATGAGCGACCGAGGCACTTTATTCAATCACAGCCTTCCTTTCAAGCACCCAGCTATGAAAGTGTCATGAGGGAGGCCCAGGAGAACCAAAATAACCTTCAGCAGAACCTCAACAGCCCCCAAAATAGTCCAAATGTTATGGAGACACAGAGTCAAACTAAAGTGTGGTCTGCACAAACTCCGTCTTTTTCTCAGACTCAGTCAGTGTCGAAGTCCTTGTCGCAGACTCAGTCACAGTTTCAGTCACTAAACCTCAGTCAGAACCAAACCCAGTCTGTCGTCCACACCCAGATCCAGGCCCAGGCCAATGGCACCAGCAAGTCCTCTCCCTCCTCTTCCAGTCTCAGCTCTCCTATTTCCACCCCTGCCTCCTCTGCTGCACCTCTCCTCCCCTCTGCTGCCCCCCTGCTTAGTCCCTCTGACTCCATCACCTCCACCTCCTCCCCTTTGCCAGTTTCCTCATCCTCTGTCCCCCGCACCACCATGCGATCCACCATCACCCTCACCCCCAGTGTCCCCAGTGCCACCGGCCTCGGCAGTGCCACGCTGCCAGCAAACCAGGACACCATGTCAGCACCTGCTGCTTACCTCTGCTCTGTGTTGCCCTCCCAGTCTGCCTTCTCCCCTTTTTCCTCCTCCAAACTGTCCCCCAAATCCAACTTTCCCAATCCCTCCATATCTCCTTCCCGTTCCCCACTTGCCCCCTCCAGCCCTCTCCTCCCAATGAGGGCCCCCTCCTCTCCTGCCTCTCAGCCTCAGCAGCCTCTCTCAGTGTCCCCTTCCCTCCCTTGCTCCCCTCTCTCACCCTCCTCCTCTGTCCCACAATCAAATACTCTCAACAGTCAAAACAGGGTACCGCCTGCTGTAGTCTCTCTGCCTGCCAGCTACAAAGGGACACCAAACACGTGAGTCAAAGTTTACAGCAGTCTGAAATGCACATTTGAAAAGACAATTACCCATGCTTAATAAAACATGGCTTTGAGGAGCAAACTGTATACTTCATGTATTTATTCAGAGAGAACAAATATGTGAATGTATGCACCAAACTGTGGATGTTCATCCTGAACAAAAAAGTTCCACTGTTTACTGTTTACAAAGATCTGACAGTATGTGTACCTACCATACTGGTGGACGTCATCCCCTTCTGGGAATAAATACCTGCATTATTCATTTAATTTTTTCGGATTCAAAGTTCTCAGAAACTTCCTGTGCACAAATCACTGTTTTAAATAAATCCCCATCAATAGTGCTGTCATGAGCACACCAAAGAAACATAACCCTGACTCTCAAATTGTTTTGGCCAATCAGAAACCTGACTGAACTAGAGATCCAACAGGTTCACAATCTGCGCTTTGGCTCCAGGGACTGTGTTGTATGAGTGTTGGTTAATACTCAATAGTGCATTACGATGCCTGTGTTTCTTAATGTGCAACAGTCTTGTTAGCACCAGCACTGTGTCCTATTAAGTTGACAAAGATTACTGTGGCACATACTCTGATGTCGAACTTAAGCAACATTGATGCTAAATCTTCCATTTTAAGTCAAAAATGCTGTTTTACTCAACTAAAGGACTAAAACACATGCAAAAGCTACATTTTGTGCATTTCTTTTTACATGCTGACGGAGAATTAGATGCCACTTATTTGAATGCATCTTTATGCGAGCTTCATAATATTGAAAACAACCTTCACAGACTGTCTGTACACCACACCCACAATATTATGATTAGTATCTAGACTGTTCAGCAGATAAGTTTTTGAGAGTTGAAAATAGCATTGTCAAACTAAAATTTGTAAAATAATGGAAGCGATTGTGACTTGGTTATTTACACACAAGCATGTATGAACAATCAGTGGTATGTTACCTCAAATTTACTGAAGGAACTCATTGCAGTTTTTGTATTAAATGTACTTAATGTCAACTATGTCTGTGCTTTCTTGCAGATTTAACAGTCTTTAGTATCTATTATTCTCTTCTATATCATTGCTTTCTTCTTCTTGTGCTCTTTTTTTAACCTCTTTTACTTGTAAACTGTCTGTTTCCTCTTTCTCTCTGTCCCCCAGCCTTCCCAAGCCCATCCTGAAGAAGTCTGTAGTTCCTCGGCCTTCTTCATCTCGATCCACAGATGAGGACATCCAAGGCTCCAAAGATGCCCTCATCCAGGATCTGGAAAAGAAGCTCCGCTCAAAAGAGGCCAGGAGGAGAAACAGCCAGGTGTGTGTGTCCTACACACTGGTATGGACGTGCAAGAATCACTCACACTCACACACTACAACCCATTCACACTGACACAGTGTGTGCCTGTTTGAACCTAACAGCAATCTTACTAGCAAAAGTTAACCAAAACAAATCACAGCACATTTTCTGTGTGTGCGTGTGTTAAATGACAGTTTAATGGTATAAAGCTTCAATTTTGACAGAAACTGTCTTACGAGGAGCGTATGGCTCGTAGGCTGCTGGGTCCAGACAACGCCTCCTACATGTTTGACCAAGACAATCTTTCAGACTGGCAGCAGGACCAGGTATGATAGCAAACTTTCATTAAGTTAGTGGAGGTGAAAAACTATTATTAAAATCCTTTAATTTAAACATTTTTAGAAATGTTTTTTCACATTGTACAGATGTGTGCTGGAGCGCTGCATTCATGTTGGCTCTGGTCCCAAACCCATTAGCTTTCCATTTCTATCAAGTAAAGACCACACATTGTTACGTTATTTTGGTTTGAATGGCTGCGCAGGGAGCCCGTTCCCCTCTCAGGGCCTCCTGATGGGCTCCAGAGCACAGAGTTTAAAAAGCCTGGCAGTATAATCAGCAGCTTCAATGAGCTGTCTCACGCTGTCATTTTGACCAGTTGTGTGTGTGAGTGAGTGTGTGTATGCGTTTTTGAATGCACAGGATTGTTCTGTCAAAAGCCTCTGCCACTCACAGGGCTTTACACTGTCTGTTCTCCCTCTTTTCACACACCACGAACACACAACACGTGCATGTACACATACGAGCACGTCCTCTGAAGCCAGCAAGGTTTGTCAGCGGCTATTTCGAGCTTTCTCAGAACAAGTCCCTTTCACTGGTGACAACAGGACCATTGTGTCAGTACACACACACACACACACACAAACATGTGCACACGCAAAGTTACCCTCTTGGCATTTGGTCAAACTGTTGACAAGTACAGTCAGTTCTGAAAGTTAAAACCGGTGATGAGCGCTGCTTACATTGATCTGTTTTCTGTTGCAGCCAGATTCACCAGAGGGAAGACACACAGGTGGACTATGGTAAATATTGTTCAATATTGTATGTTCAATATGTTCCAATATTGCTTATAATATCTAACTCAGTCAATATTAGAACCTTGAACCTTGATGTCCCTTTAAAATTCCTGTCTGGCTTATCAGTATTTACTCAGTCAATTCAATTATAAAACAAAATCAATCTTTAAAAAAAAAGGAGGGTCAAAAATGATAATGGTCATTTTGCTTTGCAAGTTTTATCCAGGTCATGAATGTATGACACTTTGTGTTTCGGTCCATTTGACCGAGGTAACCTAGCTCTCTGCATTCATATATGAAACTCTCCAGAAGCATCCATGTGAACAGTCATTTTAATGTTTTAGTTTTGTCTATTTTTATGTTGAAGTGTCATATTGGGAAGAATTCTTGGACAGAATTTTGTTTAGATAGGTTTCTCATATCCATATAAACCTTTTTAAGTACTTAATTTCTAAATATGTGAGAAACTCATTAGAGCCCTTAAAACTAAGTAAACTGTGATGTTTTAAAGTGAAATTTGTTCACTCTGTTCCTAATGATTGTTGTCAGATTGTCTCACCAAGAACAAACGTAAGCAAAGCTAAAATGCTTGGTCAGATCTTTTCGCTTTATTGGTTGAAACTAGGCAAGCATTTGATCATTTTGCAACCCTGCATATTTTTTTATGGAATTTAGGTTAGTAATGGAAGGTTTTCTTACAAAATTATTGAAAATTTGAAGATTAGAGTGTATCAGCTCCTAATTTTAGACACTGTAAATGGTTTTGTTTAATCTTCACATGTTGTTTTGTAAAGATTCATAAATCTGCAACTGTTTTATATCTGTCAGGTAGATCAAGTCCCTCATTCAGTAGTCCTGCTGTCAGAGGACAGAAACTAAACAGGATTCAGTGTCAGTGTGTTTTTATGCATGTTTGCTGTCATAAGTGGACTGAAAAATGAATAATTTGGAATCTTGCAGGGGGAGGCACCACTCAGGGACGGATGACAGGGCAAATGAGGGCTCAGCCATCCAGGAGAAATGCTATGCTCCTCGCTTCCTACAGATCCCCCCAGACCTCACTGTCGAGGAGGGACGCTTCTGCAGGATCGACTTCAAGGTGAATGACCCTATCACTCATTTGTTACGACCCGCATGCACGAACACCAAACACTTCACAATTTCAAGTTTATTGATACATTCAAGTCCATACTCCTACAAAGTCAAAGACCCCCATATGACAATAAATGTCATGCAGACATAATCAAAGGGAAAACTTGTCTCTCTTTTCAATCCAGGTTGGAGGCCTCCCTACACCAGACGTCTGCTGGTACCTGGATGGTAAAGCCATTCGTCCAGATGACTACCATAAGATGCTGGTGTGTGAAAAGGGAATGCACTCGTTCATCATAGAGATCGTCACAGTGCACCATGCCGGAGTGTATGAGTGTGTGGCCAGGAACCGAGCAGGGGAGAGCAGATTTACCATGAGGCTTGATGTAATAGGTAAAAATGCCATTATATGCTTTTTAAATACTCGAAATACCAAAATGTTGGGGTTTTTTTTAAACAGAATTTCATTGTAGTGCAGCCTAATGGTCATTATTACTTTCATAAATCTATACCTCTGTGTAAAGTTCTTCATTAGGGTGTGAGAAAATCTGTTTAGATGTGCTGTTTATCTTCTTCTTCCTCTCTGCAGCCCAGGAGGCTCTCCGTCCTCCCACCTTTGTCCAGAAGATGTTGAACTCCAGAGCTCTAGAGGGCGACACTGTTCGGTTAGAGTGTAAAGTGGACGCTTCCCCTCCTCCACAGCTCTTCTGGAAGAAAGATAAAGACATGCTGCGCATCGACCCACACAGAATGAGGTGGGTCAACTGCAAGTACTCAAGTAAACCCAAACTCCTCTTTAACTGGACTCAACTACCACACATCAGACTGAGTGGATGATGATTTGATAAATTTGATAAACTTCTAACAGGTACTTCAAATAGCACATTTTGTTTTAAGCCTCGTTCCCATTGTTGAGTCATATTCATGTTTACTTGACAGAGATATGACTCAATAGTACACTTAATAGGTAAAATTTGTGTCTCTGGTAAAAGAACTAATTAGTAAAAAACAGTTCCAGAAGAGGATGTGGCATCCTGTTACAATCAGTACATAATATTATACTGTCAGTGGATCACATTACTGCTTGTATTTGAAACGTAGTAATGAACAAAAGAAAATAATTACTTTGCTCTGTGTTTTATATCCGTTTTAGGTTACTGTCATAATTTTACAGGCTGCTTCTTTACTGACTGACTCACTATATCAACTTCATCATTACTTTCTTGTACAGCTATAGCAGGCAGCTTTTTTCAGTGAAAATTTGTGATGAAGTAGTCAATAAAGTTTTGAAATAAATCATCCACATTTTCAGTGTTCTTGTTTGCCCCTACTTTGCCCTGTTCTTATATCAGTGAACCTCTTTCTGCACTCGGCAGTGATTCACATTTATAAAGAAAAGAGGCTTTTATGATAGAAGTTACCTCTGGAGTTGGTAAGCTCCAGCCAGTTTATTATCACCAGCTGCTTTGAAGGGGGTGAGAGAGCTTATTTGAATGGTCATGACTGAAGTCTGCTCTGACACACCTAATTATCTTTTCTCCTACTTTACAGCTGTGCTGTGCTTTGCCGCAGCACCACTTGTGTTTGTGTTCACCAAATACAATGGCGACACTGACATGCACTGTGAACACACAGAACTAGTGCCCCTAGATTGGTGAAAATAAAGCCCACAGTTAGTAACCAGCTGCTGAAAACACTGGAGCATTTAACAACCAGAGACCAGAGTTTTCTCAATAGTTGAAAACCAAAATCCAAATCAAAGAAATCAAATCTTTAGATTTCTTTAATTGGGAAGGTCCTCTGATTTCTGATGGCACAAATGCACAATAAGCAAAACTGACCTGCATTAAATTTTCAAGTTTTTAAATTAATTATCTACAGTTTAGTTTCTTAGTTAATGTGTGCAATCATGTTTTATATAGTACGCACATATGTGTTCTTATGAATGTTCAGCCTGATTGGGACAAGGAGGCCAGCATGTGTTAAGGTAGTGATTATATAACCACTGGAGGCTCTGTTTGTTTCTCCACAGTCTGTATCAGGATGGCTCGGGTCGGCAGTGCTTGTTGATAGAGAGGGTGATGAAGTCTGATGCCGGTTGGTACACTCTCTCTGCCATCAATGAAGCTGGCATGTCCACATGCAACGCCAGGCTGGATGTAGGCAGTAAGTCCACTGTTCATCGTTCTATGCAAATTTGCTTTAAGGGGCCCATCTCTGCTGTCTTTTTTATCAGATAGCCCAGTAGCAAGTTACCATAGCAGCCCGGGCTGTAAAATCAAACAGCAGATGGAGAATGATTGGCTCAGCACTACTGTGAATCCAACACTAAAGCCCGGAACACATCAAACAAATGCTGTGCTGTGTGATGGAGCGGAAACTTGATGAACATGAGGTGTGGAGCGCTTCAGCTTCTCTAAAGACTTACTGTATAATCACCATGTCAGAGAGATAAGTATGGACTCCATCCACTGATGAGGGAGAGCCCACTGGAGGAAAATACAGCATAGCTATTAGGTTTCTGCACGATCACATAACACGCCATCTGCTTTGTGGAGAGGGAGTTAAGTGAGAGGGCTGACAAAGGAAAAGTACCTGACCCTCAGTTACGCCTGAGCTGGACTCTATAACTTACCAACAAACGTGAAAGTAAGTTTAGACCACTTCTTTGTTTACAGTGTATGCAACAGTTTCACATTAAGTCTTTAACTTAATCACTAAGGACTGGCGGTTTCACATAATAGTCAGCTAGTCAAATGTCAAAACAACTTATAAACAACTTAACGCTGCAGCGTAGTAGACTAGAGTGGAATCATTCAGCTGTGGCAGAAGTTTAGCATCGCAAAGCATCTACAGATAAGTAGCTGTGGGTGTTGTGTGCAGTCATCGTAAACACGATTCACAGTTGTCTTGTGTGACTTTAGCAATATGCAGTAAGGCAATAAAGCAGCAGACATGCATCAATGTGCAGAGGGGAACACCTCAATAAAGAATCCCGATGTATGTCCCAATGCTGGACTACAACCAACAGAGTGTAAATACTTTACATAGTCCTACGTAGCAAGCCTTATTTCCACAGCACTTTGTCAGTGCTGAAGAAAGGTCTGGATGCCCCCAAAATCATTTGGTTAGTTGGTTAGGTGACTGATGCCAACACATCAGGTCCCCAATGCAAGAAACTCACTATTTCTATTTAATGGTTTTGTGAGTTTGAAAACAGCAGGTGAAACATGTTGAGCATTGACTCATTGTCTTCTCCATATCTGGGGCCGGCCGGGCAGAAGAGTTATTTTCAGACACCTGGCATGAAAGGAATGTTTGGCCCAAATCGTCTACCAGTAAAATCTGTTGCTGTTGTCAAGGACACTAGTGACACTAGTGGTGCTCTTGCTATTATTATTATGAACATGAATATAAACAAAACATCGGTAAAAAATCTGGTAGCAACATGGATTCACCGGCAAAGACCACTGTGCAACCCAGATTCCAAAAAAAAAGCTTGAAATCCATGTAAAACGTGAATGATAACAAAATGTAATCTTTTGCAGACAAACTTGGTTTAATGAAAACAGTTTTATGAAGTATATCCAGCCCACCTATTAAGTATATGATAAAAATTATGCTATTGTCTGTTTGCTTGTTAAATGTGTCAAACAAGTGCTTTTTGAGATTTTCTCAACTTTCCCAGTATTTTGTTGGTACTCTCCCAGCTTGTTTGAAATATGTTGCTAAGAAAAAACATTAAATATATTGTCTTTTTGTCATTTTTTAATTGATTTTACATCAAAAAAGATAAGAACATTTTCACAGTCTGTTTAATGTTTCACACAGCATTCCAACTTTTTTGGAAAAGGGGGTGTAATAAAACTAATTCAGTTCAAATGAGGTTTAACACATTTAGAAATTAATGTGAAATTGATTAGTAAAGGTGCATTTGAATAATCACCCTTCTCTCTCTGCCCCTTCGCAGCACGCAAAACCCCGCCCATTAAGACAGCGCCCCCTGCCTCGAAGACGCTGAAGCTGCTGTCCTCTCTAAGCCACGTGCCCGCTTTGACTGTGGAGAGCCCCGCCCAGCACACCGCCCCGCTGTACGAGAGTGAAGAGCTGTAAAGCCACACCGAAGCCAGTCGCATCCTCAGATCTCTGTCTCAGAACTGTCAAAGTGGGCTGGAGCTTGTATTCACCGTCATTTCAAGGCAGATAAAATACTAGTCATGCTTTAGATCAGAACACATAGTAACAGCAGTGCAGAGGGCACATTTTAGAAAACCTCTGATGCCAGCCCGTAATCTACCTGCAACAGTTGCAGTACAGTTCAATTTCTTAAAAGAAAAATATGCAAATTTTTCAAGATTCAGATATAGTTTGTAGAAAACAATGTTTATGGAGGAAATAACAACCACAAGACACACTTGATATCTTCTTTGATGGAAATGTCTCCAGTCACACCTCAGTGTTCCACATCTGCTGCTGTTTGTCACCACTGTGCCCGTCCTTTCTCCATGCTGTGTACTGTTTCTAAATGCTTATAAGCTTCTCTGTCTGCTCTGCTCTCAGTGAAATGGTGTGTTTGGGTCATGGATGTATTAATAGACCTGAACACAGTACAGCAGAGTCTGCCCTGCAGCACGTTTGATCCCAGTGGCCAACCATAATTCAACCAATGACAGGACACCTCAAACAGCATGTGTGATCATTTATTACTACTCCAATTAAACATTAAGTAACCCTCTTTAATTTGTATGATTATGTATTATTTCTTCAGTGTTCTAGATTAGAAAACAGGACACACCATAGATTCACTACAATACCCACAATCCCACTCTGCCAGGATCTATCACTGCACTTTAATCCTAAGAACTGTCTGCTTGTCATCTGTCTGCTTCAGCACCTGCCCACCTCTCCTCCTGCATGTAGCTGCATAAGGATGGTTTTGGTTTTTGTTCCTGAATCACAGCTGCTGTCGCCTCTGATGACGAGTGTCAGTAAAGCTCCATTAGCTAGAATAGAAAATCAGATTTTTAACCAGACAGCCCCTTCCTTTAAAGAGAGATGCTCAAATTCTCTGCTGTGGTATAAATTCAATCTAATGTGTTTTTAAAGTTGGTTTCTAATATAGTGTATGTGAAAGAAGCTATTTATTTGAACTGAAGTTATTAGTTATCAGTGTTGGGACTTAAAGTTGCCCCTCTCTTGGCCTGCAAAAGGCTGCAAACAGAGGTGTATAATCATATCAGAGTTTGACAAAGAGCAACAGGCTGCCATCGTGATACCCCGACTGAACCAAACCAAAACCTGACCTGCACTCAAAGGATAACTTAAACCTGACTTACTCAGAAAAGTTTACATTTTATCACATCTGCAGTGCAGATAAGATGCTTTTACACTTTATTTAAGAGGAGAAAACCTGTGTTTTTTCTTCTTTTAATGCATGTTTGCATCACTATTTCAGTTTGTTCAGTTGAAAAATCAGTATCCATATGTCAGCCTGTGCCCAGATTTGTGAAACTCTTCATTGCTGATAGAGCCTCACTTAAAAAAGATCTACAAGAAGAGGCTGGCGTTGCCTGCTTACCTTGGAACTGTTTGTTACTGCCAGACTTTAACTTCTTACACAAAAACCTGGTATTTTTGGCTGGATTTGCATGCTAAGCGAAAATGTGGTATTTAACCCTGTGTGGTCACAGCTCAGTCAGCCCATCAAACACAAGATAAAAACTGGATCTTGTGACTGATGTGGTGCATTTAAGCTGCATTCAAACATGAACATCTGATATCCCTCTACATAGAAAAACTGTTCTAGATGTTGTTTTTCTAGCTTGTCATGTTTGGATCAACAGGGTTAAACATTGGATCTGCTTTAAGCACCGGAATAGTTTGGGTAAGTTAGGTGGTCCTTTGAGATGTGAGATGTAAAGCTGCAGGTATTTGTGTGTTATTCTCCTTCAGTACTGTTTGTTGTGTAAGTTATACATATCACTGGATGAATGAGGAATAAAGTTTATGTGACACTGGTTTTGCCTCCTGGTAAGTTTATTTTAATCCTTATTTTGTTTTCAAGTTGGCACTGTGTTGTGGTGGTCAGAGAAATGAGAAGCAGGCATCCATCCTTCTGAGAAGTCTGCAAAACTCAGAGGCATTTTCAAAGTAACTTCTAAAATTAGCTTCATCATGTTGCCCTCTAGTGGCAGTGTCCAAGACTTGCAGGTTTATATCCACCTTTTATTTACATGCACACAGGTGATCCAATTAGTTTTTTTTATTAAAAACAAAAGTAGACAACAATATCAAAAATCGTACATTTAAACTGGTTACTAGCTAAAAGAGGACTGGAGGTGGCAGATGGCTTTTCTACTGTGGCTCCAAAGAGTTTTATTGCCACATAAGTAAATTTGTAATGAGCCTATTTTAACAAAGTTGCACAGTGAAGGACCAGCACTTTGACATGGATTCACTCAGTTAGCTAGCTGCTTCAGTACAAAATATTTCAACTTCCAGCCTCTTCAACAACTGTGGTCCTCCTCTAATTTATAAACACACTCACAGTTGGTACATTTATACGTATATATACAGTAATGAGCAGAGAGCAGAAAAACAGAGAAAGGAATGAAAAGACAGGAGGATGATTCCTGTTTGGATCGGACTTGTTAAAAGATGCTCACTCGTGGAACTCCAAATCAATGTAAAGTTTAAATGGAAGCAGATGTGAAGGCGCCCAGCTCCACACAAGCACGTGACTTCAGAGCTGTAAGGCACATGAATAATGTTGGGATCAAAAACCATACAGTGACTGTAAAATAAGAGTTGAACTAAAATAATTTGTACCTCTGAGACTCAAAAAGATTAAGCACGGTTTAAAAACGTCCAAACTGGCTGATGTGTGACTAATGGATCCTGACAGGCACTTGAACAGTTTATATCAGACGCACGTGTCATGAGAGATATAATAAAAACTCCTCACATCTTTTCTATGACATCTGGTGGAAATTTTTTTTTTTTTCCATTTAGCGCCATCATGAATGTTACACGGGACTGCAAACTCAGGCTGTTTGAACCTCTGCTGTTTGTGACACTTCACGTCCTGTTTAGACTAAATCCAAACAAACACTGATGCTTACAAGTAAAATTTCGATTGTTAAAAAACTAAATACTTCAATTTGTTGCAAATGACATTTTTTTCTATTACAAAAGTCAAATACATCTGATAAGGATAACATTAACTGGAAAATTAACAAAACAAAAATGGTGGTATCTAAATCCAGATAACTGACTGTGTATGTGCACATAAAGAAGTTTGTTTCAAGATCTGATTCTAGTTGAAGAAACTGAAATTTAAAACTAGTTGGAATATCTTATCCTGAAATTTTTTCCCATGAATCGACTTGCCACAGCTGAAGCACTGTATGTACGTTTCAGTCTCCAGCAGTCTGATAGTGAGTTGACCCTGATTGTTACAATTTTCAACATGTGACCCCTAAAACCTCAAACAGTAACAGGACTGCTGCTGTGTGGAGGTATGCTCGGTGACATTATTTACAAGGCTCTGGTGCTGACATCACATCAGTGCTGATGTGGTGGTGGAAACACTGTGACGTCAGTGTTTGGGGCAGCTAACTGAGGACCGACAGAGGAAAAAAAGAGCTTCAGAGTCTTTGTAGTCCTTCCACAAGTTTTTGTTTTTAAGTGTCTCTTAAATCTCTAGTGAATGTGTGACGTTTGGAGACAGGAACCGATGCAAACAGAACTCTGCAAGGGAAAGCTCCACTCTTCTCATTGGTCAAATTTCTACATCACTCTCTTTGTCATTGTCGTGGTCACCATCGTAGAACTCATTAGCAGCCTCCGGCCTGGGGAAGGATGGTGTTGACAGCCAGTTAGATACAAGGACAACTCAGATGTGAAATAATACATCAGAGCTTCTGCCAGACATCTCACTGTACTGACCTGGTGTAGTTCTCCTCGCCCCCCCTCTCATCAGGGTCGGGCTCATCGTTGCGTTCGTAGCTCAGCATGTCGGAGGGAACATCATGGATCTGGACGCTGGGCGCGTGGTTCAGCATCTTCAAGTTCTCAAAAACCGTCTGACGGATCTGCTCCAGGTACTGCACCGACATGAACACAATTTTAAAGAGTTAACAACAGATTTATGTAATATATTATTATCTAATTCAGTATGTTTAAGTCCTCCACAAACAACTGTTTGAAAAGCATCTTTAAAGTACTTTTAATAAAAGGTAATGCATCTCAACACTGATCCTTGTGCTGCAGACACTCTACACTAACACGACCACTAAAAAGCGTTGGATGGTGCTTCACCTGTCTGGAGTTCTGGTTTTCTATCCTGGTGCTGACATCAGGGTGCAGGGTGAAGTCTGGAGCAAAGTACTCAAAATACTCTGCAAAGACATGAGAGGAGCGGGATGGAAAGAATCCAGAGAGGTTAGGAATGGAAAAAAGAAGTATTATTCTTGAAACTGTTTTGATAAATCTTTTCCAAAAGACGGACTTAAAGGCTGAAAATGTTTGCTTGTAATTTTCTCAAATCCACTATTATAACTGCTAATGGTTTGCAGGGTCGTGGGGGGGCTGGGTAACCTCTGAACAGCTCACTAGAACATCAAAGGCTTGATGCATGGAGACTAACAACCATCCTTACCTACATTTACACCTACAGACAATGTAGAGTCACTAATTAACCTGCATGTCTTCTAACTGTGGGAGGAAACCCACACAGACACCAGGAGAACATGTAAAGCCCACACAGTAAGGCTGAGTTTAAAAGAACCGTTGAGTTGAATTGAATTAAATGGAATTAACTTATTTTTTAATTGAATTTATTTATTTCGAACATAACAGAAACACGTTTAAAAGCAGAAAGAAAACAACCAAAAAGTGGTGTCCCAAAAGGAGTAGGTAGAAGTAAAAATTTTATATCCCTACCCCTTTCTCCCTTATCTATAAATAAAGATGAAAACTGAGACAGATTTAATTACAACCAAAAAAACCAAGTATTCACACCCCTATCCCAACTATATTTACAACCCCAGTTTTTAATACAACTTGTCTTCTTCCATGCACCTCCCAAAGATCTCTTTTTTGTAACATTTTTAAATTGATTTAAGTTTGTGCTTTGTTTTAATCCATCACCTAACCCATTCCACAGATCCCCCCCACAGACTGACACACACGTGCTCTTTTTAGTTGCACCAACACAATGTTTTTTATATCAAGTTCTCCTCTTAAATTATAACCTGCTTCCCTGTCACAGAACCTTTTTTGAATATTACCAGGAAGTGAATTGTTTCTTGCTTTAAACATAACTACTGCAGTTTTAAATTTGACCAGATCACTTCATTTCAGTGCATGTGACTTTAAAAACAGTGTGTCCGTGTGTTCCCTATATCCCACATTATTTATTATCCTGATTGCTCTCTTTTGTAGTATGTATAATGGTTGTAAGTTGCTTCTGTGATTATTACCCCAGACTTCCACACAATAATTCAGGTATGGTAATACAAGTGAAGAACACAGAATGTGCAGTGATTTTTTGTCCAGTATGTGTCTTGTTTTTCCCAAAACTGCTACACTCTTTGCCAGTTTTGCTTTTATATGACTTACTTGAGGTTTCCAGCAGATTTTGTGGTCTAGTATCACGCTCAGAAATTTAGTTTCAAATACACTTTCAATGTTAATGTTATTGATCCTTATTTGTGCCTGTGTGTCTGCAGGTATTTTATGGTTTCCCAATAGCATGAATTTAGTTTTATTCCATATACCTTTGGTATTGCTTTCATTATTTTCTCATATTTTAGTATAGTATTCCCTCTTACATATTCTCATAATGTTAGTTTATTTTTATATTTCCTATATTTATGCTCTGCCTCTTAAGTTCTATATTTAATGAATTGTTTGTATAAATTATTCTTTTTTTACAGGCATTTTTCAGTTCTTTTGTGACCCATGGCCTGTCCCTGTGATTTTGTCTGCTTGTGCATTGTATTGTTGGACAATTTTTATCATATAATGACTTAAATATGTTCAGAGTGCCTCACATGCTAAGTCAGTATCATTTTCTTTATAAAGGCCACTCCAGTTTTGTGATTAAACATCAGTTCTGAATGCATTTATTGATTCTTCTGTTACTTTTCTTCTATTTTTGATTTTATGATCCACGTTTTTCTTCCACAGTCACAGTCATGAATCACAAAACAAGGCAAATGGTGACTAATGTCATTCATCAGCAGCCCGCTCATTAAACAGCTTTCCATGTGATTTGTAAATATGTTGTCAATTAGAGTGGCACAATGCGCTGTTATTCTGCTTGGCCTTGTAAATCAAGGGATATAAACTCATACTGTATATTGTGTTAATAAATACGTCTGTCATTTTGTGCCTGTTAGGGTTCAGTAAATCTATATGTACCTTCATGCTGTGAGGCAGCGGTGCTAAAAGTTATAATCTTATATCATTTGTATCTTATATTTTTTCTGAGTAAATGCTTTTTCTGTGAGCCATAACAACATAAGAGGTACATATACTGAATCTGTTCAGTGACACACTGAGGTGCAGTGTATAATAACTCACCACTATAAGGCAGCTCATCACTGATGGACTCATCCAACAACAGAGATGTCTCAAAGGTCCTATGAAAACAAAACAGCCATTACTTTAAATGTCAAATGACTAAACATAGAACACAAAGCCTCAGTCACCTTTTGATCATTAACACGTCATTCTGTGTAGGAAAACAGCGTGTGTCTGTGTATTGGATTTACCAGCAGCGAGCCACGTTCCTCACTGTGTATCCTCCTCCTCCCAGGACCAACAGAGGAATCTTAAAACTCTTCACGAACTCTACACACTCACTAAGACAGAAAGCAGAGCATACACACATAGTTCACATAAGAAAATTACAAAACATGTATTATTATATTACATTGATCTGAAAATATGATCAGTTAGACAGCAGCAAATACTCAGTAAAGACAAATAATCTGCCAATAAATTATAGTAGATATACGCTGTCAAGAGTCAAATCATGCTGATATTTACAAAGATAACACATGTATGAGCGAACAGCCTTACTTTTTTAGATCTCATTATCATTATTTCTGCAGGATTCCCACACAGACAAAAAAGTTTGGATTTCTACTGAAACTTTGCTTATAATATAGAGATTCTCAAAAGTATTTCTAGTAATAACTAGTAATAGTAGAGTAAATTCAACAAGCTGCAATTCAACTGCTTTAAGTCCTGAAGAAATTCCTGACAGTGTTAAAGCTATGACTGTTAATTCTATGTGATAACTACAAACTAACAGAGCACTCTCTGTTGTCTTTTTTAAAAATAGTTTTATCATTCCTGCAAATTTGAATTTTTTACCTGCTTTTACAGCCTCAGCTTTTTTTCTACCTGTGTGATTATACAGTGTTGGTGATGTATATCATTTTCTGTTTTCACTTTAACCCAGTTTCTCTCAGGTATGATACTGTTAGAAGTCATAATTTATTATCATATTAAACACTTGTTTCAGTCGTGGTCCTGATGACGCAAGTTGCTTGTATCTGGACCAGTAAACAGAGCCATTTTAACAAGTTTTGTGACGGCAGTAATCCAGGACAGCCTTTGTTATGTTGACCAGTTAACCTCAGGCCAGACTCAGCAACAAACAGCCATATAAATGAATCAGTCTCACCCATGTCCTCGGATGCTGAGGTTGAAGCAACCCAGTCGGTCACAGCCCAGAGAATCTGCTCCACACTGAAAGGAAAAAAACACATAGATTTCAACGAGCATCCCATGATCCCATGCAGCACTTAATTTGTGGATGAGTAAGATTTACTTAAATGGTCCTGATCAACCTAAAACAGAGGCAAATATGGTTTTCTCACACATGCAGTGTGAAAGGTCCATTAGCTGAGAACACAAATGTAAGCAGACTCAGATCTGTTCACTGACCTGTAGAACGATGCAGGTCGGCTGGTAGAAATCCACCACCTGTTTAATAACTGGCTGGAATAGCTGCCTGTAACCTGAAACACACACACACACGCACCTCAGGTAATGAAGTTCACAGCAGTATGAAAGAGTTACTGACACGGTCTAATCAATAATAATGCAGCTCTAGGTGTTATTCTATTCACCAAGTTTTACATATCAATAATAGACTTTGTGCAGGAAGTGAACTCACTCTGGTCATCGATTCCATCTCTGAGAGGAACATTGAGGCAGTAGTACCGTCCGCTTTCTGCTCCCACCTCATACATGTCGCCTGAAGCACAACATGCAGTGTTATTATACACACCTGAACAAAGGCACACAGTCATAGTGTACTCAAGCAGCTCAGATTATGTAATTTCCTTTGCACTATATTAAAAAATAAATCAAATCAGCATGGTTTGGTATATCTTTTTGGTAGATCTGTGTATTGTTGTATTGTAATCGTCACAATTTATTAAGAAAATGGGGCTGTAAGAGGTTCTTATTTATAATGAGTGCATTATTTGCAGAGGATGAAAGTTGGCACAACTACAGCAGGAGATGTAGGAGGCTAAGCAATAAACTGCTGTGGATGGAGATAGCAGCAAAAAAAAATTTAGCCACCCAGAAAAAGGCCTGCAAAAAATATCCTTACAGCCCCTTCTGACATGAAAACAAAGCAGTTGTATCCATCTTTGATCTG
Source organism: Ctenochaetus hawaiiensis (assembly GCA_029783645.1). Classification (NCBI taxonomy): domain Eukaryota; kingdom Metazoa; phylum Chordata; class Actinopteri; order Acanthuriformes; family Acanthuridae; genus Ctenochaetus; species Ctenochaetus hawaiiensis. The sequence continues at coordinate 4,402,436 of JAPZDY010000026.1, forward strand.
AAAAGCAACCAGACTCCTTTGACAAAAACAGTCATTTTACCTCACAAATCACAGCAGTTGCTGGTCTACAGATACTTCAGTTGGTTTGCTTGTTGGTGTCATTGTGAGACTGTGGTGTTCTAAAGGGCCTGTTCAGATTCAATGTAGTCACGCAATAACGAAAACAAACTCACTGACCAAGGCAGCAGTAGACAAGCAACTTCCTCTCACTCCTGTGCAACCTTTTTTGCTTTTGTCTTGAGAGTCTGGTGGCTTTGGTGGGTGGAATAAAATGGTTTTAGTCAGCCTTAAAAAAGCACTGTCTGACAATAACTTACAGGACTTAAAATGTGCTCTTCAACTGATTGTTTTTTGGGTGATGAAAAGACATTTTGCTGCTGTCTCCATTCACAGTTTAGTTTACCACCAACACTCCTGCTGCTTCTTAGAACTCGGGGTGTGACGACTGCCAGTAACTTACTGACGTACATATGAGCAGTTCATAAAACCCCTCTTCAAAAAACCCAAATTATTCCTCAAAAGTTGCTGAAATGCTGCTGAGGATCATTTTATCTGATGAGTCAAACTTATGGCACAAATATTTAAAAGATTCTGTTAACAAGTATCCAGTGAGTGCTTGAAACAAGAATTAAAAAAAAAACAAGTGAAAAATGTCTTGGATGGTTTAATCAGTTCCGACCTGTTCCTGGAAAAAAGTAGTTCCCATATTTGTGGAAGGACACAGTCATGACACGGTCAGTGAGGTAAAAAGCTTCCTGTACGCCATCACCATGGTGAATGTCTATGTCGATGTAGAGGACCCTTGGGTGGTACCTGTAAGACACACACAGAGATGTAAGAAGGGAAACAAGCGCAGCAAACACTCAATGGAGGTTATTCAGAGGAGTGACTTCTTACTTGAGGAGCTCCAGTATACTGATGACAATGTCATTGACATAACAAAAGCCAGACGCCTGCAAACACAGAAACTCATTTTAGTCCTCTGACCATTCACAGCTGGGTTGAATGTATCTGAAGGAGAAAAATGACATCTACATAAAGGACTTTGTTCTGACCTCAAATTTTTTGGCATGATGCAAACCTCCAGCCCAGTTGATGGCAATGTCACAGATCTGGAATATTAAGTTATCACATCATTATGACTTTCTAGTCCAGAGAAATCCACCAGTGGTTTATTATAGTTGCAGCTAACATAATAAATAAACTAATAACCAAACTAAGTAAAAACTACACATAAAAACTGAAACTTTTTCTGTAAAGCTTGTCACAGGAGAACTGCTATAACAGAACAGACCATTGATTCACTGAGACAACACTGACTTCAGTTGGGTTGGTATATGTCTGCAGTGCATTGCTAATACCTTGTGGTTGAGCTGTGTGGCTCCCTGTAGAGAAGCTCCTGTGTATCTTGAACAAAACTCAAAAAGACCAGGGAACACAGGACTAAAACAAAAACACAGAGGTACAAAATATTTTTAGTCAGGGTTTTTACTAATGTTTAAGAGTAGAAGGGCAACAGAGAAAATTATGAAACATTCTAATGACCTGGACACAGAGAATGTGAGTCACCCAGAACCAGAAAACTATAAAACCATGTATGTAGTGAGTGAGCATTGTGCAATAACTGTAGTACAGGTCATAAGTATTGGACACTTTTGGGCATTAAATTTTTCAAACTTTTTTACAGGAAGCACTCACCAGTCGTCTCCAACATTGAACGTGTTGAGGCTCTTTGTGAAGCCCTGCATGTTATTGGGGCTGACCTTCTGTAGGAAGTCTATGTAGTCTTCAGAGTGGAACCGACACATGTCATGCTGAGATGCTTTGTATGGTTTGAACACCTTATTAGAAAAAAGGTGAGAAACTGAATAAAGTACACCATGAAAGGCTTTATTAATTTATACTGCTGATTTTTGTGTTTGTATTATTATAAATCAAACAAGTAAAAAAATGTTATTTTAGTGAGAAATATCCCAGGAGTGTGTAAATCTGTGACATCATCCCTCTGTACTGCTCACCATCATTTTCTTGTAGAGTCCATAGTGTAACACCAGACTGTGAGTCAGAGACAAACGATGAGGCTTCATAGGGTGACCAGCACCTGGCAGAAACACACAGTTACCACATTACAGTACAGTTTTAAATGCGATGTAATTGCTAAAGCATTAATAATAAAGTGACAATACTGTTCTACAACAAAACCAAATACAAAAACTGAAGTAACGTTATAACACAAGACTACAGCAGGCTACATTTTTATGGCTAGTGAGCAGTTTTAAAGAAGAAAGTTCTTCGTTTTCCTGAAAGACAACAGCACAAGTTTGATCTAGTGCTGTTTTCATATTTAAAATGACCTTCGAATAAACTATTTAGATTATATTTATCTGACGAACATTTAACGTTAAGTTCTAAAGCAGACATCGTTGCGGTTATGGTGAATGAATTCAATGTTACGAGGAAAAAAATGCAGATTAATTTACATTGACTGTCGAAATACCAGTCAGCCATAACTAAAAACAAACAATTTAAAAATTTAAAATCACTTTAGGAACAAGCCGCACGTCATAAATGTCAAAACAAGCACACAGCAAACATCGTTTGACACTTGATGAGAATCAGATATCAGATTAGTTAACTGATAACACAACGTAAGCTAGCTAAGCAAACCAGACACTTGAGAATTGTACACAGTGGAGCAGAGAATGAAAATGTACTGTTGTATGCAAAAACACTGCAACAGATTTACAAATGCACTGAATAAATGTAAAATGCAAAAATTAAACAGAACGAACCCCTTTAGGTATTAGCAAGCACTCAGCTAACGTTAGCTTACATTAGCACCAGCTCTCTTTGTCGGCCTGTTCACTGCCGTCATCAAACTCACCATAATGAAAGTTGCCCACGTCCGGGTCATAAAAATAAGATGTTCTGTTGGACATTCTGAACGTAATATAACCAGACCTTTTCCGTTAATCTATGACTGTTCTTGCAGCTATAAGTCCCACATTTTTCTATCAATTAGCAGAGAGCCGCCATGGTAAACACCGACGGGACTACGTCATCAAGCAGAGACCGAAAGAACGGAGAGGGGAGGGGGTGGGGTAAAAAAATAGTAAAAATAAAGGTTGCATTTTGTGCAACGATTTTTGAAGTGATTTAAACAACTCTCATTACCATTATTATTATTATTATTGTTATTATTATTATTTGTATTATCATTATTATTAGTAGTAGTATTATATGTAGTACTTGTAGCAGTAGTGCTAGTAGTAGTAATGGTAGTAGTAGTAGTAGCAGTGGTGCCAGTATTGGTATTATTATTGCAGACAATAGCAAATACTCAGTGCAGGTGAAAATCTATCCAGTCATGGGTCCAAATGTGGATCAGGTTTACCTGTGTGTTATTGTAAAAGGAAGAGTTAATCAGTTAATTCTGACAGCATTTCCTTTACTACATGTCTCTGCAGGTTAAGGTAATGTTAACTTGAATGTGATCTCAATACAACATCTAAAAGTTACCTGTGTGGAACTATGCTTATTTTAAACACCTGTTCATTCAAAAACTTGAACTGACCGAAGGGCTGACAGACATTTTCCAGGTTATTGAGTAGGAGAAACCAGACTTCAGATGGGGAAGGTGGGGAAAGAAGGGGAAAGTGCAGAAGTCATAACACAAAGCAGACCTGAACCACACATGCAGTGAAAAGCCACTAAGCGTACACACACACACACACACACACAGTGTAGTTTCTATCTTTTGCTAAGAAGGTTTAATGTTTTCCGATGTGCTTCACTGAAACAATGCACTATAAATAATCTCTCCAGTATTCTAACTCTTACTATCAAATGTATCAAAACCATAAGCTATTATCTGATCTAAGTTTTGACTTTGAAAATTACAATTTAATTTGAATACTGTTTGCAATGCTCTTATGTTCCATACATTCAAGGAGATTTGTTTAAAATTCTTGAAAAAAGTCTAATATGTCCTTTACTTACACCTTTACCAATGCACAGTAATGTAATTTGTATAATAATCAGTGGTATCTATCTACTCTCTGTATATTTCTCTACATTTCCTCCATGTCTTCAACTGTAGCTACATGCCTGAACTGAGATGTCTTCTTCATTTCCTTCATCTCGTCACTTCAGTCTCTCTCCTATCTGTCTTTCGGTTTCCTTCACCCTGTCTCTCCCTCCTTCCTTCCACAGGAAAGAATAAAATCTGTGTGTGTTTGAGTGCTTGTGTGAGATGGCAAGAGCAGATGTGCCCCAGAAGTCTACAAGCGCAACCTTACATAGACAGGGTCATGTTCTCCTGCAGCGTCTGTGTGTGTGTGTGCATGTGTGCATGCATGTGTGTGTGTATCAAATTCTCTGCGTGACAGTTTAACCCTTGAGAGAATGTGGTGTGATTTATTGGTGGGCTACACCCTCCTACACACTGCTGAATACGTGCACACACACAAATACACACACAACCTCACTAACATGCATTCACATGAACCACTAAAAGGAGGAGCACAGGGAGAGTGAATGATTTATTCATTAATTTGTTTTCTTCACCAAGGCTGCAACTGATTTATTATCTATCAATCTGTCTGCTATTTTCAATTAAAAAAAGATTTATAATTCATTTTCAAAATATCTGGAAGTATGTAACTTTAAGATATTTACTTTGCAATGATTAAAAAAACACATTAAAGCTGCAAGTCCCAACATTTGAAAAAGGTGTGATCAGCGAGTGTTTAGCATTACTGTCTGATAAATAATTTTATTTGTTAACACTGTTGATAACTTGTTTTCTGTTTTTTATGCTGATCTATGAATCAACCATTTAAAACATCTCTTTTTTATTCTGAAGCACATTACTGTGAATTAAAGATTTTACTCAGGTGGCCTAATTTAACCTCTTTTTGGTTCTATGTGGGTGTGTACAGACTTTAACATTTAACATTTTTATCTATAGTTTTTTTTTACTGATGGAGTTAAAATGCTTGTTCTTTTAGTAAAGGCGTTTGGTGAGCTCCGGAGGTCTGATCAGCCATGCATGTGCATTTGTGTGTGGAGGGTTTTTAATTGTCTCACACAATGCTTTTATTTGTGAAAATGCACTAAAACTATAATCTCTGAGCAGTCAGCAGCCGGTTCATTCCTTGTCTTCAGTCACAAGACTACGGTGTTTTGGTGATTAACACACTTGCTCAGTGTTGTCATATTTAATTTGAGTTAAAACATTTTTAATCTTAATGAAGCATATTCTAATAATTAAATTAAAAGATAAATGCTTAGTGTAAGGATCCCTGAGGAATTCTGGACCATTTTTTAGCTCAGTGGAGCGATGTCTTTGTTTTTCTCTTGTGCGAGCTTGCAGGGTTGCTCATGCAGGTGACACAAAACACATTTGAGCCAATGGTTTTACACTCGGTTGACATGATAGAAGGTTCTGGGTTCATACTCGGCCTGTCTGTGTGGTGTGTGCATGTTCTCCTCTCGTCTGCGTGGGCTTTCTCAAGTGCATGCAGGTTAGTGTAATTGGCATCTTGAATTTGTGGTTGTTTTTCTCTATTTGTGAGCCCTGTGATGGATTGGTGACTTTTAAAGGATGTATACCAGCTGTGGTCAGCTCCAGCACCCCATGACCCTGCAAAGGATAAGCAGTTGCAAACAATTGATGGATTGATCGTTTCAAACTATTCAACTTATCAAAAGATGGTGATAATGTGTCACAAAATACACCAAAGAAAACATATTTAATACAATCAGATTAAATCTTTGTGATTCATACAGTGTATTTTGGTGTAGTTGAACTTTGTAGCCACATTGTTATTTTAGAACAAAATTAAAAATATTCATAATGTGCTCTCCAACACTGGGACTTGACTGAGTATGCTTATCACATTAGTAGGATTTGCAAAATTGGCCACAGTGGACAATAGTCCAAATTAAAGGCTGCCCTGCTCTGTGGTAACGCTTGATTTTACAAAATTTTGCATCAATGTGATGAATTACTTTAATTGCCAGATATTTCTCTGTCTGTTTAGTTATCTTTATTAATACTGTGATATGAAATTGCATGTTGGCAGGTGACAGGAAGTTTAAAGCTCTCACTTTTAAGCTCTCATTTATTGTAGTTGCAGCACATCCAGATATACTTTATTTGTTGGGAAACCTGTGAGAACAGAACACATAAGGAAAGGTTATTTGAACTGAATAATATATACATTACATCAACACTGGTTACAATAACATAGATTTATTTTTTTAATCTCTGTCTCCATAGAGATGAAAGTCTGTTTCCCCATGAAATCACTGTGAACATGAGAACATGTGTGAGGGAGAGTCATTCATCCATTCATCCATGACAGAGAGGTTGGTGTGAAAAATCTTTCATATTGTAACAGTATCTCACCTTGGCCCTACAGAATGTGTGTTGGCTTGTCGGCTGTTTTGTGTTAAGAGTGTGTTGTTGTAGATCTTTTCTCTCTTCTGCTGGTTTGCTGCCTCTGTCTCTGTTTTCCCCCCTTCTTGTTTCTTTGCCTGCAGCTAAATGGCAGACTTTACCTGGATTGAATTATTATGTATTGCTGATGTTCCAGGTTACAGTAGGTTCAACAGGTGTGCTTAAGGCACAAGGCACACTATATTATTGTTTCTGTTTTGAACCTGGAAACCCCCTTTTTATGCCTTATGAATTCTTTCAATCTTTTGAGCAAATAAAGGTTGCTTTATTTGCTTTTGAGCAAATAAAGGTTGCTACTTTTTCAACTGTGGCCATGTCATCTTCTAACAGGTTCACTTTCCTTTCAGATGATTTGATTTCACCCAACATGCACCAAAACCAAGTCACTGATATCAAGGTGGTGAATGTGGCTTGTTTTTTCTGTTTTTTTAATCTCATCACTTGTAACGATCTCATCTCATCTTTGAACTCTCGTCACTATGTATGGTGGAAAGCCCCAGAAAGAGCTCTCATGCAGACCCTTAATTAAGTGTTTTTGATCACATTAATGTTTAATATTAAGAACAAACTTTTAAAATCTGCTTAAGACTTCCTTAGTTTATTTATATATTTATTTATTGGCAGTTTTACCAGAAGTGCACTGACTTTTTTATTTTCAAAATAAGCAAATACATTTAAACTAATAATCACATGGAAGAGTCTCTTCCTGTTAGAGCCATAAGAGACAAAGTCTCCTTGCCAGAACACAGAAAATGTGAATGGGATAGAAAATACTAAAAGAATTAGGTCTGAAGTTTTTAAGGCATTTTCCTCGCGGCCATGTTGGTTTCCTACAGTATATAATTAGCACCCTCTGGTAGAACAAAGGTATACACAGCACAAAGTTGAATTTCTTGACATCTACGTTTTTTCAATCCAACAAAAATCCTCTACATCAACTATCTCAGTATTGAATCTTAAATTACCAAGATTCCTTTTGTTTTTGTTGCTTAAACACACTGATTAAGCAAAATCAAAGATCCAAACCCCTTATTGATTATGTTTTATAAAACTTAGGCTTGCACATTTTAGAGTTTAAATATAACATTGAAGAAAACTTGGAGCTATATCAGTGTAAAAAGTCTATTAATGTCTTCATAGGCATAACTATGAATGTGAATGTGTGCACACAAGTGTGTTTGTGTGTATGTGTCTTTGTGTGGGCCTTATCTTAGCTTGATTGTTTTGGCCCCGGGGTCTGACTCTGTTCTGTCAAGCATTTGTCTCTGCCTGTTTGCTAAAACACACACTTAGTCTCTTTTACAAATACAAGGAGGGCCCTCGCTAATTCGCTAATGTCATTGCCATGGTGATGCATACGATACAAAGCATTTAAGGTTCTATCAATGACGACATATAAACATTTAAAAGTGATGATTGTCTATATTAATGTCTGGACCCTGTGGGCCCAACACACACAAGCTCCCTCACACAAACACACACACCCACAAAAACACACACAAATAAGCTTTTTATCAATTGCAATTTCGACCCCGGTTGCACTGACTGATTCAAAACCTACAAGGTGACCAAACTCTATGACTTATAAAGGCTTTATTATAGTAAATTATTATAGAGTATAGTTTAGAGAATATCATAGATTGTGAACTACAGATTAAAGAACATGACTACAAATTCAGCTTTGAATTTTGATTTATTATGTTTTACTCTTTGATGGAATTGAATGTAAGTAGCCTTTTCTTCTTCACTGAAGATCGGATTCTCTTGTTTGTGTGATAAGGACTCACATAGGATGTTACTGTTATGTTTTTTGATGTTTCCTCATTGTGTTTTAACTCAAGATAGACATAGTTTTTCTCTTCTCACTGTGCATTGATAATCAACTAGAATCACAAGAATGTTTTTTAAAATGTTTTAACAGTGATAGCTGATCAAGTTTTTAAAGTTTTATTTGAGTCATTGCTTTTGTTTTGAAGACTGCCAAAAAGAAGCAGCTGTGCAGCTATGCTTTGTGCCATGCCTTATGTTTTTAACAGGTTTCCTGATATGAAAAACAGAATGCAATGTAACCTAAGCCACACATTCTGTAGTCATGTGACCACGCCCACCCCTGCTAGATGACAGATATGGACAATAGCACCACATATGATCACGCAGATCACACTAAGAGAGCATCAGCTTCCGCTGGAAAGAAAACAGTTTAGGATGCAGTGCAGCAGAAGCTCTGAAAATGAGAGGGTGGTGGGAGCGTGCAGGCAGGTGTAGCCACCATCCCAATGGTAAAGTAACCATGAGGGTGAAAACTGAATGAAAAGGTTGTTTGCGCATCAGGTGTATTTGTTTCCTTAATCACAGTATGACAGCCAACAACTGAGCCAATGCAGTTATTATCGTCTCATAGGCAGCCAAGTGTGAGGGCTTTGTCCACTGCTGCTGCTGCCAACGGATGATAAATGATTAAGTTCTTGAGGCTGAGTCACCGGGCTGCAGCACAGTGCATCACGTCATCGAGATCTTGATGATAGCAAAAAGAAATATAACTACACTTCATCAGCATGCAGCTTGTTTTACATTTAGAGACATTTTTCTTAGATAGTACAGTTAAACAGTGGCTGAACAGCAAAGTCCGACCCAACAGCAAGCAGTCAGCAGGCATTTGTTCAACCACTTTTAAAGAGCACAGTATGAGAAATCAAACTTGTTTGTCAAGAAAACAATGGCAGTTACATATGTTTCTGTATGCAAACTAAAGTCGTTCATAACATAAAGTTTGATTAGTACTGACCTCCACTGAAAGTGGTGCTTATGTTGAAAGGATCAGACTTTCTCAGGTAGAATCACTAAAAGGAGTTATATAAAGAGATTATGTAGCAACAATGTGCAGTGAAACCAACTTTTTTTTCACCATGTTTGGAGCAACTTGCACAAAACACAGTAAAACACAGCGGAAATAAATTCATCCTGTTCCTTTAGGGCTCATAAAGACACAATAAGAGGCATGATTCATGACTATAATCCAAGTTGTCGATCACAAAGCTAACAGTGAGTCAGCTCCAAATGCTAACCATTTCCACAAGGCCTTCCTGTCAAAACGCCAGGCTCCATTTTCTACACTGTGTTATTGCTATTTTCTATACTGTCCTTCTCATGCTCACTATACTGGATGCTTTTTGAAACAGAAATTTGCTTCACATGTGTGTGGCATCAAAACTTGATTTCAGGGGCCAAATATTATAACTCATCATAATGTGCTCTGTATGTTAGATTACCAAATGAGTTTTGTATTTCATGTCCTTTGTAGATAAGGTTTTATTTGATTTGAATACTCATCAATCTTACAGGTCTGTAGCACAAAGATTTTAAAGGATACAGGTTGATTTTCCTGTAATCTGTAATAGTCACATGGCTCTGCGGTTTGGAAAATCAGAATATCTGCCAATCACAAAATCTTAATGACTAGTGGGTGGATTGCCATTAAACTTGTACAAACACTGATGGAGAGAATGTTTCATAATGGTTTCTGTTATCCTTGGACTTTACCTCTTCTCTGCCATGATTGTGTCATTTTTGAGCCAAATGTCACAAAAACTATTAGATTTACTGTTATATGTTGTGTTATGTTTCTAAATTGAGCCAGTGGGTCATGGATACCTTAGTTCTGTTTTTCCACTTCTTTTTAGTGAAGGTTAATGATATTAATAGAAATATTTTGTTATGTGAGGGCATATCTAATGCAGAGAGGGTCACCATGTAATGCAATAACTGGACAAAGTGGGACGCTGAGCACCGAACATAGCCTGCTCACAACCTCTGACCAAAACATTTGGCTGAGTTGGCAGAGCCAGAGGCCATGGAAGTAATTATTTATCAAGGCTCAAAGGTGTAACAGTGTATTGCTTTGACTAAAGCTCATGTGGTGATGTTGGTGGGTAGAGATATGGGTTCTTTGAAAGGAATGTCATTGCTAATACTTGGTCATAAACCAAAGACCTGGACAAATGTAAATTGACCTGATGATGATGCTATTAGATGGAAATTTGGGGAACCAAAGCTTGTACAAGACTGAGGAGAACACTGATATCTACACCAAATTCAATGGCAGCTCAGCCAATAGCTGGTCCACAGTGGTGGGCCAACCTACCAACATCACCCACCATCACTAGAGCGAGAAAAACGGGAAAAACTTAAACCATTATACCCTGTCAGCTGCTGAGCCATCATCCCAGTTATAAATCACTCAGTGGATACAGGCAGTAAAAACATACATTACATTGTAACATTCATGTATTTACTGATAAATGAGCTGTGAAATCCTGACAACAGTTGCCATACAAACAAATGCCAAAAAAACATCACATCACTGATGTACGGAGGGGTGTTTCACAGCTGTGTGGCTGTGTATGAAGGAGTCTGGCGTGAGTTTGAGGTGCAGAGCAAAACAGAAATGATTTAGACAAGTCTAATGAAGGGGACTGAAGAAGGCTGGATTAGCTGGAAGTGTCCACACTTCAGACGGTTTATGCCAAAGGAGAAATTGACCAAAAGTCCTCTGAGAGGTGGCTTTTAAATGCCAGCAGAGAGAGAAGGGGCCTTGGAGTCCACTGTGATAGCTGATATTAATGATACTCTCTTCAAAAACAGTTTCTTTCTCTTGTGTCTCAGCATTTACTCTGTTTTTCTCACCATTATCTCACAGCTTCCTTAGTTTTCTTCCTAAATGTAAGTGTAGGAGTTTGCGGTTTACTGGTAACACTCTAATGTCTCTTTATTTCGTCTCAACACAGTAAAAGAAGAGACACGTCATAATCCTCATACAGGTTTTCACATTTAGTGCATAAAACTCTACATTCAATTTTGTCTGCTGCATTGCCTGCAGCACTGCAGGAGCTGAGAGCTATAAAATTTGAAAGACTGCCCTTAAGTGGAGGCTTTGCTGTGCAAGAAATACACCTGTCTTATCAAGTGAAATCAGGACTGTTAATAACAGAGGCATGTGACCCTTGAAGCTGTGGATTTGTGCTGTTTATCCAAAAGAAATCGGTTGTAAGTTTTTGTCTTTTTATTGTTTCACTGAGAACAGGAAGTGGCAAATTAACATTGAGTGCTCGGTGTGAACTATGAAATATGATATTATGTGACTCCAAGGAGGAACTGAAGAAGCTACTTTAAACAAGTATCTAATTCTTTGAGGAATACCATGAGCAAGAGTGTGGGTAAAATCACGTTCATGAAACATGGAGAAACTTGTTGCAGCCTGTAACCTGTTGGATTGAAAGTTGTTTTGGATGTGTTAAAAAATCCAGAGGAAAACTTGGCTGTCATTTCCAGTGGGAGATTTTGATGAAAAAAGTAAAGTCATCACAGGATCTTCTCTTTGAGTAATTGCTTTTGAGGTGTTATAATTGTGCCCACATCTGATGATGCTTGATCAGCTCTAAAACAAACAGTTTGTCTCTTCCAACTCTGTGCCTTTACATGATGCAACAGGAATAATAGCTGATAGACACTGAATGAGGAGATTTTTTAATGAGCCTGACCCTAATCACACATTTTGGAGGACAACCAGCTGATCTGTGCACAGAACTGTTCACATATAGTATGTATGTGTACACGTGTGCAAGTATTACTTGAGGATTCCACTAGAGGGCACACCGAAAAGCTCTTATCCCACAGAACTTCTGGACTTGCATAAAATAAACAATATGCATTGCAGCTCTCCATGAATTTACAGTTTTGTTGATTCAGAGAACTTGGTTGAAACAGCAGCATTATCAGTGATAATCTGTGGTGCATCTAAAATGAGCAGGTTAGGACAAAAGCAGGTGTGTTTCTGTCACTTTGAGAATGTAAGAGCTGGATGATGAGAAAAAACCATCATTAAGTTCAAATGGCCAACACACAACACACACTAAACCAGTCAGTTCAGCAGAGCGGCTTGTGACATTACCTCTACTGTTCAAGTGCATATTGCATCCTGCTGTTACTTACTGTTGTTGTTTTTGTTGTTGTTTGTTTCTTTGTTTTTTTTTGTTTGTTTTTTTAAACATCCACAGCTGGTGCTCCAGAGAGATACGGGATATGCTAGGCAGCTATCATATGCAAGCAAATGCATTGTTAAAGCAAGTTTATCTTCAGCCTAATGTCCCACAGTGTCATTCCTTACTAAAATAGAACTTGATGTTGAATGACAAAATGATAGATTTATACTGTCATTCACGTGTCTGTTTTATTTAATTTTATGATTCTTTTTTTTATTAAAACAGTAATTTGGACAAATATCTGAAAGATTTTTCTCCATGTGATGAAAGAGTGATCCAGTTATAAAGCTGGCTTTAGGCACAAGAGTGGATTCATTTTACAGCTGACTCATATAATGTGCCATAGCAGTTGGTAATAATGAGCTTGTTTGCTTGCTTGTTCAGCCATAAATGGATTTTCATGAATATTTTGTGCTCTCAGCACAAACAAGTATAGGGAAAACAAGGAGTATAATCCACTTTTGCTGATTTCTTTGTGAATAATGTCATTAGTTTTGTGGTAACAACAGCAGACCACATCAGCAAGACTATTACATACACCACGAGATTTAGAGATAAATTCTCAACTAAAGATCCATCTACAAGGGTTTTTTTTACAAGTTTTTTCCAATTGCATCTCACAGTTTAAGTGTTATTACTTATCTTGGCATACAAGACCAAGTGCAAGTTGGTCTGTTTCATTGTCACTTTCAAACAGATGTTATAAACAGGCACTGACCAAAATGCCAAATGGATGCAAACCAGCTAACAGCACAACAAAATATAAGAAACATGTGATGTAGCACAAGGCGACACATGCGAGTTGGGGCAGTGCCTGATGCGATTTCAAGCAGGAAAAAAAATGCAGCTTGGCCACCGTACAGTAAAATGTTTTTGTAAAAACATTTGCTTTAGTATTGCAGCAGCAGGATCTTGATTCTTATTAAATCTGTTCTAGTTACCTTGTTTGATCTAAGTTTTGTGAGCCAGTTGAGTTGCGCTGGACAGACCTGCAGACAATCAATCAGAGTGAGACACGAAATGTGTTATTTTTCGAATGTGGACCAGTAAGCTATTCTCTCTCAGTCAATGTATCAAAGACCCACCAAAGGGCTTCATCTATATACAGTCTGCAGCAGTGCACTGCTACTGCAAAATTATGCTAAAATTCAACACAATCATTATTATCATTTGCCTTTTTTTGGGAGGCCTTAGCACTGTCACACACTCACAAGGCGCAGCAGGGAGGAGAGAAGTAAGTTCACATCACCTTTATGTTAACTTCAAGATAAGGTGAAGACAACATGCTAATGTGCAGATTGATTCTCTGTTTCTGTGTTTTAAACTGAACTAGACCAGAGAATAGATGGTTTAAACAGATCAGTGAAGCTATTTCACCTTCACTTTTCCCTGTGAATTTTTGCTGGAAGTGATGTCATTTGACCCATATGCATTTTATGTGGAGTGAGCACTGTGCTGGACTATAATAAAAATTAGCTTTTAAAATGCTACAGTGCTTGTCGGTAAGTGGTAATAAGGTAACTTTAGGCAATTTGGCTTTGTTCACTCTAATTAAGTTGGAATGCAGTAATACACCGACCATAGTTTTGCCTGAGTAACAGGCAAAGAGGTACATGTGGGTGTCAAAGAGTAACTAATAAAGATTCTTTGGCGAGTCTACGTTGGCCTGTAATCAAAAAAACTTTTATAGTGGTAAATTTGAGAGCATCAACTGAGCTGTTAACCTAGAGCAAACACTGCACCCATTACAGTGGTTGCAGTGCAATTGGACCTACACTGGCCAAGACGAGTAGAAATCTGTGTGAACAGTAGGAAGGCCAGACTCATCTGCCAGAGCAAATAAACCCTGAGTTCAGTGAATCTGGTTCCCAAGCAGGCCAACGACTGAGAGCCGCTGAGCAACAGGGGAAACGTGGAGATGAATCGCATCCAACAGCAGGGACTAGTGCTGGGCGATTAATCGAAAATAGACCCTCGATCTAGATTCAGACGCTCGTGCGATCTCATTCCTGATAAGATC
>JAPZDY010000026.1:4423289-4435213 GCA_029783645.1 Ctenochaetus hawaiiensis
TGGAAAAAAAATCGTGTGAGAATCGTAGATCTCAATCTTTGTGGAGAAAAATCGAGATTCACATTTTAGCAAGAATCACCCAGCACTAGCAGGGACAGAGGTCAACGCAAGTCAAGACACAAGACAAGCTCAAGTCAGAGTCTCTAGGATCATTAGTAGAGTGTTCAAGTAAAAAATTATTTTTTATTTCATTTAAACTATGAGGAAATAAGAAATATAATTAAGAAACAGTTGTTATACCCTGCAATTAAAGCAATGACCTTGAAATGTGACTCAAACATTCTGAGATTCTGAAAGTTTTCACTTAAACTTTACAAATTGTGGGCAAATATTTAGTTTAATTTGGTACATTGATTTACTTTTCCATAACAACTTTTCTTGCTAATAGGGTTGAATGTATGACATGTGATTTTTCAGCTGGTCCCAACTGAAGTTGGGCTTGCAGTGGGCTAAATTCTAGACAAGACACCACTCCATTGCAAGCTGAAATCTTACTCACATACACACCTATGGGCAATTTAGAGTTACCAATCAACCTAACTTGCTAGGTGTTGAACCCAAGACCTTTCTCACTGTGTGGCAGCAGTGCTAAACACTGCACCATTGTCCTGATTTGATGCAATGAAATTTGTTTTTAAAGTACGTTTGATAGCAGGTAATCTAAATCAAGTATTCCCACCCCAGTCAAGGGTGTGCAATGTGAGGATAAATGTAACTCTGAACTTTTTCTGAGGAAGTTTCTCTAAAGAACAATGTATTACCATTTAAAAAATCTTCTCTGAAGTTTTGATGACCTTTGATTTGACTTCTTACTTCACTGCAGTGATGTAGAAGTGTATGCCAGGGTTTGTTACTATGCTGTGACTTCACTGTTGGATGTGGCTGCAGGTGCACAGGTCCACAGTTCAATTTCCAACCAGAGGGCAGAGCAGGAACACTGTTTCATCAGCATATTGTTAAATTATTGCTGAAAGAAATACATTTGACTGACTTTCAACAATGGTGATATATACATTTTTTAGTTATGATAATTAATTTAAGTTATCAAATCTTGACTGTTGTAAATAAAATGACTATGTGAGGTTCCTGCAGGTCTCATACTGTGAAGGAGGACATGCTAAAAAGGACATTTTGGTACTTGGTTTTTAAAAGGTTTTACCTGCAAAGAGTAAACACACACAAACACACATGCATACACAGGCATGTCTTCCTACCTACCTACATGTCTTTCTGCATTGATTCTAAGTAGCATTTTATGTTTGATTTTTTAGATCTTACTTTTTTACAGCCCTCCTTTAAATATTTTGCTCTGTTTTTGCTAAAAAGAAGAAACTTGAGATCTTGGAAACATAAAATAGTAATAACACACAGCAAATGGAGAGCATTAATGTTTTATGGTCCACCAGTTGATGGAATCTTGGCTTTGTGAAGGAATGAGAAAAGAAAAAAGACAGAAAGTGCGTGACATGAGGAAAAAGAGATGAGCGACGTATAGGTGCTTTAGTTCCGTCTATCTTTGTTTCCATCACAGCTGACAAATCAACACAGCTGGACTGGATAATCCACCAAGGAAGTGCTGGGAGGAAAGTGAACATAAGAGGTACCATAAAAAACATTGGCAGTGAAAAAGCAGAAGATGGAACCCCCGAGAACACAAACACACAGGCATGTATCACTCTGTAATCTGTGGATTTGATAGCTTTAAAGATAAAGTGAGGTTGCAGGTTTCTCAGAAAATCTTACAGAAAAAAGAACTATATTGGAGCTATTGTCACACATAGCCCATTCTAATATTTAAATAAATAAATAAATAAATATTTTTTTACTAACAAATACATCCAGTTTTTCCTGCAAGATTTTAGACTTGAAATCCCAGCAGTCCAGCTGCTTTGCAAGGTTAGCATGTTAGCAAATCAGGCAAAAGGGATGGGTGCTCTAAATTCAAACTAGCATTTTTGTAAGGCTGAACAAATGCTGATGTTGTCAATTCTCTTAGACAATGATGGCACATAATTTTCACTTGCCTGAAACAGAAATACAACAAAACTTAATAACTTTAAACTAGGTGTTTTATCGCTCCATTCATGCATGTGCATGTACTAAGAGCTAAAAAAGTTTAAAAACTCATCCTTTATTTCCTTAAGCCATGAATGTTATCAGTCAGTCCTTGTAGCACCTTTGTGACAAACTACATCCTCACAGAGCCACTAGCATGACTGTAAACTCTTCATCTTGTTCTTGCTTCTTTTGATCAACAAGCATTTCCCATTATGACAATGTTCTAATTATTGTTACAAACATTTAGCAACACAACTGTGCTCAGGATGGTTCCCAGGGAATAGCACAACAGTTTCAAGATGACCGCTTGAATCAAGAGTTCAGTTGATCCGCAGCCAGCAAAGACTTCATCCGCAGACTTGGAATGAAGCCTCTGCTGCACTAAAGTTACTTCAAGTAAACTAAGGCATTCCTTTGAAAAGATGTATGCCTTGAAAACTACGTCTGAGCCTGCAGGATGATAAAATAGTGTAAAGATATATGGAACAAGGTAGATTTAGGAGAGACAAAGAACTTGAGAGCTTGTGGGATAAAGAGAATGAGAGATCGGCTGTAAGAGATTTAAAAAGGAATGACTGGGAACTGAGGAGATCATGAGAACATTGTACAGACTATAGGACAGAATAATGTGACTGTATCTTAAACTTTCAGCTGAGGGTCAAAATTAACAAAGAAAGACAATCAAAGGCGAGAGTAAGACAGATAACATAGTATGTAACTATATGTTAAAGGTCTTTGCTTCTTTGGTACTGTTTTATGTAGATTTAAAACACATCATGTTTAATTTAAAATACAAATACCATCATAAGACATGGAGATATGTTAAAAAAAAGCTCTCCGACACATAAAAATCTAGTCTTATCGTTGGTCAAACTTTGGTTAAAAAATATGACAAGTGAAAATACAATTTAAATGGATTATTAGAGTAGAGAAACTAGTTAAGAAGCCTGCTGGAAGTAGTAACCATCATCTAAGCTTGCACTGCAAACAGATGCAATTTTACATAATGACACTTTTATAGTGTTTTCCATCTCATTCCACACCTGTGCACTTCTGTGGTTCACCATAAAGCTTACACATTAAAATTTATGGTTTTTACCCTTTAGAAGGTTTTTTTCCTTGTCTTTTATGTATGTGAGGAGAAGCTAATCGGGTTAAAGTCTGTTTTTGGGCATACAACATTATACAGAGCATTCCAAGCATGAACACACAGTATCACATTTAATAAGCTTCAGAGGACAGTAGCTGTGTTAAATGAGTCAGCGAGAGCATGAACTTTGGTTATTGGTGTGCACACTTAACTTTTTTTTCCCTGTAAGATCTGTAGAAGTGGAAGAAAAAGTCTGAACTTGAAAAATTAGTCATAAGCTTGCAATTTTTTTTTTTAATCAATTTGGCCTCTTAAGTGTATAAATTCATCAGTGTGAACATATGAGAGAAATTGCATCTCTGACCCAACAGCTGATGTAAATAATGAGAATTTTATTGTTAGTAGCCTCAATTTCTTGACTTGCAAGTTAAGCTCCTCTAACTTCCTAAAATACAAAACTCATAATTCAACAGCTTCCAGTGACACACACAAAGCTTAATGTGGATGAGGTAACGTGGAAAACAAAATGTCCCTAAAAGTTGCAAGCTTTTTGCATGCCTTCCCATGAGATCATGTTGCCACTGACAGAACAAGACAAGGAGATTTATTCTTTCCTCAGAAATTGAGGAGTCACAGAGAACGTAACACTGGTGTGCACATACTGCTCCAGCGCTCGCGCTCACACACATCAACAAACACTGCAAGAAACCTGTCAAAACAGGATGTAAAGTTTGTTTTTTGCTTACAGTGACCTACCTGTGGATCTAATAATGTGTGTGTTAGGACAAAAAATGCAGCACAAGAATGCCAGTGAGATTTGGCCCATGAAAGTGGCACCAGGTACGATCATTACTATGACAAACTGATGACTGAAAAGTGTGTGTGTGTGTGTGTGTGTGTGTGTGTGTGTGTGTGTGTGTGTGTAAGTAAATACAATGGAGTCTGATAGTGCAGGAACAAGGTGCTGAGTGATGTCAAATTACAGTTGTCTTCTGTTCGAGACAGGCAGGGATTAGAAAAGAATGAATGAATTCAGGTAGTAAATCTTGAACGAAACCCATCATTCAATGTACATGTACATTACTTCTTCATCTAAATACAGTGAACCCTCTGTCAGAATGAATAGCTCCTTCATCCAGGCCAAGTTCGTCAAACTCTCATCTTGATGTGCAAGTAAAAAGTTCCATTCAGTAACACCATAAACTTATTCTAAAAATGTTCTATGATCATGCTGGTAGCCTAGTTATCACACTTTTTGATTTCTTTTCATATCATCATAAACTTGACAATTCCTGTTTGTGTTGTTAATAAACTCTAACCAACCACAAGCAACATATTGTTCACATCATCCAGCCATTTTTGATGCTATTTATCTTTCACCATTTTATGGTTTTAGCACATCAAGAAGCTTCCCATAATCCTGCTTATAGACTCAAAGAATGGCAATAAACAGACTGGCAGACATGATGAACTAGCTGAAACAAAAGAAGATGGGTGATTGATTCATGATCTCTGTTTCATCATCAGTCCTCTGTTTTATCAACAACTGTATTAGACTGCATATGAGTCAATGTTCGAATATTAAACCGAGGTAGATTAATGCTGTATGTCCCTGATTAACAGCAGATACGTTGGTGGGTGAAATGGGCCAACACATCATTAAAAAGTTGAGTTTATAAAAATATTCACAGCAGAACAAATACATCCTCATGTAGAGATTTGCTGTACATATTTATACATGAGCAAAGTAGCATAACTTAACTGATTATTTTAATCTCCTGGCACACCAGCAGGATCAGTCAGGATATGATGTTAACTAATGTCCTGTGATTTTCTACACATTTAATAGGGTCACACACAGTCCTGGTTCATACACTGGTTCAGCCGTCCTGCTGATAAGCTCCTCCTCTTTTCTGGAGAATTTCCTCGGTCCTGTCAAGTTCATAACCACAGTTCTAAGATTTGCTGCTTTAATGTCCCATGAAAATGCTTGCAGTGAAATTACAGAACATATGGAAACACTTAAAATTAGGCTACTGAAAGCAGCCCCTCTCATCAGTAAAGTTAATCGTTAAAGAAAACACTCATACAGCAATACACATGCGCACTCACTACCACACACACACACACACACAAAACACATTCAATCACCTGGAAAGCTCCTGCTGCTTAACATAATATAGCCTAGGTCCTGACCCTACAGGGGCTGGTAGGAGATGGATGTAATAGCCATGCAGGTGTAGGTCTCTAAAATAATTTTTTTAAATGGGTGGTGGGTGGAAGATTTAAGTGTAGGTACAAATTCAGATGGTGTGAGCCGATCCATGCATGCTGTGATCCAGCTCTGTAGGGGCATCTGAATAATGTCCCCTTTTACTCCAAAGATGTAATTTCTAACTTCTGCAATAGTTTAAAACCAAACCTGTGCTAACATATTTAGATGTTTTTTTACATCTCTTTCTTCCCTAAGTGACGCAAACTAAATGAAAGTGAAGCAAGAGTTTAGGCTTTGAGTTACAAAAGACCTATTCATATAGATTTGTTTAGAGTTTGACTTCAGCAACAAATGAGCTTGTCAGTGACTTAAGTGTTTCCAAATGGTAGCAACAAGATCAAACCTATTTCGCAGGCAACATACACAATAAGTCTAAGTCTTAAAGTTAGATACCATGAGGCATGTTGTAAAAAATCTAGACTTTACATTTCTGAATGAAAAAAAACATCCTCGATCATGTAAATTGCTATGTCAACACAGCCACACTCAGAAAGTGCCACAGTGTTTCAGGGCTGCAGGTATTAAGTACAGTTTCAGGGCTCAATGGATCATTGAACTGTTTAAGTCTTCCCATTTAGTTTAATTCACTGTGGGCAGATCACATGAATAATACAGACAGCCTGCCAACTTTTACAAAGAACACGTCAGGGTGTGTAGCCACCGGCACGGGCTTGATATCTAAAGAGGTTAAGGAGGTATTATAATTGGCTAATCTGTATTCAGAAGTTATAATGTACTGTGAGAGAAAGAAAAAAGGGGAAGTGGGAGGTGGAGGGTTGGAAAGGTAAGGACATGTAAAGAGAAAGCCAGACAGAGAGGGAAAAGAAGACGAAAGCGGTGATTGAGAGGGGAGGTAAACAGAGGGAACGAGACTGAAAGAATACAACGAGAAGAAAAGAAGTGATAATGTTTCCAGCAGGATCGCTTGAGTGAAATGAAAGTGAAGAGTCTCAGAGAGAGAGAGAGAGAGAGAGAGAAGTAGTTAAAGCAGAGAGAGAGAGAGGGGATGAATGGAGGAGGTGAAAGAAGGAGCGTAGGTGTTGGAGGGGATGGAGAAGCAGCATTCCTGACTGCACAGTTAGAGAACGGGACGAGAAAGAAGTTAATCTGAAATCCAGATGCCTTGAAGACCAACAGAAGGTCAAACTAATCCACACATACACACACACACACACAGAAAGTGCTCCATCCCCTCTCCTGCTCTCTCTTTCACAGACCTCAGGACCTCGGTGGCTTTACAAGTCAGCAAACAACCACAGGACTAAAACATCAACTGGATACTTTTTTACGCTTGTTTTTTCTTGTAAAGCTCTGGCATTGTGGTCAAAGTTAAAGGAGTTATTTTGGCATCTGTTTTGTACTTAAACTGTTTATATTTCCGCCTTTTCCGGAGGAATTTCCAGGTGAGTGTCTTGTGGTATTTGTAATGAGAACCTCTTAAATGTTCCCAGATGTAAAAGAAACTTAATAATAATAAACATTTTTTTCAAGTTTGTTATTTTTCAGGACATTGTTATCTGTGCAGATCTCTGGTTTTATTCTAAGGATGCAAAAACATTTCTTTTCAGTTGTTGATGCAACAGTCCAGATGTTTGCATGAACTGGGTGTAATTTTCTTCCAGGACTATCAGCAAGCTGAAATTGATGTTTGGCTGATGAGTCATTGTCCTAATTTTAAGCTGTCAGTAATATAACTTGAAATTGTCAAATGAGTGTCAAAAGGTTGGAAAAGTGACAACTTAAGGGCTGTATTTGTCTTTGCAACATCAAAGAATGCTGTCTCACTTTGAAATCTGATTTCACACTCACAGTCATGTTGTGACGGATGTGCAATGTGATGATTGACTTGTGAAATTAGCAGCAGACAATACTGTTTATTTTGGTCTATTGAGAAGCTGTCTGTTTACAACTATCAGAAAATGGTGAGAAAAGGCTCGTCTTTAAAAGTTTTTGAACATTTTTTCCATGTAACCTATTTTTGCCCCTATCAACCAAAAATAGGCCATTAGAGCACGGGATTCCCATATGATTGTGTTCAAAGAGCATCTGAAATTGCAAATATTTATACTTGATAATGGCCTACTGTGTGCATGACGGAGTTTTCTGTCAAACACAGCCTGTTGCTGGGTAAATGTGTTTACTATAACCCTGTCTTTTGGCGAAGCTCATTTTAATCGTTGATACAAATTAACAATTCAGTCAAACAGGCACTATATACAAATACACTATGAAATATTAAGTGTCATACGGATTCGTTTAAAAGACAAAAGAGAGCCAACTTTCCAGCCATGTAAAAAACTTCAGAGATTTATAGCTAATACTCAGAAAGCAAATATTAAATCTGCCCATGAAAATTATTAAAATAATGTATATCCCACAAGAATCTTTTCTTACCTTATCACATACAATCAATGTTAGTGCAGAACTTTGCTTAATGACACAAAGAGAAAAAAATAGGTCATTTGTTTCATATTTTTGGCCCATGACCGGCACATTTGATAATATTCATACATTAAATAGACTTTTAAAATCAAAGTGGACTCGATTATCCTCAGAAGTCTTCAAAGAATATGAAGTAGTTAGATGACAGTGTAATAAATTTAAATAAATTACAACAAGGCAGATGTGGCTGAAGTGTGTAAGACTTGAGATAAAGATTATATTCATTAGCTCCCTTAAATATAAATGTTCAAATATGTTTTTCAACCATCAAACACATATTTAACTTGGAAATAACCCTTTGGAGACAAAGTTGGTATCCAGTTGCAACACTCCGCACACTCTGTTGAAAGGGATTTCTGAATGAGGATATATGAGTAGCACATGATACTATAGACTTGCATGGAAAACATGTGGGAATCATATTGTCGTCCCTTCTTGACATGTGTTATCTTGAACAGAGCAGCTGTGACTTGGCTGGCAGTCGGTATAGGGCTTTTGACACAGATATATTGGCCTCCGTCAGACATTCTTTAAGGTATACACCATGTATTAAAGAGAGTGCTTTGGCTTTCGATCAAACATATGAGTGATCAAGTATAAACACCAAATTCGCCCAGAGTCACCAGTGCATTGCTTACCTATGATGCCTCATGCTAGCACTAGCCAAACTGGACAGCCTAAAAACAAGATGAATGATGATGTGTCTTCTGACTGCAACTACAATGAAAATTCAACTACGTTTTAGGTTGTTACATACACTATAATAGGTTTTACTGGTGTTGGGAAACAGTATAACTAAATGTTAAACCCTTTTGTGCTAATGTAAGCAATGAAAAATAAATCCATTAAGGCAATTAAAAAAAACCTATGGTAACTCCTGTCTTTAACATCTCATAGTCCTACCTAAATAAAGCACAGCAATAAAAACACAGGTGTGCAGTTAAGGAAGGCTGGGACTGGGTCAAAACCTGAGAGAGTCATTTGCTAAACCTGTGCCTCTCTTTTTTGCTATGAAATTAAAAAATGTAAAAAAAAAAAAAAAAAAAAAAATAAAAAATATTTTAAACAAAAAAAAAGGAATTGGAACACAAAGCCTGAAACATTTCCTTTAAATTTTTCTTTAAAAAAAACAAACAAATTAGAAACATTTACAAAGCTCCTTTTACTGCTTTTGAATAAAATGTTGAGTCCAAGATACATTTGCAGCATGCTAAGAAGCAACATCTAAGAAAATACTAAAAATATGCTAAAAATCTCTCCTTAGCTTGTTAGAAATATGAAGCTAGGAAGCCTAAGGAAATCAGTCCAATTCATAATCTTGGATTTTATTGTCATTTGTCATTGTTTTTGGTAAAGTATGTCAGCATAACATTGTACTTCCTGACATTAATGTAGACAAAGTGTACACAAAACTGTAATGAAAAAGCTACATGTGTCCATGTCCACATGGCTTAAAAAAAATAGAAAGTTGGCTAATCCTTTGCTAACAAACAGAAACAACATATCCATTTATGTTAAGCTATCTGGTTAATACTTACAAGCTAAGAAATGACAGATTCATGCTAACAGTTCAGCATACATACACATGTTGGTTGATATGTTTCAGTTATGGTACTGTAAGAGTCCACATGTAGGGAAAGCAAAGCTAAGATGACTCTGGCCTCACCCAACAGCGCGATGACATAAACGAGAAAGTCTTTATCCTGGGTGACTGTTAAATTTAGAACATTGTAAGTTCAAATTAAACCATTACATGAGATATGTAGATTTTGCAATATTTAATTTTAGACCAAATATGACCCTGTACGATGAAACATTTTTGTTCATGTTGTTGTTTCTGTTTGCCAAAGTTTTGGATAATGATCCAGTGATCTATATGAAGTGTTTCTCTGTTCTTCACCACAAGTGAAGTATTTTCCTTTCTGATATAGTACTACAGCCTTTCTTGATCCTGCCCACCTTTCATTCATTCAATTATTTTGCAGTTCTTTTCCTTTCTCTTCATGACAGTATGACTTTGACTTCTTGCATAGCTCTTTCATTGATCATGAATAAGCCTGAATAGAGTAAGGATGAATTTTGGCAGGACTTGTAGAAAACCACTATGTGCCAGGGAACATATGATTTAAATAAACAGGAGGTTGGGCAGTATATTGCTTTCAGTAGAAGTGCAGCACTTTGTCTCTGTCAGGTGAAAGTCTGGGAGCAATACTAAGTGATTTAAATGGACAGGAAAACCTTTTTCACATCTTCTCATCTGTTTTCTCTTTCTTTCCTGTCTGCCCTTCCCTCCTTTATTCCTTTACTATTACCTCCTTCCTTTGCTTTCCTCCCTCTCCTTGCATCTACCTCACCTAATCTCTATCTGTTTACACATTTTCCTAAAAATCCTCTCCAATCCTCTCTGTGTCTCCAAAGGACTTACACAGGAGATCTGGTAAAGCCATTAGAGGAGAGCAGGAGCAGAGAACTAGCTGACTGACAGCATTTATCTGTGATTTTCATAACCCTTGATACCACAGACTGCCTGAAATGATACCTTTATTGCTCTGTAAAGTTAAAGTGGAAACTGTTGTGTCAACAGATCTCACTGAGAGCTACATTACAAGTCAGGGACACTTAGCTATGTGTTACACTGATAAATATCCTCCCAGGAAGTCACTGAGATTATAGAGCGGATTACCAAATTTTTGCAGACAATATGGGACATTTATTGTTACTCATGGGTGTAGTGATGAAAAAGGTCTGATACTGGCTTTTTAAAAAATTCAGACTTGAATATTAATGATCTCTGCCACAAGGTGCCAAAGCTTTTGGAGACCTGAAGGGCTCTTGGGTTCTGACACTAAGCAACCAATCTGCTGGGGAAGCCTTGACCACGACAATGATTTTCAAAGAGCTCAAGAGCTTCTGTTCTGGAGATGACCCTGACCTTTGACCTTCCTGTGGAGGAAAAAAAAGGGAAAATAATAAGAATTTAAAAATCTAATCTGTAATAATCCTTATTTTTAATCAACTATGGTTCAAATGACTAGTTGTTTGTAAAAGATTTGGCTGCCAGCTAACACTTTGCAAGCAATTAAATTACTGATTAGTTTATTTCCATCTGTCTAGCTCATTTTTAAACACAGAATCTGTCAGCATGTTAGCGTGAACAGTAAATAAAGGTCAAATACCGCATTTTTCACAGCGATGAAAGTGTCATATTACAAAGTCAACATGCCCTTGACCTTAACTTTGTAGTATTACATTTGTTTTTCTTCAAACCAGTTGTTACAATGTGATTATAATCTGTCTTTGAACAACTACCTGACCTCTTGGAGGGTTAATGTGTCTGTCAGATCAAGAAGTCCAGAAAGAAAGAGAAAGAGCTTATGATAATGAACACATTATGGTCCAGGTCAAAATCTGGGGCATTTTCCTCATTTCTGCTTGTCACAAATGTCACAAACATGCACACACACACACACACACACATACACACACACTCTCTCAGACCTGTTAGGTGAATTAGCCTCCTTGTGAGGAAAGAACACAGAGACAGAAGTGGAAACCAGAAACCCCAAACTGGTCTCTGATGGCTTCAAATATGTACGTGTTGTTTGGTTCTTCCTATGAACGGTTCTGTTTCCTTTTTCTCCACCCATTTCTGTTTCCCCTCTTAGTTTATTAACCATTCAGACTTGCTTGTGTGTAGAGGTGTGCAAATGTGTGTTTCAGTGAGTGTGGTTGTATGTAATTGGTATGTAATGCTCTCAAAGGAGTATGTTAGCATTTAAGCCAACATAATGAATGCCAAACCACCTGGCACTGAAGCAAACCACAACTGCCAATGTTAAGTGGTTATTTTCCACACTCTTATCTATTGTATTGTGCTTTCTGGTATTGAAGTATTTTCCTTTGTTTGTTTGAACTACCAGAGTTTGACTTTGAGTTATTAATCTCCAATGCCAATAGACTGTATATATATAAATATATATTGTGTCTTCTGAAAACATATATTCCTTGTTTTAAACATGATTGAGGTTTCTGTGAATGTTCTCATTCATCCAGGTCATA
>JAPZDY010000026.1:4455222-4482927 GCA_029783645.1 Ctenochaetus hawaiiensis
TATGACCACAGGTTAATGCAAAAGTATGTACAGCCTTAAATTTTAATGTATACAAAGTAACAATGTAAATTAATAAACAGCCACAAAGGGATTAAATTAGGACAGTTGTTTTATTATTTATGTAAACCCAAGCCTTCTTCACTCAAAAGAAATATCTTGCTTGTTTTAAAATCAACTTAATCTTAAAAGGTAAAAATTGCTGAATATTTAAAACTTGAAAGACAATCCTGACAAAATAAGATTTTTAGTTCATGCCCTCATTGACATCCCTTTGTTTCCTTTAAGGTGGACTGTGTTGTAACAGGCCTCCCTGATCCCGAAGTTTCCTGGAGTCTCCCAGATGGAACTCTGATCAACAATGCCCTTCAATCAGATGACAGCGGCCTTCGCAATCGTCGCTATGTTTTCTTTGGCAATGGAACTTTACTTCTCCAGCAAATGGGAAAAAGGGATGAGGGTGACTACACTTGTTATGCCAAGAACAAACTGGGCAAGGATGAAAGGAAAGTGAGTGTTAAAGTTGGACCAAATGCTCCAAAAATTCGATCAAAATCACAATCATTGGTGATTGTAAAGTTAGGAGAATCAGCTAAATTGAGTTGTCAGGCAACAGGTGAACCTGCACCAAAAATCACATGGATATCACCAAGAAATGATGTGATATCAACGTCATCAGAAAAATTTCAGATCATGGACGATGGAATGCTACTGGTGAAAAAAGTAAGACTGACTGATGAAGGGAAGTATGCATGTGTGGCAGGCAACTCTGCTGGTGATGATGTTAAAAACATGAAACTTGAAGTTGAACCCCAGGAACCATCTATCAATGGCATGAAAGGAAAGAGCACCACAAAGTTTCTGGCTGTTTCCTACCAAACTACACTTCTGGATTGCAGAGTGGAGGGGAAACCTGAGCCAATAGTCTGGTGGGTTACTCCTTATGGCCGCTCACTTCCAAAACCCTACCTGGGCGGACGCTTCCAAGTCCACCGGAATGGGAGCTTGGAGCTGAGAGGGGTGAGAAAAACAGATGAAGGGAGGTACATGTGTCTGGCCAAAAACAGTCTAGGTGAAACCTCTCTTTTGTTTGAATTGGATGTGACATCACTAGCTGAGAAACCAAGTTTTGCTGTTCCTAATATTGAAATCTTACCTATAAAGCAAGACACTGGGCTACTGAGTCTAGAGTGCCCTGCTCGTGGCAAACCCAACCCTGAGTTTGTATGGGTTCTACCCAATGGGACAATGCTAACGCCTGGTGTTAGACTCCAACGTTTTATCCATCATCTTGGCAATGGAACTCTACAGATCTCTCAGCCAGTTGCAAGTGATAAGGGAGTGTACCGGTGCCTGGCAAAAAATGTGGCAGGACAAGCAGAGAAACGCTTTGCACTGGAGGCAGGCAGAAAACCAGTGATCAGAGGATCTACAGGTAAGTTTGTTCATGTAATTTAGGCCAAATCTTTTTTTAGTTTAAAATTCCTGGCCTAAATTTAGCCAGGAGTTTTGAGTTGCAATGACCCCTCAAACTACGACTCCTCTCAAGAATGCCAAATTTATTCTAGTTATAAGCAAACAGGTAATAGAACTCCAAAAAACAATTTTGAATGAGCAATAAATTATTTAAGAAAAAAATGCTGCTCACTCTGGCTATATGTAATATTTTGATTTATAATGTTTGGACCCTCTTAGCAGTCCTTAAAATCAACAAAACAGAAAGACTCAAGCACCACTAGATAGGTCACACCCTGGTAAAAAATCTGATGGTAATTATATAATCACACCACACCATGTGGTTGAGAGAAAACAACCAGGGTGCCTTCAGGAGATTAAAATGCTTAAGCAGTGTGAGAATTTACAGCCAATGAAACATCTTCAAGCAAAGGAACATGTGTCTCATACCACATAGATTCCCTATTAACAATTTTACAGAACAATACAGGCAAAAATATTTTAAAAGGTGTGTAACAATTTCTGATAGATATACAGAGAAAATTCAACATAAACTCTAGATGAGGATAATTAATATTGTCATTTAAATAGCTAATAAATAAGGCTACATCACAGAATCATAAACTATAATTCATCCATTTGGTGATCATGTTCACAGATGGTAGGTACATCTGTGTTACCTCTTGGAAAGCAAATCATCCACATTACTCCTCTTGGAGGAAGTGATCAGTAAGAGATATTCTATATAGCTATTTTGCCATTCTTATATTGTTTTTTTGTTTATGTTGTTGATTTATGCATAAAATCTAATTACTGTTATAATTTTTACTTTCCAGGTGGAATAAAAATCACTTATGGCCTCACTCTCAACTTGCCCTGCACTGTGGAGGGCTGGCCACACCCATCAATCACATGGACCTTACCAAATGGTCTTGTTTTGGACAAACCTCAAACCATAAACCGAGTGTCTTTCCTAGCCAACGGGACCCTTCAACTCATGCAAGTCGCCACCTTTGACAAAGGAACATACACTTGTAAAGCCTCTAACTCTTTTGGCTCATCAACACTATCCTACCCAGTTGCAGTGATGGTTTTCCCACCACGTATCACCAACACTTTCACCTCAATTACACGAGTAAGCCGGGGATCACCAGTGACTTTGAATTGCCTTGCAACTGGTATTCCCAAACCAGAAATATCATGGACATTGCCCGGACGCACAACACTGGTTCCCCATAACCGCTTCACTGTGCAGGGAGGAATTTACATGACAGACGAGGGCAGTCTGGTCATACAAAGCCCCGTACTCATGAACTCTGGCATTTACAAATGCAACGCTAAAAACGCACTCGGAACAGACTTTAAATCTACATACTTACAAGTGATCTGATTTACAGTTCTAAATATTATATTGGGAAAATCTTATCACAGATTTGAGGACATGGCGTAACATACAAACTTTGCTGAAAGACTTAGATTGCTGGACTATGGGCTTGCGAGACCATTTAAAGCAGTTTTCGCCAGACAATGACACTTTAAATCTGGACCTCATAGTTGGCATTCACTTTTTGTGATTTTTAACTTTTTGTTTTTTAGTTTTCCACTTTTACATTGGACTTAAAATTGCATTTTCACTTATTTAAGTGCCCTTTTAGTTTGCTCAAAGCTTGCCTTTCTGGTCTTTGATTTAATTACACATTCTCCAAACAACACTATCATTTTAACATGACGCTGCTTGTTCTGAAACTGAAAAGACTGGAGTCTTCTCTCTCTTGTGACGCATATATCTAAATGTAATTTGTATCCCCCTACATGATCATTATATGTAAATGTATTGGTAGAACCATTAGACTAAATAAACATAAGAGACTTCTCCCTTTGGACTTTACAGCAAAATTTTCAGCAAAATTTCACAATCTTATAATTCACCAACAGGCAGTAATGTGTAGATTGAGTGTAAATGACTTATGTAAAGAATCAATAATACTCACATGGGCTTGTCATCAACAATTCTACTCATGCTTACAAGGTGCCATGTTCAGTGAACTCAGTAAGCAGTGATTCTTTTTAATGATGATACAGATACAGCCCATTGCTGCGCTACAGTGTGTATCAGCAAATTAATTACTTACTGTATGTATCTTGTTATATATTCATGTTCATAATGGTGGAAAAGTCATAATAGATGTGAGCTAATAGTAGATACTAACAGGGACATGCCAAAGGGGCACATAAAAAGTATGTATGTAAGAATATAATTTATAAGTGAAAAATA
Organism: Ctenochaetus hawaiiensis; assembly: GCA_029783645.1. Taxonomy (NCBI): domain Eukaryota; kingdom Metazoa; phylum Chordata; class Actinopteri; order Acanthuriformes; family Acanthuridae; genus Ctenochaetus; species Ctenochaetus hawaiiensis. The sequence continues at coordinate 4,458,950 of JAPZDY010000026.1, forward strand.
AAAAATATAGATATGTTATCAGTTATTTGCCTCATTTTTGCTATGATAAAACAACCAAGAGTATTCACCAATTTTACAATAAGCTGTTTTAAGGGGTTGAAGCTTGGTCACACACGCATTTACATGGTAAACTTTTCCTGGCAAAATAACATCATTTATGTTATGTAATATTTTCATGTCATTGGTGTTGTTGTGCAGACAGTCAATGCCAAGGAACATCATAACAAAATTATGTTCAATGGTGAAAAAAAAGTCAAGGGAGAGTAAACAGCTAAAGAAATGCCTTGAAGAGCTAATGTGACATGCTGGCTAGCATGCTTTTAGTTAGCTCATCTACCATTCCTGGTGTGTCCAGACCTTTGGTGTTATGAACTATAGAATTTGTGTAAGATGTAAGAAGTAAAAACATAGCACTACTTTGTTATCATATATTCTGCTTTCAATATTGACAGCTATAAAAAAATCAAGTATGTTGAACATAACCTAGCATTAAAGCATTCAAAGTCACATTGAACTTAACTGTGAAAGCCATACAAGTAAGATTTTGTACTAAGATAAGATTTTTTTTTAAAAATCTAAGCATATTTTTACAAATTTACTTTTTAATCTATTATTTTATGCAATGTGTCACAGCTCATGTTGTCTGGACAGTTTATCTGGTCACATAACTGTAGCAGCAAGTTAGTCCTGACAGTTGTAACAAATCATAATAATAAGTTTCTGATAAGTTATATTTAAAGGAAAATGATAATGTATGATTTAAGTTTTTGCCCTATGCTTTGACCAGTATCCCTGCTGTATTTTAAGCTATGTTTAATGTAGTACACATTTTAAAGTAGCTTACCACAACCATACGAAAGTGTGAAACCAGGATATTGTTTTTGGTCTGTATGGGTTCATCCAAATGTGTGTACTGTATGTGTAAATGCATGCTATATTTCACTGCTGGTTTGTGTTCACTAGAATGTGAATGTCCCACTGAGACTTGCCTCTGGACAAACAGGCCTTTGACTGAAGAAGAAGGGGGCTTTGTCAGACACAAACGTTGGGATTGTTCAAGACAGTGCGAGTGCGTGTGTGTTTGTCGTGTGTGTTTGAGAAAGAGATTATGTGTGTCTCTTTGAGTGAGAGTGTATGTCCGTGAGGAAGAGATTGTGTCTGTGTGCAAGGGATTGTGCCTGTATGCCTGTGTGTTACTGTGTGTGTGTGTGTGTGTGTTTGTGTAAGAAAGATATTGACTGCAGGAGGGAAAACAGTACAAGTGTTTGCAATGCCTGTGTTGATTTCAGCCTGACAGAAAGGGAGTGTGTTTTCATGTGCGTTCTGTATGTGTGCATAAGTGTGTAAATGTGTGTGTGAGTCCAATGCTTTCTTTTTTTATGTTGTTAATACTCAGAATGGAGGCATAGCGGCTCAACTACTTGAGAGCATTTTGCACAGCTCCAGCTCTTGTGGTGAGTGGCACTGATTTCCTTTCTTTCCTCTTTTTTTTCAGCTTCTAAAAAATAATGAAAATAATAATGTCTGAATCTTTATTCAAATATTACACATCTTCCTTAATCATAAATTGAAATGACAGATGGTATTTGCATCACTAAAAGACTGGAAGCAAACTGCAAGTATGTCACATTGATAGTGAAGACAGGAAGAGATGCTGTAATAGTGAGATTATGAGGAGGCTGCAAGGACGAAGCTGAGAAATGATAAGGTTGTATTATTATTTTTAACCTCGCTAACAGGGAGGGTCTTGGGATAGCAATTTCAGTTGGTTGGTCCACAACTTTGCTCTGGACTGATCTACTATATATCTACTATAAGATAGATTGTCATATATCTTAGTACAGATATTTATGGTTTACAGAGGATGACTCGTAATTACTTTGGTGATCCTTTCATTTTTCCTGAAGTCAAGGGTCATGTGGCTGACATTTTTGTTTTTCAGTCTTAGCATAGCACAGAATGGATGACAAACAATGTCATTTGGTACAGACATTTATGTCCCCTCAGAATAAATTGCAACAACTTTGGTGAAAATTTGACCTTTGATCAAGCACTATAATTAACTCAAAGCAAATGGCATTGTAAGCTCCAAAATGATATAAATATGACCTGACATTGATTACATAAGCAGTTAGGCTAAGAAAAGTGATTATATAGTTGCCTGGTAAAAATAAATAAACACTGCACACTGCTCTTTTTTAAAGATTAGACTTCAACAAAGAAGGCAATCTGCAAAAATTGCTCTGTCTGAATGGGGCCTTGGTGCGTACAGGTGCTAATCTAAAATGACATCTAAGATGTCAACAAAACTGTCATTGGGAGCATGTTGGCATGCTAATGTCAGCATTTAGCAAGTATAGCCCCACAAAGCTGTTATGGACGTAGACCCTTAAATGAAACTGAAAGAGATAAAATATAATTTTTACAAATTACAGTGAAAACAAATCAAGACGCTCTATAACAGATGCATTATTACAGGTTGAGCCTTTGACAAAGGACCTAATCTAGACACTGGAAGGACATTCATTCTAGTTTCACCTGTAGGTCTATACCTGCTCTGTGTATACAAAAGAAGGACAACCTTACACAAGATGTTTGTGAGATAATGTGTTTTCCCTGCACTCTTTGCTCTGTTGTTCTGGCTAACTTAAGCCAAGCAGCACCCTCTGTAGCCAGAGAGACGAGCTGTTATTGATTTGATATTTAACACCTATTTGGTGTGAAATAACAAGAATGCTTAATAAAATGATAATGTCAGGAAACTGTGTGAGACGGTTCTCAGCTGTGACTGCTGTGACTATATACAAATCAACATGATGTATTTTCCATTGACTTGACACACTGAAGGAGTATAGTGAGTAGGCTACACTCTTTGGCATTGTTTCATTGAAATCAAATTGATAAATAATGTTGTATTAATGCTGATTTGTATAAAATTTTCTAGTATTTCTGTTAATCTTTGCACCATGAAGAACACACCAATCAGGCCAGCAACATTGCAATTCCCTGCATTACGGCCATGTTGGTTTATGGAATGTGATAATATGAGCAGCTGATCAGGTCACATGACTGAATAGTGTGAGAAAATTCTTTTTCACTTTCTTTCTTCCTCAAAAACTGAATGATAGCTGCAGCTGCAGTCTTTTTTATTACCAGTATTTCAGCTTTATTATATTTAGAACAAGGCCTGCTGTTTTTAGGTTATAAGGTTTTTTTTGAGCAGGCGTATTTTATCTGGAATCAGAATCGTCTGCTGGCAGGTGATTTTATAGGTTTCAGGAACATCAGTCCAGAATTAGAAACCTCAGACTTATGGAGAAAATATATGTACAATACAGCAGATTCTGCTTTGAAATTTTCAAAAAGAGGTAGACATCAGTGATAGGGTGACCTAATGACTTTAAGGGAGATGTAATATTCAAATGCAATTTACAATGTGGTACTTAATGTGGTACTTGCAACAGTAAAAGAGTAATCATATAACACAGTTATTTTTTTCCCCTGACCCTTGATAGTGTGCTTTTTAGTTAAGTTTTTTTATCATTTATTTAATCATTTTGCATCAAATGCTTAAATGTTTTTTTTATATCATAAATATGAGGAATTGCTCTAGCCTTTCATTATTCAATAATTAATGTATCTGTATTGCTCATGGGTGAGTTTATAATAGTAAAGTATCCACACTACATTTGTTTCTCCCAGTGTATCAATATAACATTTTAATTTCTACTGGCAGCTTATGATTTTTTGCCATTTAGTATCAGTTACATCTACATATGTAATTATAGAATATTTTCTTATTGAATTTTAAAATATCTTACTACATGCCTTTTGAAATAGGGAACCAATTCTATTTAAACTCTGTTTTTCCTGCTTATCCATTTAAGGCCACACTCAGCTGCTAAAGAAGAGCATCGCTTGTATTGTTGCATCTCTGGTCTCCTCCTTCCTTCCTCCTCCTTTCCCCTCCCTTTCGCTCGTCCATCCATCCGTCCACCCCTTCTCCTCTTAACACACGCACCGCGATTTGCGCATCGCCTCCTCCGGCATAATGACCAACGATTCACCGGAGGAGGAGACCCGAACACCGGGAGGCGGCGGCGGCGGCGGAGCAGGAGGTGGGAAAGGAGTCGCACGAAGGAACCGGGCGGATGACAATGTCACCATCCTGACATCCTCCATGGATTTACACAGAGCCAGCCGGAGCCGAGCCAGCAGCAGCAACGATGCCGCCCCGAGCCTCACATCCTCCGTGGATTACAGCACCTCCTCCCTGGAGCTGAGCATCCAGACGCGGATCTTTAAGATCATCGTCATTGGGGACTCCAACGTGGGGAAGACCTGCCTCACCTTCCGCTTCACTGGAGGCAGCTTCCCCGACAAGACCGAGGCCACCATCGGCGTAGATTTCAGAGAGAAGGCGGTGGAGATTGAAGGAGAGACTATCAAGGTAAAAGCAAATGAGCGGCTGGATGTTGATCAGTGGTTTTTTTCTTACTCCCTCCTCCTCACTCCTCCTCCTCCTCCTGCTCTATTCTTTTTGTTGATCAGCTGCAGCTCAAAGTCTGCCAATGGATCACACAGGGCCTTTTCTTCCATTTGTCTCAACAAAACAACACCTTTCTTCAGGGTTATTTTTTAATTCAGACTTTCTTTTTGAGAAATTTAACCGCAATTTTGCATCATAGGCTTTGTGTCCTTGTAGTTTAAAGAAGGAAAACAAAGAGTCTCATTCATATGGCAAGACGGGAGTTTGGGGGATGCTTTTCTATGGAAAAATGTAATATATTTTTTACAAGTTAAACAATAGATGAAATGATTTTGTATTTTTTTTAATGTTAACAAATTCTCAGTTGATATTGACCAGTGTTTCAACTTGTTTTTGTGTGTGTGTTCCATAAAAAAACAATGAAATCCAACTTATAGGGAAAGTGCACATTTAAATGCTTGTGCCCCTGAAAACAGCTCAGGGCCCTCAAACAGAAAACATCTCTAAGCCTTGGTAAATGTGCAACTGTTTTCACAAACAATGAATCATGTTATTTTTCACACTGGTTCCAGTTATCCATCTTGAGAATGTGCTGCTTTTCTTTGTGTTAAAAGATTGTTAGTTAAACATATTTGAGGGTTTAAACTGCTAGTTAGACAAAGAAAAAGCTATTTAAAGTACATATTTGATGAAATAATCAGCTAATCAGAAAGATACTTGCCAGGTACATTGAGAATAAACATAAATACCAGCTGCAGCCCTATTTTCAGATATGTTTGATGGCCCCTTCAATTCCCCTGATAATTCATTTTTAAAATTAAAATGTAAGGGAATATCTGCTGTAAGAGTCAATGTTTGTCCTTGATTTGCTCATAATTTCATATTTTGTACCCCTAAATAAAATCTGCTATCTATTGTTGGGATGCTTCCCAAATTATATCAATCACAACTCCACAAATAAAACTGACAGCAGTAAAAACTTCGGCCATCCAACTCTAATAGTGTCCCAGTAACTGGAATTAAAATTTAATGTTTCCATCGTCCTCAGTAGTAATGCATACTAGCAGATGTGGCAAAATCAATTTCAGTGCAATAGTGAGATATGGGGTTAGTAGGAGTATAATGACAAATAATATTACCTCAGCCCTCCTACCTTGGGCAGCAAATGTGTGTGCAGCCTCTGTATCACACATACACATGCATGTGTGGGCCCCCTCCATCCTCTCTGTCCGTCTGCAACCTCCAGATGTCCCCTAATGCTGACTCACACACACACTGTACACTACACTTATTAGGTCAGCATGTCTGAATCATTGTTTCTCTTCAAAAATCAATTAAATATGATCATATGCCAGGTTAGTTGTAAATGACCCTGCAACCCTTGCTGCCTTCAAAGCTGGTTAGGACATGTTGAGGAATGTTGCACATCAAAATGAGATTAAATCTAATCAAGCAATTAACTTGTGCTATTGCTTTAAGAGCCAGTGTTGTCCTCTCCTTCTTTCTTTTAATACTTAATATTGTTTTCATTTCTTTCTTTTTTTTTTTGATTAATTTGATATGTGACCAAGTAAGCCAGTATTGGTTTGCCAGTCCTTTCGGCCCTGAACAAAATATCTCGTTTGTCATCAGTTTAGCTCTGGAGGTTTATGATTTGCAGTGAATGATTCCTAATGTTCTGGTGACCTCCTGACCTCTAATATTGTGTCACCAGCGTATGATTTCTGTTTGCATAAAGAAATTATCAGCACCTTATGGACAGCTTGCCTTAAAAATGTCACATTTATCCACCCCAAAGGATCATGGAAATTTGGTTTGATCACCGTCCTCAGGACAAAATAAACAGTTTTAGTTCCACTTGGTTGGAGTGGAAAATGTTAAGATATTAATTATTCTATTCAAATGATTCTTTAGTATGTAATAATTACACAAACAAGACTTTGAAGTAAAGTATGTATGTATTTAGAAATATGACACTCATGAGGAAAGGACTGTTTTTCATTTGATCTTGTGACATCTATGACTAAACAACACTTCTGGTTTTATTGTAAAAGCTAAAGGTTTACAAGCAGGCAAGTGTTTCAGATCCAGTGTTTCTGTGTGTGTGTCGTCAAGGTTGTGATTTCATTGCCTCCACAGTGGACTTTTTAATTGGGTAAAAACTAGGTTACTTCTGTGGTGCAGTAAGGCTTTTAAAGAAGCTGTGAGACAGCATCATGGCAGCACAAGTGCAAATTGTACAGTTTACACCAAAGAGAATTATGATAAAAAATTTGATTAAAATTTAGACCATCTTATTACATTGATTCAAAAGGGTGACACCTGTCCCTCTTTGTTTCTATGTCAGCAAAATTCAAATAGCACACAGATCGACAACAACAAATGTTATAAGCTTCAGGAGACTAATTTTGAGCAGAGCACTAAGTATAGACGTGCAGAGTAAAGGTGTCAGATTATGACTCTATGGTTTGTGTGACCTATAGCTAAGAGGGCTTACAGTATGAACAGTATTAGGGGTTCACAGCTGTTCATAGGCAACATTAATGCACATGCAGAGAGTTAACAATAATTTTTGTTGAAAATTAGATAAATTCTTTATTATGACACTTATTTCTGAACGTCTTAAAAGTTTTTATGAAATGAATATTCTAAACTAAAGTGGTCCTTGGAGAGCACAGACCCTAGCCAAGGCTGCCAATCCACTCTTCTATGATATGCAGATCCACAAGTACAACCATCATATAGACTGGGCCACTAGATATTTTTCCAAAACTGTTTCAGTCCTCAAAATATAGTCATCACCTCAGCTTTGCATCAATCACATACTCCTGAAATTAAAATATATCTTAAACTTAACATACATTGGTGGAAACCTAGTTTCCATAGCTACAACCTATTTTGAGAAACAAGAGTTGTTACAACTGTGGCAGTGAAATTACCATGGACCAGTAGTTTTTCTGTGATTCTACTGTCAAAAAAACTCACAGAAAACAAACCAAAACAAAAGCAGAGACTTGTTAATGGAGGTAATAAAATAAAACAGATGGATTAAAAACACCTCTTATCAAAATGAAGCACTGGTTTAATATTATATCTACACTGATACGACATTTGTAAAGTACATACACATATACGTATACATATACATATACATATACACATATATATTTGTATGTATATGTATATAAAATCCTTTTTTTGAGATCTATTTTGTGGATTATCAATTAGCTCAGCTTGCTGTTATATCATTGAACACACATTGTTCAACAAAGACCAAGCTTTGATGCTCTAAGTGGCATTAAGTGCCATATTCAGATAACTCACAGGTACTTGTTGACAAACAGCCTGGGCTGAGCGTTGGGAGATAGTATTGATGGACGAAGTGCTACTAATTGTACGAGCTTTGGAAACACTGAGCACAATATACAGAGAGGTATATATGACCCAACATGAGCCATAATACCTTTTAGTCTGTTTGCATTTGTGACTGAATTTTATTTTTAGGGGAAATCAATATCAGTGCATCTCTTGTGCAGAGAGCACAAATAAAGCTCATTACCTCTTTGTCCTTGTGGTAAAGTATGAACCTCAAATGGTGCAAGTAAGAACTGACAGTTCTGTGGAGTAGCTCCATGGATAAGGAATAAGGCTTAATCTGACAGTAAAATCTAGATACCTATATGATCTCATCAAACAGCTGTATAGTGCAGCACAAGACGCAAACATCAGGGTATTCAGCTCTATGAATCCGCTAGTATTAGTGAGTATTAGCTAGTTGAATAAGCTAATGAGTTGCAGTATGCCTCAATAGGACTCACACATTTGGAATTATGTATTAAACAAATGACCATGCATCAAATGGTGTGTACAGCTGAGTGTAGACCTGTCTAAGGGCCTCTGTTAATGATTAAGCAGAAAAGCCCGTTGTGCAATAAATCAATACTCCCTTGAGACCTTGGAGCCAGGAATATCTTTCTGGCACTCTTTCCTGTTGACATGGTACAGTGCCATGCTCTGGCTCTTGTAAGCCCTTATTGGCTTTGACAGCTCATTGTTGCCAGAGTCATATTTGTAGTTGTTTCTAATTTACTGAGATTAATTCAACATTTTAAACACAATAAGTTTTGATGCCTGGATTCTGTTGCTCTGGATGCTGTTATATGACATCCAAATTAGTGGTCCCTGCGGTATATTACCAGTCAAAAGTATGAAAACCACTAACACCAGGAGCAGTCTGAGGACTTAAGTATGGATATTTGCTGCTCCTCAGTCACAATAAAGGCTTACTCTGTCAATCTCCACAGGTGCAGGTTTGGGACACAGCAGGCCAGGAGCGCTTTCGTAAATCAATGGTGGAACACTATTACCGCAATGTCCATGCGGTGGTCTTTGTGTATGATGTCACCAAGATGGCTTCCTTCCGCAACCTGCAGACATGGATAGAGGTGGGTAACTATCATTTCATTACAAAGCAACTTAATAATCATGTCAGTGTAGAAAGGATTAAAAGAACAAGCTACAATAAGTCTACTTGCACAATAAAAAGTCAGTATAATCGTTTTTTTTGTGGTGTTATGGGCAACATGCCATGCAGTAGCTCAGTAAAGCTTGCTAATACGGCCTTTTGATGCTTGTACATTGTGAATTTTTAGCATGGTTAGGTAATTACAATCAAATACTTACATTTTTTCCTATGTTCTCACCATACTTTGAATTTCAAATAAAATATTGTACCTCTGGGACATATGTAAGTTGAATTAAATACAGCGGTAGTGTAACTAGTTGGTGTAGAAGTAAAATTATGTGTGACTAATGCTGAATTTATGCCATGTTTGCAGAATGAAAAGAATGGCATTTTTATGACTTGTAGACCTTCATGACCTTCACCTCCAAGTAGATTACCCCTAGTTGCAGACTTTTTCCTTTTTTGTGCAAATAAGTGAATATATAAACACGCTGCGCAGGCTTTGTGGCTCCTTTTCAATTTTATGAATGCTTATACGGGATTTTATTTATATTGAGCTGTTGGGAATGGTGGCTGATTATGCAGCCGGTTTAGCAGTAAAACATATTGTAAATAACTCTATTTATTGTTGTCATAAATAAAGAAGCTTGCATTAATGCTTTTCACTCAGCTGCTTATATATTGGTCACATTTCACATTATCATAGTTATGTTCCTATATTTTGTTGTGTTCCAAGGAATGTAATGGCCATCGGGTCTCAGCCTCAGTACCTCGAGTCCTGGTGGGAAATAAGTGTGACCTTGTGGACCAAATACAGGTAAATTTACTTAAGCAGGGCCCACAACCCTATAAAATACTTTGTTTACCGTCCTTTTTGGAATAAGGTTCAAACATTTGTGCTCCCTCAGGTGCCCTCCAACACAGCCTTGAAGTTTGCTGACGCCCACAACATGCTGCTGTTTGAGACGTCAGCCAAGGACCCGAGGGAGAGTCAGAATGTTGACTCCATCTTCATGTCTTTGGCCTGCCGCCTGAAGGCCCAGAAATCCCTGCTCTACAGAGACGTGGAGAGAGAGGATGGGAGAGTCCGACTCACACAAGAGACTGAAACAAAGAGTAATTGTCCTTGTTGAGTAAAAGGAGGAGTGGGAGGCATAATGGAGGGGAAGAGAGACGAGTAACTGTACATGTCATGGAGGAGGGGGAGGAGGAGGAGGGGGATAATGGGAGAGTTGGGCCAAAACAAGAGTCTTTTAATTACAAGCAACTTTTCAGGTTTAGGAGGAGGCTGATGCTAAGAGCAATGTTTATCAAGGAAGAGGAGGTTAGGGAGAAAACTGTGACGCTTGTGCAAGGGACTCAGACATTATTCAGTATTCTTATTCTTGTGGACTGTGAGGAGAGAGGAGGATGAATAAAGAGAAAAGAGGAAAAAGGGCCATGACGCCTATTAACAATCCTGAAATTAGACAATGTTGCCTTTAATGCTACGATATATTGCAGAAATTCCATCATTTATTTAAACACCAACAGAAACTGAGTAAATACTCTGAGTGTTCCCAGGCAAACACAATGCTGCTAACGTAGGAGTAATTGGGGATCTACAGCAGCGTTAATGCAAGGCTGTTATTTCCTAAACCAACCCTGGTTCGGTTTCTACCACAGTCAATATTAACAGCAACACTATGAGACAACACATTAGAACTCTTAAATCACAGTCCTATTTTCGCTGCCTCTTCTGTATTGATTTTCATCCACATCCTTGCTGAAAGTAGCGAGTTCCTACCTTCATCTACTGCCTTAAAAAGCTGCCTCTTTCTAAGTTTGAAGAAAAAAAATCAGGTTTCAAGTATTTTAACCACTCGAGATGCCATTGGTGTACACGACCAACCAAACACTCTAGCATCCTATTGAGTGAAAATATCAACTATTTTAGAAACTGAATGACACTCTTTTTGTATCAGACTTTTACTGTACCTGGTGTCTATTTAGGCCAGTTCTTCACAAGTAGAAAATTTTACTTAAAATCACATTGAGCACATGACTTAATGGAAAAGATGAGTAAATGTCTCTTAGATAAAAGTTAATATGGATAAAATTGAGGGCAAAAAAGTCCAGGTGAGCACACAGGACAAATGCAGGAAGACCTTGACTGCAAAGTTTCCTGAAAACCATCTAGAGGTTGTCAGGCAGCATGTCACTTATTGATTCAAAGGCTGTAGGATCCTCTTACCCTTCTGCAGGAGTAATGCACCATCCTACAAAGAAGACCCGTCAAAGCAAGGCTCCCTTTTCTCATCTAGCCCTGATGTAAACATATCCCCCTGTACACTTAATGTCAGGCAAAGTGGCTTATCCAGCTCTCCCCTCTGTGTGCAAATGCAGGAACATCCAGTCTTTACAATACGTGACTTCAAGAGCGCCGCTCAGCCGCAGAAACTCTATATTCTGTAATGAAAGCTTTTCAAGGTGAAGCTGTCTGTCTGTGGTAATGATGAGTTCTCCATGTCAATATCACTGCCTCAGTCTCAGAAAGGGCAGAATAGATAATAGAAAACTGTGACCCCTGTATGGATACTTTAATACTGCTACACAGCCTGAGCCTGAATGTACACTATGAGTGGATTAAAGCCTGGTATGTAAAAAGGTATGAATCCAGCAGTATCCAAGCTATGGGCGATGCAAGTTGTATTAAAACACTGTAGAAAGCCATAATCATTATTTACTGCTCACACAGAGATGCAGGGTAACATGGGTTGTGGGTAGAGGATAACACCGTACATAACTCTGTGTTGGAGCAATTACGTCTCTGAAATAAGGTATCAATCCATAAGCCTCACTGTGACACAGTCAGTTTGATATAGCAGCACGCTCACCATATCTTATCCTATTTTAACACTGTAGCCTACTTTTGACTGATGTTATAAATATGTTTGGATGCCACATGTAAATAAATCAGTTCAGTGAGCATTTCAGACCGGTGTTCCCTCTAAGATGACATTCTGATGACCTGATTCATTCATCCCACTGAGCAATTTAAACACTGTGCACATTTAAGGAAAATCCATAGAGCTATTGTTGGAGTTGTATCAGGGTTTTGTGATTTTACTCAGAAATTCTCCTCCTCTGTTCTTCTTCCATCAGTAGCAGTGGGATTAAGAAGTTGTTACAGGTGAATAAAAAACATTATTATAAAAATACCAGGCAGAGCGAGCTGTGTTCATTGTCATTTGCGTTATATAAACAGGCAAATCTTTGACATGCAACCCTGAGGAATATGTTCAACAAAAACTGGGCAAAAGAACACACAAAAGCTGGGATAACATCCATTTTCCTCACTGCTTAGTCTCTTCATGGTTGTGATACATGAGAGAAAGGATGTACCTGACAAGTTTCTATCTCTTGACTAATATATGTGGCTCTGTTTAACTGTAGGTTAGCATAACTTGACTCTTTAAATGGCTCTAATACATGTGAAATGACTGTACTAGCCTAATAAGAAGAAAAACATGTTGTGCCTGCATTCCTTCATTTCACTGAAATGACCTTTGACTTGGTTTTGAATGATTAAAAAAAGAAAAAGAAGGGTATTATAAAGCTGGCCTTGTTTTTAGCATTTATGACTCATTACAATTAGAAATATAAAATATCAAATTGAGGTCTGTTTCAGCTTTGTCTTTCAAAACAATTGAATCAAACCCAATTTGTGTTTTATCCAGGTTTAGAAGTTAAAAATACAAGTGTACTTGTACAGTGTGTTGCTGTCTTCCCTTTTCCTTGTACATACACATACATGTTTTACTTGTTTTAATTTTTGCTCTTTTCTTATTTATTGACAGTTGACTTGTGACTTTATAATAACCCATATTTGCTCTTGAAAGGATACCTTGACTTTTTGAAAAAAATCTGTTTGGGTTTGTTTGTATGATTTTTTGTTTTTCTGCAAAAATTGTCACTAAAAGAGGAATTAAAGAAAACCGTGTACACTTTGTACAACACGTAATTATTAATAGGTCCTTGCAACGTCAGGGCTCTGTTAGCAGTTGTACATGCTACGTCTGAAAGGATTATCCAGTCATTTTACTTATTTTCGATAATAGATGACCTGTTTAAGTAATTTTTTGAGCAAAAATGCCAAAAATGGTTCTGATTCAGCCTACTCAAATGTGAATTCATTCTAGTTTTTTCTTTTGTTTTATATGGGAGTTGACTGGATATCTTGGGGTTTTGAAATGTTGATTGGATAAAACATGATATTTGCGATCAGCATTTTTCACATTTCACTTTTTTTTATATATACTACACACTGAAAATTTAATCAACCAATTGACATAGCACAACATACGTGGCAGATTTATCAGTCATGAAAAAATTAGCATTAGTAGCACCCCTACAGGGAGCAACTCATCAGCAGGGTTTCTCTCACTCAGTGCTAGAGCTTTTTAGCTAGCTATTTCAGCCCTCAGTTAGCCTGCAGCACTTATCATTGTCATTCAATTCAAGATCATTCCAAACACTTATGAACCTCAACTAAAAATTTAGAATGTTTTAAAATTTACTAATAAGTGTGGGAAAATCAATAAAAATCATGAGAGGGGCTTAGTGATAATACCTAAAATGAGTAACCCAGCATTAAGTTTAAAATGTACATAGGAAGAAATTGTGCTCTAGAGACAAGAAAGTTGGAACTAAGTCACATTTAAACAATTTTAGTTAAATCGTCACTTCTGCATTTTACTTGTTTTCAGTTGTGATTTTTTTAGGTCAAACTCCAAGGATTTTTTTTTTGTCTGCTTCGAAAAAGGGTTGGATTTTGTGCCAGAGACGACCTGTAGCAACCTGCGTGATGATACAGGTCAAGAGCCACATCTGACCTTTTAGCTGAACTCCATTCCTATTTATATATTTCAGTGTTTCATATACAGAGTCAGTCAGCAACACAACAGCAGTCCTTGCTCAACAACTTTTCAGCATGATGAATGCCTCTAATCCTCACATTCTACCTACCTACAACAGCAAAAAAAAGGAAAAAATAATCAGACAAAAAAGTTAAAATACCAAGTTTCTCCTTTGACAAAAGCCTTAAATGTGGTGTTACTTGATTTTATGATGTTGTCATCATTTTATTATAATTGTTAAATCTGAGATGACAATGTTTTTTGGCTGTGAGTTTGTTATTGTTTTGGACTGTATCAGATTGTCTTCTATTATATGTTTCGTATGTAACATTTGTTGTTGCTACAATATCACAAGGGACTTCTGATAAAACTGCTGAAGAAGCTTCACTTGGCTCAGGTATTTTCTTTGTAGGCCTGTTCAGCCATTCCACACAAAAATGTGCCCTAAGCACTTAAACCTGGGTGAGCTTTTAACATCATGTGCCCCTGAAGCATTACTGTGATGGAGTTCTCAGTAACAAGTCTGTTTTGGCCATGTACTGAAATGCATCCTGACCACTGTATTAACTATTAGAGCCTGTTTCCTTCCCACACATGGGAACTGAAGAGGTCATGTCTGTTTTTCCATTCTTTTACTCTTTTTCTCTCTGACCTGTTTCTTGTTTCACCCTTCATGTGTCACCATTTCTGTCCTATTTTCTGTATAGTCAATCCCTCTAAGACCCTCTATGTCTGTCTTGTATTACATTGTCTGTGCTTCTATGATTCAGTGACCCCTAATACTTTCAATATCTGTCTCTCCCTCTGCCTCCATATGACACCCTGTCTGCATCAGTCTGTCTCCACCTTTCCTGCTCCGTCTCCAAACATGTGGCTTGTGGCTGATCCTTGCCTCTGGCAAGAAAATTAATTTCACAAGCAGACTGTGTGTCCACAGATGGGTAGAGCAGATGAGTGCTGTTGAGTTTGGAGAGTGTGAGAAGTTCAGAGAGGTAAAATAAAAGACATATCTTTCCATAAGTTGTTATTTTTTTAAAGCTGACCCTCCAGGGACTGCCAATAAGTTGTTCAGGGCATTAAGTCTGAGCAGATGTGCATCTCAGATGTTTTTAAGCATCAAAAATATCCTTAAAACATGGCCCATGATATCTAAGGGAACATGGGGACATGTTCAAATTTTAGGGTTTGAGGCCAGTTATATGAACATATTGTTGAGATATTTCAAAGAGACGGCCTTTGAATGATGTGGTTTAAAGGGAAGTTCTACAGAGACAGACATCTGATTGAAAACACACCATTAGTGGTTTTAATAGCAAAAAGTACTGACATTTTTTAAATACTGAAAATATGTAGTAGTATGTAATATGTAGGGAAATTTGATTAAGAAAGTCAGGATCAACACATCAAACCAAACGTTTTCTATCCCAAAGTCAGGGTCTCACACAAAAGGAGAGCTCATTGAAAAAGTCAATTAAGTTCAGTATTTCATTAGATAATCCTGGGCGAAATACCTCTTATCATTTATTATCTTATTTAGACTATAAAAAAACAGTGACTGTCTCGGATTTGGGAAACATCTTGGGTTGCCTTGCTATCATTTTTTTCTATAGTGGGAAGTGGGGACTTTGAAGAGAAGCCAGTTATTGGTCTAAGAGGTTTTGCCCTACTCAAACAATTCAGGTAATATATCCAAAAGAAATTGGGCCCTTGTCTGAAATACTTTCAGAACTTTCAGATAAACTGAAAAAAAAAGTGTTAGTTTCTCTTCTCCTTGTCCTTTCTTTCTATTTTGTTTTCAGCCAGTCTATAATCTGTATAAGTGCATCATTATCCTGAATCTGCCTTTTGCATAAGTATATCTCCCCCTTTTTTATATTTTCAAATCTGACTTTCAGTTCCTTTCTTTCTTTTTTTTTAACCACTCCAAAAATGAAGACCCATTATGATAATTCTGTTGATATTTGGGGATAGTGGAAGGATTGGGATTTAACTTTATGCTTTGTTTCTCATGGTATGTATACTCTGGAAATTTTTGATACCTGTTGTGAGTAGTACAAGCTCTTGTACATTTTGTAGACTTGCAACAATTCAACAAAAATACTTTATAAAAACTGCAGGATAAAGATAATTGTAATTTTAATGTAGCTGAATTGTCCTGCTGTCTGAAAAAAACATTCATATTTGTTACCTGTGGAGAGCAGCAGTAGGCTCAGATGGGTCCTACCAGCCTCGGATTTCAGTAGAGGAAGAGCGCGGAGACGTCACATGGAGAGATGAAACCAGCAGTAGCTGCCCCACCACTAATCACACAACATTAACATAACTAGCTAATACAAGCTAACCTAGCCTGCTTCATAATTCGCCTTTGATTCTCATACAACCGGAATTGCAGATCTGCTAGAAACAAACTCAAGATTCATACGGTGCACAAAAGGAAACAACATTACGGTCACACATAGTTATCGTGGCCTCTTCTTGCATCCAACTGACGGGCTATTTTGGCTAGCGAAGCCAACGAGAGCAAACTCTCCCTTGGCTAGCGTCAGGCTAGCCAGCTAGCTAGCTAGCTACTAATATCGCTAACGGTAGTTAGCTAGCTAGCGAGCTGTAGTAACTTGCGTCATGGACGAACTAGTCGTGGAAGTGAGGGGAACAAGTGGGGCCTTTTATAAGGTAAGTTAAAGGCTTTTGTTGTGCTCTGTCATCTCAATTACCGCACCATGCATCAACATTAGGCTAATTGACATTATAGTTGACGTCTCTTCGGAGTAACATTAGCCAAGAGATACCTGCTTATGTCTCCGGGCCTCAGTGCTGTTGCCCAGCCTCCACCGGGACGTGGATGCTAGAAATCTGTAAACAAAGCTGACGTTAAGTTGCTGCTATTACCTGCATGTTGCTAGCCATATTTGTTTAACACTGGTTATAATTTCATTATTAAATTAATGCAGTCATTGTAGTAGTGCTGGTAATATTGACGTGGTTTTTATTAAATGTTGGTATGGGTTTGGTAGGTAGCAGAAGCACAGGTGCCACGATTCGGTTGATATTTGTGTTTTTCCAACAAACTTAATTTTAGGAGAAAAAATTGGTTGTTATTTTGCCCTGCGTCGTTTCACGCTCCTTTTATCTTTGAGTGGGAGTTTTTTGCTTATTAAGGCTTTGTCGAGGTTTTTTGGGTTACTCTGAGGAAAACAGTCAACAAGTAGGAGGAACAGGTATTGACAGAGTAATGTATCGACTTTGTCATGATATGCTGTCACTTGGTAGAAGTAGTTGAAAGGAAGACAAACCCAAGTACAGTAGCAAAGACAGGAGTGAGAAATAAATGAAGAAAGAAAAAAATATAGTTAACATGTTGTCAGTAAGTGTTTAATTGGAAAGGCATAAACTGCAAAGTAACTACTCCCCATAGGCACTGAATAAATGTACATTACCGGGGTGATAGAAAATTGGTAACAATAAATAACATAGCACTAGCTCAAGTTTGCTACCTCATTTTCTACGAGTGATAGCAGACCAAAATATAACCACTGAATATAAACATTAAAGATGAGGAGTCACACTACTACTTTGGTTGCAAAATTAGTGAGATTTAATTGTAATTGCTTGAAAGTGGGAGTTTAAGCTACATACGCAATCTAACCATCAGAGAGAACTTTGAGATTGTTGACTAGGATTGCAAACCATTCTGCACTTGTGTGCTGCACTCTTCTAAAAGTCTGATCATTTCTAGACTCTCGTGCAGCATTCAGTGGGACCTAAATCATTTAGAATGCCTCAAGAAATATAGCACTTCACTTAAGTAAATTCTTGAATTGAACATGAATATATTTATCAGTCCAGCCTGAAATAATTTTCCTTGGCTTTTAGATAAGTTTAAGGTGCCAACGTCAGCAGAGATGTAGTTGTATCCTAGTTGGATGTGGCACTGGCCAACCATGTCACCAAATGGATACAAAATGGGATTTTTGGCACACAGTTTGAATAAAGTTTTACTCTTGGCATGTGCTATTATCAAATTATAGCACTTAATGCAATTTTCCAGTCTCAGATCAGTTAAATAGATCCTCAAAATGCACCCAGAATAAAACAAAATGCAGACTTTGCCAGCTACTCAACTTTTGCCGCCTGCTGCTATGGAGCTGGTGAGATAATTGGACTGAACTGTCATGCTTTCACTTTATTAAACTATATCTGAATCACTGAAAAATTGCTGATGTGTTTTTAGCTCACCAGTGGTATAAGTCGGTCACTTTCTAAAGTCTTCTCCTTGCACAAAGAGCAGTGTCGTTGCTGTTAAAAAGTAATTCATTTGGTAAGGTAGTGGACTTTGACGCCTTGACCAGGGATGCCAAATCCAGACATTGTAAATTTGGCACACAGAGCGTTTAATAATGCCAGTCAGGTGGAAGGTTATTGCAGGGTCTGTTGTTGTTGTTGTTGTGGTGGTGGTTGTTTTTTTTAAATTATGAACCTGAGAACAGGTTCTTTGTCTACTATTACTTTTTAGAAGACAAAGTCAGTTGCTCTATATGGTTTCCAAGTGATGAGTGAGCTTTCTCTTTTCTCATTTTTTCCCTGAAATGCAGATTTGTTTTAAAAGGAGCGCATCAATTTGCACTTGGTTTTAAGTATTTAAAATTGTCGCATTTTCAGTTCTTAGAAAATATTCTCAATGTTTACAGTGAAGCCTCTGTGATGAAGACAACTCATAGTTTGCTTTTGTTAATGGACTCATAAGATGATTATGTGCTAGAATAACTCAAACTTACAGATGTATTTATTTTTTTATTTTTTTATTAATAAAATATGGTTAAGTCCACTTGAAATGGCATTTCAAGAGTACTTTACTTCCATTTCCTGGCGTGTTTGGTTGGACTATCTTAGCAATTATGGAAGAATCTGGTGTTTCAAGTACAACTACAACGGCTACTACTGTCAATCAAGGTACTAACAGCAGATTGAGGCAAGATGTCAATAGTCATGTTATTGATATGTTTTTTACCAGGAAGTAAAAGTGATTGAACTTTCTTACAGAAATAAAAGAAACAAAACTTCTGTAATTATTCTGGCTAGCGTTGTTAAGTTTGCGAACAATACAACCAGCGATGTGGTCTAATAGAATTAAAAAGAGATTTTTGATTTCAAGTGGACTTTAAACATCAGAGTAATGGTAATAGTAGCCTCATCTGCTGTTAAAAAAAAGCCAACGAGCAATATATCCTTCATCCACTAATCTTACCTGTTTACAGTGGTTAAACTTATATTATCAAACTGAAATATTATCTTTTTACATGTCATTCCCAACCCAGATCATCTTCTCCTCAAATTTACACTTAAAGTAGTCATGACCTTGTAAGGATTTTTGTTCAGGCTTGGTGATAGGTCAAGGAAGTTGAAATATTATTTGTATGGAAAAGCTTTCCCTGAATCCTTGGGCATTTTGAGTAACTCTCCTTTTCTAAATTTTCGCTTAATTTCATCCATTATTGACAGCTAGCTTGCCAGGCTAATCAACCCTTAGACTAGGCTCTCTATCTCTCTCTTTTTCCTTCAAGGCATTGCATGTCCTACTTGCAGTCCTTGACACACATGGACGCAGCCTGTGTACAACCAGAGAGAGCCAAACCTGACTCAAGGCCAAACCCCAAAAAAAGGAATTAATTTGGGCTGTTTTCTTGCTAACAGCGTGGGCTTGGGGCAGGCTTGGGTTGCATATTTGTAACTCCTTACTTACTTGATGCCAAGGATGGATGATATGACGCAAAATATTTAGTCAGTTTTCTCCATATTGGTAAATGTGTTTTTTACAACATAAAATTTAAGGATTCTGCCAATTTGTATCCTGAAAATAACTGGATTCTGAAGAAACTATAGGGTTCATTTGGTTCATTTGTTAAATTTGAGATTATTGTTTATTACATAAACAATAGAGTGCCGTGATGTAAATATTTAACAGTGCAAACATGTCTTAGATTAGAATAAATTTTGTAAGGAATTAATATATTTAAGATCATCTAAATGTAAATTTCGCTGGGATGGTTACTTTTAGTGGTAAGCGGAAATTTTGTTGCATATCCTGTCACAACATAACTTTGGAGACCTTTTCTGCACTTGGTTACTTTTGAGATGTCCGAACCTCTTCAATATACGTAATGTTGTGTTATCTTTTTTTGTCTACAAATTCTTAGCTTTGGATGATAAACACCTAGCACCTTCACCTAACAAGGTCCATGTGGCTGCTGTGTGGATTAAGGGGGCGTGCGAGTCAATGGCAGGCAGAGTGGTCAAAGATGTAACGTTTCTGCAAGTTTGTGTTCTGCTTGCTCAAAAGATGTTTGAGAAATAGATGTCACACTGTCTCCCATGTGTTGCACGTGATGATAATGAGCAGCATCATGCAGACTTTAGTAAAACACATCCCAAAGTCAGTTTCCTTTCCACGGCAACGGGCTCTGCTCTGGAGTCAGACTGCTGTCCAGTGTGTGAGGTGCTCAGGTGGTAGACAGCAGCAGACACAACAGAGAGGCAAAAGTCACTTTTATGCCCTTTGGTTTAAATTACTTTTCCTTTTTTCCAGAGGACATTGATGTTCACTGTCACCCTTTTCTCCAGCAGCTCAGTCAGTACATCTACATGATGTTAAAAAAAAGTTGATTTATTGGGTTAGTCTGACTAAAACTTACCTTTTAAAGTGCACGTAAACATGGCACAATGACTCAAATCAGGCTAAATCGAATTTCTCAAAGTCAGATTAACACATAGATAATGCAGTTTGAGATCAATTTACTCCTGCATGTATACACTTCAGAGGACCCAAACCGGCCTAGGTATCCTGTGCATGCTCCACTGAACAGCATAAATTCGTAGAAGAAAGCACATGGGATAGCGTGCATCGCTTTTGTACCAGATGTAAAGCGTAGAGTACATACCAAATGTATAGAGCTGTAAGATTGTCCATGTCTTCACCATTTGACATACGCCCAGTTTACTGCTCGCTAACTTATCTGTAGATTGTTTGGTATGTGATGAATAGGTCAAACAGAAAAAGGTCCAATACTAATGAGCTGAAAGGGGGCATATTACTTTCTATCAGAGTGGGGTCGGACATGCTTCCATCAACATGCTTGTATCTAGTTTCTCTGACTTTTGTTCTCTTCTGTGATCCCTGTAGGCCTTTGTGAAGGATGTTCATGAAGGGTCGGTCACTGTGGCATTTGAAAACAAGTGAGTAATGCGCACACACAATAATACCTGACTTACTGTTAAATGCTACCTTTTGCCAAAGGAGAAATAATGCTTATTGTAATAAACTTGCATGTGTTCTTCTGTACCAGTTGGCAGCCAGAGCGTCAGATCCCATTGCAGGACGTGCGCTTTCCTCCTCCAACAGGGGTCTGTAAAGAGATAAATGAGAGCGATGAGGTTGAGGTAGGATTCATTCAGTCCTCTCAGAGCTGTTTTTGAAATGTATTTCTATCGAATGTTTTTTATTTCTTACATTTTCTCATATCCAGAAGTTCCTTTTGCTATTTCTGCTGTATTTTACGTTACTAAACCACCACCGTTTTAAGTTAAGATGGACCTCTCTTAATAAGAAGAGCTAAGCGTCACCAGTAGGAAGCAAAATAAGAACTGATAGAAAAAAGCAGTGCAATAATATGTTAAATCCGTAACATCTTATCTTTGTTTATTTTTCCTTGATTTTTATATTCATCATTTTTTTCATGTGTGTGTGTGCCTGTGTGTTGCCAGGTTTACTCCAGGGCTAATGACAAGGAGCCATGTGGGTGGTGGCTGGCCAAAGTTCGCATGGTCAAAGGAGAGGTAAGGCTCAGATCACAGTGTTTCTAAGGCTGTGTAGGGCTGGGTATCATCATTTCAGTCAGATCAAAGCAACAGCAAGTAGTATCAAGATAACATCAGCATCACAGTAGTTGCTTATCATTGGTTTATATGGTATAATATTTCAGAATACACAGAAAATTATACGGTTCTTGAAGAGAGCAAATACTTCTACCATCTGTCATTAATTTTGATGATAGATGCTGGTGACTTTGCTGTCCGTCTTTAAGGTCACAATGGTGAGATCAGGATCCAGATATCAACTTTTGAAGTAGTTTGAGGATTAAATTTAGGCTAAACTGTTGGACTTGTCTTACTGCCATTTGTGCTTTTTTTCTTCTACTCCCTATTTTGTTCTCTGGCCTGGTTTTACACTGAATCTCATCTACTGTCTTTTTATGCCTTTGGTCTCTCTTTTGTGTCTTTTCCGTTCTTGTTTCTGTCACACCAATTTTTGTTTCCAAGACATTTCAATTGTGTCCCTAAACTAATTTTATATTCTAAGTATTAAGACACAGTTCTTATTTATATTTTCCCAACCTCTCTATTAGTCATTTAGCTTTTCAAAATACGCAAGACCAGATCATGCTGACATTATTTTTGTTTCTCTGTATCTCTAGTTTTATGTAATAGAGTATGCTGCATGTGATGCTACATTAAACGAGATAGTGACTCTGGAGCGGTTACGGCCGGTCAACCCGAATAAACCAGCCACCAAAAACACCTTCATCAAGATCAGACTGGATGTACCTGAGGATCTACGGCAGATGTGAGTTTTATATGCAGAGACCTTCATGTTCAGCATAAACACATTACAGCATGCAAGACACTTCTTAGTCAGATACATTCCAACAGGACCAACTTTGATTCTCTGCTATAAAGTAACACTTGATCTTGTATTAATGTGTACAGACAACAATGACTGTTACTACAAGAGCCAATGTTCTGTGCAAAAAAACACAAGAAATATTCAGCTAGAAAGCATTTGCGATAGCTGCTGGGCCATAATGTAAAGTGATTGACATTAGCCATAGCTGGCTTGCAAGCTTGGTTTTCACGAAGCCTTCAGTCTAGCACAGGGGTTTACAGTGCTGCTTCATACTTGTGAGCTTTATTCGATTTTGTTGTTGTTGTCTGGGCTTGTGGTCTGCTCATCAGGTCTTAGGTCTAGCTTTTTAGAAGCAAGCAAGCTAGTGAGCCAAATTTGAGAAGCAGATCAGCTTTGTGAACTATACTGTGTCAACAATGATGGCATGCAGTTAAAAGGTGGGCTTAAGAATTCAATATGTTGTTGCTATAAATAACATTTTATAATAATACACATGAAAGTAAAAATGATTCAATTTTGGTTTTTGGAAATTTATTTTTAGCATTTTCCATCATCTTGACTTCAGTTGGCACAGGTCCCTGCCACCTGGCAGCCTTCACTCTAAGAACATGAGCCAATGTAACAGTTGCCAACATAGATCAGTCCCTTGTCAGAAGTATACAGCTTTGAAACAAAACCTGCTGATATATAGCTGCATCTGTGAGATGAACACTGTCACGTTTCAGTAGCACAGCCATGATCTGATGCAACACTCAATATGCTGCAGCAGTCAAAGAAAATAAGTGGCTTTGCTCCACGTGTGCATGTATGTAATGGGCTCTAAAAAGACTAAATAGCGCTTCATTAGCTTAACAAAAATTGTTGAAGAACTGAAAATGTGTATATATACATCCCTTAAAAATCTGCCTTGATTATTGAATTATCTAAGGGCATGAACTGACATGAAGTATTTGTTACTCTGTGTTGACAGGTGCTCCAAGGAATCAGCACACAAAGACTTCAAAAAGGCAGTGGGAGCATTCAGTGTCACCTATGACTCAGAGAAGAAGCAGCTGGTCATTTTGGTTCGTAAAACTTTATTTCAATTCAAAATAAATAAATAAATAGGTGAAAATTGTTGGATTCTTTCTGTTAATGAAACTTCGATTGTCCTCTCAGTCCGTAAATGAGGTCACCACAAAGAGAGCCAATATGATGAGTGACATGCACTTCAGGAGCCTCCGCACCAAACTGTCTCTCATGCAGAGGAACGAAGAGGCCAGCAGACAACTGGAGGTAGGACACTTAGACACACACACACACACACACACAAACAGAGAATGAGGCATATAGACAATTAGGGATGGCTCGATCCGATCCACTGGATCGGTATCGGGCCCGATCCAGGCCAAAATGACTGGATCGGGTATCGGATTTTTTTATTAGAACACGTCCGATCCGATCCATAAG
>JAPZDY010000026.1:4502723-4534466 GCA_029783645.1 Ctenochaetus hawaiiensis
ACACACACACACACACACACACACACACACACACACACACACACACACAGCCTGCAGTGTATCTTCAAATATTACTTCCGATACATTTGGACTTCTCGTGTTCTCCCATCACGAGTAAAAACATGCAGCCTTCTGCGTAGGAGGACTTTTTAAAGGAGAGGACAGTGATGTCACAAAGGGACCACAGTTACTGCTACAGCACATGCTGAGTGAGAAGTTTCAACCATCTGGTCAATCATTATTCATAGCGAGGCGTAAACAGTAAAACGTGCTGCTGGGCATGTGTTGCAGCAAGTGTATGAGAGAGGGTGAGGATGGTGGGCTGCTAAACTGTTATTAACACGCTGCTACCTCAACTGAAACGCCAAACAAAGGTGAAGCGATGGGATAAAGATACAGGAGGTGATCAATTAGTTCATTACCTAAGGTGGAAGGAGTCAAATTTGGAAACCTAGCACTGTTCTTATGATTTTTTTTAAATACATTTACATGCTTAGGCCAGATCCATTTTTATTGTAGTTTTCACTTCTTATCAGGTTCAAGGAGTTTCAGGGCCTGTTGACATGTTTTTTTTTTTAAGTTTGTAGTGGATAACTGCAGGGACTCATTCCTGAGAGAAAACCAGCTCTGTAGCTCTTGTGTGATTCACTGATATGTCAAGATCATGTCAATGTTCTTGTCATTGGTCTCCTTTTTTACAGCTTGCAATTTTCAGTTACCCTACTAGAAATACCACTAATGTCACTGACTTAATACTTTCTGTATATTAATTTCAAGAGTTGACCTGCACATTTAAGCAAGGAAAACTGTGTGGCCAATCTCCTTCTACTTTAGGCCATGAACTTATCAATCATCCTTTGTCACAGTGCAGCTTATAAGGTGTTCAAAGGCCACTTGGACTAAGAACTGCGCAGTGCAAAAATATTTTGGAGAACACTCATCGGTTGTGGATTGCTGCTTCGATCCCTCTACACAAGTTTATTTCACTGAAGCTGTACAAGTAAACTTTGCAAAAATGTGTGCAAAAGGAATCCTGTATTGTAAACCATCAGTAAATTGCACACACTTCTCAACCAGTCACTGGTTTATATAAATGGTTAGAAGAGAGAAAAAATAGATCTCTCTTGCTGCTGTTCTGGAGGCTAAAGTTTGGAAGATACAGAGGAGCAGTTGTTTGGACATCCAATCCTATATTTAGGCCAGGTGCAGGAATGCAGAGTCAGTGATTGGAAAAACCGCACAGTCAGTGGATTATAGCTCCTGAACTTTATTAGACTGAACAGGCAACGTTTTGACACTGCCCAGCTGGATCTAAACCACTTTGCACTGAGAGTTAAAAAACAGTCTTTTGCACTGTCATTCCTTTGTAATCCAGAGGAGTTAAAAGCACAAACATTTGGGCTGATGTCTCTCATAGTTCAACCTGCTGTGTGGTTTAAAGAGATAAGGAGATTCAGGTGCACATAATTAAAACCAAACATTACTGTGGAACTAGAGCATGGAGGGCAGTTAATAAGGACAAGATGCAACAGTACATGAACTTAAGGAAATAAAAAACAGACAGCATTTGACTAAAAAAATTAACATTTGCAAACCAGGTTACAGACTTAAAATGTTGCTGGTTTAAACTCACCAGGTAAAAAAAGAGTTAATAAAGGTGAATGTATATGATAAAAATAAAAGATGGCATCATGCTGAGAATCATGTTGACCGTTTGTGCTTGCTGCCCTGTTGGACCTTTCTTTTAGTAATGTTGCTGTGTGAGGAGATCTTAGCAGTTGCTTTGGTGAGTATAGTGTTACCATAACCAATACAAAAACCAGCCAGAGAAATCCACCAAAAAATGAACCAATGCAGGCTTCTCTGTAAATAAAACTGGGTCTGTGGATGGAAAAACAGAACGACCTGAGTTTCAGACTGACTGTCTGTCTGCAGTATGTGTTTTGCATTTTATGCTGAGGAGACAGACACGTCTTTGCTTAAAAAACAACAAACCGATACAAACCATCACTGCAGGTGAGACACAGAAGTCACCTTCCATGATATTGTTATTGAGAATTTAAGTATTTTAAATTTTGCACACTTAAAATAGGCTACAAGGCTGTGTCTTGTCCTTTTCATGATGTGTTCACACAGGAAGTGAGGGAAATTTATTTGCACAGCAAAATCCCATCTTAAGTCAAAACAAAATCTGGAAAATGATGCGAAGGAAATCCACAAAATTCCCATTATTCACATATTTGCATGAGTCAAAAACATTTAACTTGGGTATAAAATGTACTCGAAATGAAAGGCCACTGATGTGAACAGTGCAAATATATAAATAAATGAATGATGATCCAAAGGTCAAAGTAATGCAGGCAAAACATGCACTTCACTTTCTGTGTGAATCCAAAGAGAGACTAAATTTTAACCATAAAACTGGTGAAATTAGATTAAAATATAACAAAGGTTTTTGTATTTGCCAACCAGGTTTAAAACCACTGAGGTGGCGACGACCTTGAAACAACATTTGTACCATCAAGTAAAGAGATGAATTTTACAGAAAGGATTATTGAAGAAAAACTTGAAATGAAAAAAAAAATGTTTTCGTTTAGGGGGTTGAGGGGGGTGTCATGTAGTTTTAAAATCCTGGCTATGGCCCACATAGTAAATGATTACATGCATGCAGGACCTGTAACTGAACAAAGACTCCTCATAGCTCAGTGAGTTTGTGCATTTTCAGACTCCAGCAGTCTATAAAAGGTGCAGAGAGTCTTCCAGCCTTCCTCTCATAAGAACATGTAGCAGGAACATCAGAGATGATCTCCAGTGAGTCCTCAGAGCAGAGAGGGCATGTCAGAGGTGTGTATGCCTCTGACTGAAACATGCGTTTTTTTTCTTATTCACTTTATTAGAGTCAACTCTGACACCAAGCACAACAAGTGCACTTTTTAATACCACGCTCTCATATGATGATACACCTTTTGCAGGTGGGCTCGGGCTTTATTTTTGTAAGATCCGTGCGTTATAAATAGCTCTTCTTGTTATGAAGGAAAATGTTTGCAGTAAATATCTCAGTGTGACTTGTCTTTCTACAGCCTCCGTCTGTGTGCAGTGTGTTTGTATAAGTGTGTGCGCGCTCTCTCTCTCTAACTCTCTCTCTCTCTCTCTCTCTCTCTCTCTCTCTTCCTCCCTCCACCTCTGCCTGCCTGTCAGCTTGCCTCGACCACGTAGCAGCTTCCTGGCAGCGGCAGCCGCTTGTGTCTACTCTCCCTCCTCTCTGACACACACTCACACACTCTCAGTATCAGTAGCCCATGTAGAACCACGTAGCACCAGCTTTGGATTTTAACCACCAGCAGCAGCAGCAGCGGCAGCGGCGGCGGCGGCGGCTGCAGCCGAAGCGGCAATGGATCTCTTTGAATTCGACTTTTTCAGAGACTGGGAGCTTGAACAACCATGGTAAGTCCTGCGCACACCGCTTTATTATCATAGTGTGTTTTTTTAAAAAAAATGTGTGTACTTGAGACGGAGGGTTTTAAAGAGGGATGAACTGACATGGCATCCCCGCTTTTGAGGAGAAATGGAAGGTTAAAAATAGCTTTTTGATGGTTTTGTTGTGGTTTTCTGTCTGATGAGAGGCAGCTGAAGTGAGTCCCGGAGAAACCGTACAAATCGTCTTTCTTTGTCACCGTAAAGCTGCCGTTGTTGCTTGAGACGTAGCCTGCATAGTGCACACACACACACACACACACACACATACGCACGCACACACATGCAAAAACACACATGCACGCGGCGCAGCGCCGGCTTTTACTGTCTCATTGTGATATTAAGGAATGTTTGATTTGATTGTGAGACCGCGCCGGGTTGTGTGAGAGCGGTGACACGGGCAGCAGCGGTGATGGAGGGAGGAATGTGGAGGAATTGTCTCCTCATGTTTGGTAGAAGTTTGGCAGTTTGCTGGAACCGTGTTGGTAAACAGAGTTTGGGTGACTTGTGCAGATGCTGCTGGTTGCTCTGTGTTTTTTCCTGGGGATGCAAACTGTCAGCACACACACTGTGAAGAGGGAGTGAAGTTGGGTTGGGATGAGTTGAGGATGTCTGTGGGACCTTCATGCTGAATGAGTGTGCATCTCTGCAGCCCAGCAGCTGTTGAGCTGTTTAGTTTGTAAAAGCCTGAGCTTTATTTACCTCAACTGGTTCACAGTCTGCAAAAATGCTGAGTAACTTCACTAAATATGATAAGCATCAGTGCTCTGTCAGTTTGAAATTCTGCTATTTGCTGACTGATATAGAGCTCACAGTGTCTCTTTGTGGCTAAATGAATCACCTGCTGACACCTGAAACTGTCCCAACTTCTAAAATGTGAGGAATTACAGCTTTTTCCCTGTTTACTTTCACAGTAAACTGAAGATTTTTCAGGCTTTAAACTATCACTGGGTGAAAACAGAAGACATCACTTTGAGCTCTTGGACCTTGTTTTTGGCATTTTCCACTTATCTGATATTTCAAGAACTGGATGATTAATCACCTAAAAGAAAAATAATAGATACTTGCTTATTGCAGGTTTTTATCAGTGTGCATGTCAGCTGATTACGTGTCAGATTAATTGACCAGTGAACACTAACGAGGATCCATGCTAAAACTGTTTATTTTTAAAAATACACTCACCATTGCCCAGGATATTGCTATCATTTTTTTAAAAATGCCAAATATCAAGATCCATGTCAAGAATCAGCAGTAAAAACAGTTGTTAGTTGCAGCCCTGATCCATACTTCACAATGTTACATTATCATATTCTTACATTCCTGAGTGAAGTCATTTCATATGCAGCCAAGGAACAAAGACTCACATGGAGAGAAGTGCTGTTTAATGCTTTTAACACCAGGGAGGCCAAAAGATGGTGCAGGTTTAAAAGATGACTCTCTCTTCCTCTGCATGATTTGGAATTTATTCCCACAGTTGTGCAGAATTTAAACATAGGAAATGTGATTTGCAAATTCAGAGCAGCTTGTCAGCTTAGACTCTGGTTGTAATGGCCGGCTCCCAGTTTGGACCCAAATGTGGAGTTGCATTTATATAGCGCTTTAATCCAAAACCTTTTTACAATTTTACCTCTCATTCTCCCATTTACTGCCAATGCTGAAATTAGTGAAGGACCCATTTTACCAGCTGAGCCACAGTCACCCTACAGGTCTGTATGCATGAGAGAAGGGAACAAGTCGATGAATACTCTGGAAATTTCTTTAAAACTGAGCCTCTGCAAATTTGCATGTGCAGAAACATTACAGACATGCAGCATTTTTTATTAGAATTTCTACATGCTGGATAAACATTGTGCTTGATGAATATCGGCCAATGCTTATCTGTTCAGCTAAGTATGAATGAATGTGTTGAAGGTGTTGTGCTGTCCTTGCATCCTCAGCAAACTGGATGCATGGAGGAGAAAAAATCCATGTGTCATGATATTGAAAACAGCAGACCTGTTTTACCACAGGTTTTACTTGCTGGATCAATACTGTATTGAACACATTTTTGGGCTGTTAGAGGCTCAAATAGTAAGAAGCATTGTAGGAGAAACAGCATACACTGTATGACAGTCAGCGTCTCTTGTTCCACGGTGTGTTACAGTGGGAGCACAATAACTTGGCAACTGTGTTGCTGTTTTGAATTCGTATTCCAGTGGGGAGAATCTGAGCGGGCAAAGTGACACACACTGCTGTCCCTCAGCAGCCACCATGGAAGGGCCCTGGAGCAAGGTACTTAACCCCCCGCTGCTGGAGTGGAGCTGCACAGGGCTCGACAACAAGCTCAGGGTGTCTACGCCCCCTCCACCCCCTTCACCCCGCTGCTGTCAGCCGCTCCTGATGGGAAACTGAGCTTGCACCGAAAAACACTTTATAACAGGAGAGAAAACACATACAAGATGCAAAGAATTAAAAAAAAACAAACAAGCAGAGCTGCTGATGGGTTAATCAGCTGAATGGAAACTAAAAGACTCTCCTGACCAACATTTGCATGTTGTGGCATACTAGAGCGAGGTCTGTTTCCTTTAGGTTTCCAGAGAAAAAGAGCGCTGATGTGTTCACTCAGCTGCACAGTGTCCAAGTCTGGGACCGTCCTCTCACTGAAACAAGCTGTGTTCATGTAGGTCTGGATGATATGATGATTTTTCTCTCTGTTAAAAGAGATTTTGCAATACTGAAAACACAGTCTCACAACATTTGTTAAATCTGTAAGGTTTGTGAACATGGACACTAATTTCTTTTTTTTTTGTGACACTCTGTGTCTGTGCATGCTTTCACATTTTGCATCATTGACAGATAGAGTACAATTATTCATTGTGCTGGAGTCACAGGGAGGAGGTTTGTGTTAATAGGGAGCACACAACATGCAGATCAGGAATAGAGGGTTCAACTCCTGTCGGTAGATCAGAGAAATCAGGTTTTTGGGAAATGGTCACAAAATTTTATGAATAGGTTTCAGGTACAGAGACACAAATTGTCCATTTAAAAGTTGTGCTGACTGTCACAAAATTAATGTTTCCTTAAATATTAATGAAATTTAATCGATGGGATTCATGTGGGCGGACATTATTTCTCTCAGAAATAGTGAGAGGTCATACTGTCTCAAAAAAAAACATGTAGAAATGTAACCTTTATGCCCCGTATAGACAGACACAGCAGTGCAGCAGGATGGAAAAAATGCTGCATTGTTTATATTCTGACAGTTGAATGAAAGAATGTGAGTTTAGAGGAGAAAATCACCCTTGAATCACTTTTGGTGAACCTGTTCATTAAGTGATTCATACAAACGGTTGTAAGGTCATACAGATAAACTTTAGGGATGCAACTAATGATAACTGTCATTATTTGAGTGTTTTCTTGGTTAATTTTTTCACATGAAATTTTTAAAAAAAAAGGACAAAATTGCTTCTGAGATTTTCCAAGAGTTTAACGTGGGAATAATACATTTATTTTTTATTACATTTGGCAACAATATGATAGAGTACCTTGATCTGCTGTGTATTTAATTTGTTGGTTTGTGGAATACTGATGTTCTTGTTGACAAAGTGTGTGACTTTGACTCATTATAACACTGGTTGTTTCTTATTTTCTACCGATTTTTTTAATTGTTGGTTTGCTTTTTGCCAAATTTCTGTCCTGAGATAATCTCATTGTTCCGAGATTATTTTTTAAAATTTGCTCAGATTTGCTCAGTTTGTTCAGACAGCGGCTGAAACAGTTTTTCTCTCGTTTTGAACCCTATAATCACACCTACTTGAAAATGTATGCAGAGGTGTGAAAGGAGAGTTTGAACTTCTCTCTCTCAAGCTCTCTCTTTTCTGTCCTTCACTCAACCACCTCCGTCATGTTTCATATTGCAGCGCCGTAAAGCTTTGGAGTGGAGACTGTCAGGGAGAGTGCACTGTTATACACACTTGTATGGCCCATTGTGTTGACACTACAAAGGCTGTGAATGAATGAATTCTTGAAGAGAGAAAGTGGAAGAAGTAAAAGCTGCATCTTTGAGCGTGGCCAGCCGAAGCAGATATTAACACTTGTGCCTTTACACACGGTCGACTTGTGCAAACCGGTTCATTTAAAGCATACTGAACCCTTAAACCAGCTGAGGAGAACTGAGAGATTACACATAAAATTCCATTAAACTAACTTCAAATAATGCAATAAATTCAACTTTTCCTCCACGGTCCAGGCCAAAGAAAAAATGATGAAATGTGTTTGGTTGGGAAAGGAGCCAGTGCAGCACGTCATGCTGCTGCTCTTAACCAGTGTCTTTTACCAGCAGCCTTGGAAAGCTGCTTTGATGTAGCTGACATCTCAGTGCTAATAAATGTTAAAATGGACTCAACTGTCCAAGATCACAAGGAGGAGAGCACCTGCACTGGTGGAAGAAAAACCAGAATGGAGAGAAAGAGTAACTTTCAAATGGACCTGTTTTTTTTTTCTTCTCAGATTTAACAATGGATTTTACAGGCATAAAAGCTGACACACACCTTCAATAGAGCCCATGAAAATCAGTCAGATTGGAGTTAAAAGTCTGTCACTCGCCATTGATGTGCGGCTCCGGTTTGACAGTGGATTTTCCCTTTAAGGCAGAGAGAAAACAATCTTGAAGCTCCCCACGCCTTTGTTAAATCTGAACGAATCCAACACTGTAGGTCTCCTCCTCCTCCTCCTCCTGAAGAAATACCCTTTCATCTTTTCTCCTCTTTGTTGCTCTTTCTCCCTCCTTCTCCTCCCGTTCCGCTCCTTGTTTCGCTCTCTCGCTCGGAGATCTGAAGACTCTGTATAATTGTAATAGGGCTTGCATTGAATGTTGCGTTCTCCTCGTTGTAATTGCCCATCATGTAGCTGGCTAATCATGGCGGTGGAATCTGGGGGAGATCGCTTTGAATGTTAATTGACACTGATGGTGATTGGTTGAACCATTTAGATAGTTAATTAGGGAATTGATTACACATATCGTCGACATGGAATTGTAAGATTCCAGCTGCGCGTGTTGGAGCTAAAAGTTCAAATCTGTGGGAAGACATTCTGACTTAAATAACAATATTATTATTCACAGGATTTGTCCTAAAATGCCTGGTCTTGAATTATTTTTCTCTTTGTTCTTCTTAAAAATGGGATTTAAAAAAATTGTAGCAGTTGCAGTCAAAATGCTGCGTCCTGTCCATAAAATGAGTCTGGGCTTAAGCTCTCTAAGCGGAGACGAAGGAATCTGCAGGGGGAAAAAAAGTGGCGACAGAGTCAATTTACAGTCAGTGCATTCGATGTTCAGTCTCACAGTCCAATATTCAATCTGCCCGTCAATCCTCCCAAGCTCTCAATCAGCTCAGTCACACGTGTGAACTCAATACGCGCAAAATCATTCATCACACAGAAATTTCCATCCTCGCCGTGTGATGGGCCCAGGCTTGCCAAACCAGCTCCACTTGATGATACTTCACACCAACATCATCAGCAGCTCATCAGAGGCTGTGAAAGGAAGCCGCGTCTCATCCCGAACTGGAACAAACAAATGCTCCAAAACTAACAGCAGATAACGCTGAAGGAAGCTTTCTATCTGGAAGAAATCCTTTTCATCCCGCGCTGGTGGGACAATTATCCCTCAGGGCTGTACGACGGGAGCTCTGTCAGCAGGTGTGAACCAGAGTGAGGAAGCTGTTAAAAACCAGGCAGATCACCTGGAGTCCATCTGGGAGGAAGCAGCCGCTGTTTGTGCTGCTAAAGTCTACGAGCAAAAAAAAATATCCATCGATATCCAATTTTGCTGTTAGTTTTCTTGTTGTGATTTTGATTTGGACATAGGACTTTCTCGACTTCAGGTTTTCAGTACACCGTTATTGTAGCCAAAAGTATCATGTTTTTGCAGGAGCTAAGAAATGTTTAAGTTAAAAAAAATATCAGTCAATTTAAGATTGGGTTTCTTGCATTTTGTCTTTATTTGGTAAATAAACTGCACCCAAAATACAAATGTAGGAAGTTGGGGAGAGTCTGTGACCGTAACTGTGAAAGGAGTCCAAGAACGGTTTTATATTTAAATTAACATATGTGCGTAAGTACAACAGTGTTGATATTTAATTTTTAATTAGCATGGTTTTTAACACAAAGACTACACCTACTTAGAGTATTTAATTCTACCTCAACTTAAGATGAAGACAAGTGTGCCAATAAGTGCAAATCAGTACAAACATTTACAGCCAAAACAACTATTACCAGTTCAGAAATGAGAGGGAAAAAAACAAGGTTAAGAGAGGACACACAGTCACAGTGTCCTGGGAAAAATACATGAACAGTTTTTTACTCTCATTTTGAAAAGGCCAAGGCAGAATGAAAAAGATTTAATCCTATGAAAATAAAAAATAGGATCCTGAGCAACAAACCAAAACAATCTGTAAAATGTGTTTCTTGCTAATCAATGGACTGTAGAAAAAAACTAAAATTAAAAATGTGAGAAAATAATTAAAAATGTGCTTAAAATTTTACCAGGGTCTTCATTTTTGGGTAGTTTGTTTTTAGAGCTTTCTTGCTGAAGAACTACTGACTGCTTTTATTTGAAAAGCAGCTGTGAGAGTGAACCAAGTAAATAAAGTTTATGGCTGTGAAACCAAAAAAATTTGCTAAAAAATGCAGAGCTGATGATAATTCTTTGTGGAATGGTCACTATTAACAATTTTCACTTTGCACACACATTGAATCTTTTGTTAATTATAGCAGCTTTCAAATGGCATTTTCAGATTTAAAAAAACTGTCCAGTTTCATGTGGATTTGATGTCTTCCAGAAGTATTTATTCAATCCTGAGCCAGAGAGTAATTGTGAGGGATTGTCAGAGGTCCACTGCTTGGACTTGGACTGCCTTTTTTTTCCTCTCCGCAGAGCATGTAATATTATACAGATGTGTCTGTCTCAGTGTTTAGTCTTAGTAATAATGAGACTGAATCTCCAAATCAACTTAACATATTTTCTCAGATTTAGATCCAGTATGGCTGCAGTATGACACCAGGCTGTAAACAACCCACTCAAGTATCACATCTGTGACGTATTAACATGAAAAAAGGGGGTCTGCCGTACCTCAGGAGGACGTGCAAACTGCTCCTACAGCTATCTTTCAGATGTCATTATCACTTAGTGCTGACAGTTGGATTTCCCACGTCTCTTTGCCACAGATATCTATGTAAACTTAAGAAGTAAAGTATCTGAAACTGTTCCGTCAGTCATTCAAGTATTAATTAGATAATGAAACGCTTCAACTTCAGAAATCATAACTAAGGGATTTGAGTCTTGGAGCTTATTGTTCAGCAGACAATCCACTTCTATCATTACATCACACAACGTCTAAATAACTCTGTCTTCTGTGAGTGAGGTAAAAAAAAAAAAAAGAAATGTGTTGTCGCTGAGAGAATTTAAGGCAAAGGTCAGCTGTTAAAACTTTATTATTGAGACCTCTGCCTGTGGCTGAGAGTCGGCGTGTTGCTCCGTTTAAAAAGCTAAGCCATCTGCTCAGTTTTCTTAAGCGTCTTATAAGAAAAATAAAATATCAGCCATCTGGATGGGATATGAAACCCTCAGCAGAATATTTATCTTTATCAGTGAAGGCTTGCCTAACCCAGATGTAAGCAGAGTGCAACCCCCCTCCCCTCACCCCCCACCCCTCCTCCTCGTCCTCCCACCTTCAGCAGCATGCGGTCAACCTGTGTATGCACATATTTGATGACATTTCCTGACATGTCTTACAGGTGTGAAGAAATGAGTGATTACATGTGGAGTTTCATTAACAATCACTTTGACCCTCCTCTGATCCAGGAGGCTTCACTCGCCTGTATGTTTTGTTCAGCTTTGTTGAGCTGGACTTTTGTTCTGTTCTGCGGATGTCAGATCCAATCTAGCAAAGAAGCTCCCTGTTAACTGTATGAGTTTTATTCTGTTGATGCAGAGAAAAACACAGAAGTTGAAAGGAAAGTTAAAAATTGTTTAACCACCCTGCTAAGTACTCATAATTCATCCGTTTTTGAATTCATCTTTTTCTTTTTTCCAAGTTTTATGTGTCAGTTCTTGAGTGGATACATAGTAACCTTGCATAAGTGATATTAAATAGAATCCTGAGTAATCTTTGATAGAATAAAGCATTTCAAGGTTAACAGCAGCTCTTGGTTGACTTATGATATGTAAAGAATAATGATGCTCACGGTACAAAGCTTAAGCTTAATAAGAGTCAAAAAATTAAGCATTCAGAGTGAAGGCAGGTAATAGAAAAAGACACGAAGAAACCAAACACCATGTTAGATACTGACTGATTTCACTTCAAAGAGCCAAATTCAGCTTGGCTCAGTATTTAAGTTCTGTCACTGGAGGTCCTTCAATCAAAGCAATGAAAACAAAAGATGTAGTTTGATGATGTAGTGAAGTAGCATGGGATCATGGGATTTGTTTTCAGTTTTAAATAGCAACCTTTGTAGATGAAAAAGAAATGTTCACAGACAAGGTCATGTTTAAGTTTTATCATGTTACCTTCACTCACGTTTGCCGACTTGCGTCCTCGCCTTCCGGCTGGTGTCGTCCCAGAGGTTAGCAACAGGCGACGAAATGAAACACACCTTTACCTTGAATACAATAATGGATTTCTCTGGGTTTAAACTTTGTTGGAAACATCTGGGAGATTAAAGCTTCACAACTCAACAAAGTGTACAACAAAGACATGGTTGTTTTTAGACTTTTTAAGATGCAAAAGTTAGATTTTGTATGTTTTGACAGCAATGAAATAATATAAAAAGAAAAACTCTTTAAACACATCCACCAACAGCAACCTCATCCACAACCAGAAAAGACATCATCATTGTTTAGCTCCAAAGCAAATATTACTCCTTAAACTAGGGTTAGATCTGTGGCAAAGCCCTAAATAATTCCAACCCAGAATTTCAAAGCAAACAAAACATATTAAGGAATAAACTATGAAAGTCTTACTGAGGGGTTGAACATGTCTGTAAACATTCTTTGTGCCATCTGTCTCGTCCAGGGAAGATTTGATTCCTGTGACTTCTTCAGGGGTGTCGCAGGTCTTGGAGGCTTCATCAGCCACAATTTGCACCTCAGCAGGGTACGGTAATGCATATTATGTGTTATATATGCTACGTTCCCGGAGCATCAACTTCACCTTGTCAAACGTGACATGCCCCTTGTTGGAGAAATGATGAAATCTAATTATTGCTGGCCAAGGGCACTGACTAGGATCTGATGTAGCTGCAGGTGTGATTTACCTGCTCCAGTGAAATGTAACCTCATTTAATCTGCGGGTTTAGGAACAACTCTGGAAGCACTTGATTGGACCAGCTACCCCCTTTGCTCCTGCAGGAGTCTCACTAATATGGATATTGTGGCAGCGTCTGTGGTCTTTCTGAGACTCAGAAACTGCTTCATTATTAACGAAAGTTACGCTCGCGTTGGCAAAGAATAACACATGCTTTTACTTATTAAGTTTGGAGGCTCCCATAATTATTGCACACTCCACTTTCTCCTTGTGAGTTGGATCATATCATGGATAATTAGCCAAAGGTCACAGGGCTCAGTAAAATGCAGTATGCCTATTAGCTTTAACACCATTATCCCCAGAAGACAAACAAGACTTTTACTGACTAAAGTTTAAATTAAATCAATAATTAAGTTAGATAACAATATAATTGTTGACTAATATCATCAGTCTCTGGTTAGACAATTACACACCCTTCTTCTTCACCCTTTAGAGTGAATGAATGAAGGTAAACTTAGCTTATTTTTTATCAGTACTATTAGGAAAACTTAAAATGGGCCTTAAATAAATTTTAAAAAACTGATAATTATACTGTAATGAAAGACCCCCAGCATTAAACTATACATAGCAAACAACCATGACAAACATGAGATGATTAGACCCAACAGGCACTCAGTGGCTCAACGAGGTGCAATAAAAAGTCACTCATGAGTGCAGCTCAAGTACTTACACTGAGGTATGTCTCTCTGAGCTGCAATATCTTCATTAAAAAAGACTGATAGAACAGAAGATAGAGTGTTCCCCGGATCAAAAGCTGCTTAAAGCGTTTCACGTGTTGGCTGCCAGTTTCTAAGCAGAAGTGGAAAAGGTTGCACTGTGTTGAGATATTATTTTATGTTAATGGTGTGCAAAAATGCAATTGCCTTGTCAATAGATGTGACTAAAAGCCTTGTAACTACTAATGAGACTATAAAGCAGAATAGCATACATAACTGTGTCGGATCTTCCCCATGAGATCAGATCACCAAGCTCCTGTTTGGAGCTGCTGTTCTTATATTGGCAGAGTTACCCACTTTTTAATACTTGTGTTTATCTGTGTAGTTATTGCTCTGGAGTCCTTTTTTAATGTCTTTTTTAAGATTACTTTTGGGGTAGTTTTCTTAATCAGAGAATACACACCGGAGAGATAAGGGGAGGGTGAGTCGTTGTAGAGTTTTTGAACCACATTCAAACCCGCAGCAGAGGGAGTTAAAACTCAAAATTGAAATGAAAATCACATTGTAAAAAAAAAATATAATCTCCAATATCCATCAGATATTTATCAGCATACAGAAGCTGGAAGTCGCTGTACAACATAAAGTTCTCAGTGATACATAACACTTTATTTTTTTAAAAAAATATGTTGTTTATTTATTAAGGAATGTATTTAATTGGTTGGACTATTTGCCTCTCAATATATATTTATTTCTTTGCTGTGACAATTCAATTACAAACAGGTCAAATTAGTTAATGAGGAGCTTGCTTGAAATTACAGGACTAATTTGTTGTTGAAACTCATTAAGAATTAGTTTAATTATTTAATCAAGTATTTGCTTTAAGTGGTGTTCCTTAATTTGTTGTGAAACTTTAATTAGTCATTAGTTTAATTAGTTAATGAAGTATAGTGTTTGATAATCAGAAATGTGTCATGATAATATTAATTCATTATGATGTGACTGTGTATGAAAACTCACTGAGTTAAGGACCAGCGTGTTTAATACTGATGTTACTCTTTGCACCACTTAAAAAATTAATCCACATGATTAGAGTAATGACCATCACCTTCATCCTCTTTTTACAGCGTCTTTCAAGAACATTTTTAACCACTGTACTTTAATAAGAAACTAAATTTTAATTCATACACAATATAAGTCGTGACTGGGCAAGGCATATCATCAGGAGTGTGTGTGTGTGTGTGTGTGTGTGTTGAGGATTTAGAGAAAGAGAGGGAGCACAAGAGAGCAAGAGACTTGGCAGTCAACACCAGGTAGCTTCTGCCCTTGTGCCCCCATGATACCAAGACAATACACACACCCTCACACACACACACATGTACACACACACACATACACCCCAGGTCCCAAGGTTGGCAGAGCCATCTGCCAAGAGGAGCATGGTGCTAAGGAATGATAACACATGCACACAAAAACACACAGAGACTCTCTCTCTTTCTTTCTTTGACACGCATACACACAGTGCCTATAACACAATGCATCCTTACTATGGTGAATATTGCTGATAGCTGCTTTGTGTCTGTGTATCTGTTAAAATGTACACAGACATACTGGAAAGAGGTCTCTCTGTCTGTTGGAGGGATGTTCTACTTTCTAAACTTAAACATTTAAGCGTATTTCCGACATCATTCTGGTGAAAACACCACAATGTTGCCTCTGTGGCTGAGAACATGTCCAGGTCCAGCCATAACTGCCCTGCACAAGTGATAAATATTTATAAATGCTTATCGCAGGGGGGAAAAGAATCCTCCATGTTTCATCAGAGCGGCTTGTTGGCAGAGTCAGATCTCTCTGAAATCACTGGCAATTTCCACACAGCTTGCACAGGGTGGATGTTAAAGGATTTAGCTACCACTGAGGTCACGTCCTCCACATTTGTGGGAATTTTTACGTTTTAGCTTCTAATTGACTGGTTATAGTGAATGTAGACTAGCATACATGTTGCAAATGCTACCAAAATATCGGTTGTAGTTTATTTTTAAAAACTGTTGAAAGATTTTGGACCATTTTGGTATCTGGTCTGATTTTGCAGAGAGCTAATGTGTTAGTGGGCCTTGGACTTCCAACATCAATAGTCCTAGATTCCTGAATGTGGCCCTGCCTGTGTGCCATGATTAACTATTGAAAACTTCTGATGCAGTGCTGATAATTAATGGCAATTGATCTCTGATGGTGAGCTGATCCAGTGTATTGTGACTTTTTTATATTCAAGTATTCAAGTATTTTTCCAAATTTAAACCCTATTCATACTGAGTATAAGGATTGCCACAATATTGCTTAAAAATGAAAATAAAAAGACTGCAATTAATGTTTTTTCCGTCCCTTCTAATTGTAAAAAAAAAAAAAAATTGTACTGTGGCTTTTCCAATTTTATATGTTTGTAGTTTGTAATTGAAAAAAAAAACAGAGAAAGGACACTGACATGAAGCTCAAAGGTGGCTGGTTGCTAACTACATGAAACAAATAATGCAGTTTCCAGCTAGCTAGTAGGCACAAAACAATGCTGAGTAGTATGTGCCGCTTTTCAGAGGCATGCATCACCATCCATTACCTTTTTTATTCCTGTTCTCATAAAGCCAAAGTTAAACAGAACAGTATTAAACAAAATACAATAGGGCCCGTCCCCTGGCAGGGCTCAGGCCCTAATCATGTGTATTGTATTTTGCCTCCTTATGTAGCCATGTTGATGTGATGCTAGGTAGCACTATGTTAGCCAGGGTTGTGTATCTCTATCACTGAGACAGTTGGAGACATCTACAAGCACATTCAACAATCTGACCCAAAAAAGTACAACCCTAACCCTAACAACCTCACAGGCCAATGCAAATTACAAGTAGATTAAAAAATAAACAGAAAGAGCCATATTGTAGGTGATCCGTCTCTTTGCATGGCTGTTTTACTGCACTGCACACTGGAAGAATACTATGTCTCTACTGATTTTTTACTATTGACATATAAATAAAACAAAACAGAGAAAGAGTTAGAGACAGCTAAGTCACATCATCCAGTCA
The DNA here is from genome assembly GCA_029783645.1 of Ctenochaetus hawaiiensis. NCBI lineage: Eukaryota > Metazoa > Chordata > Actinopteri > Acanthuriformes > Acanthuridae > Ctenochaetus > Ctenochaetus hawaiiensis. Next base: position 4,519,263 of record JAPZDY010000026.1, read on the forward strand.
AAAGTGCCTTTAACTTAATCCCAGTAGGGCTTCACAATCAGTGTATGTGTGTGTGTGTGTTTGCGTGCGTGTGTGTGTCTGACTGCGGCACAATAGAGAGAAACAAAGAGACAGACAGCTCGAGCCAGTTAGCCTCGCAGAACAGTAGATTAAACGCTGAATTTAAAATTAAACAGAAATAATAAAACTGAATTTGAAAGCAGGGACACACTGAGGAAGAGAGAGCGAGACAGAGACGGAGAGGGCTAATGACGTAGCTTTTCTAGCCGGGGCCAATTTACTGTGAGGTTTCGAAAGGTCATCTCCTACACGGAGGCCTGTCTGTGACAAATTACATTATTTACACCGGGTAGAAAGAGGCAGCAAGACCTAGAGAAACGCAGAGAGTGAAAGAAGAGAGAGGGAGGGCGAGAGTGTGTGTTTGACTGTAATTGGTCTGCAGTGTTAACACGAGAACCCTAAAGACATTTGCTAACACTTTGCCTAATGATGCTCTTATCAAAGCACAACACCTGCAGTTTTGACACGAGACTGCTATGTCCTAGAGATGTTTTAGCACAAAGTTTTGATGCTTTAATTTTTGAGCACAGGTAGGACAGTGCACTGCAAAGTCAGCTGCTTCAGCCTGCTCCTGTGGGTGCATTAAATTACACAACTACTTAAAAAAGATCTTTTACAAATATCAGGCAATTATCTGCAGCATTTCTGCTTAAACAACTGCCTGTTTTATTGTTCTCTTTCACTGATTTCTGAAAGACGGCAGCTTTATATCTGGCTGCCAGTTTATCAAAGCTTTATTATTTAATGCTGTAAACACTTGATGTCATGCAGGTAAGTCTTTTCATGGAAAATCCATGTGGAGCTGAGGAAGTGGTGCGATTGATGTTTCTCATTGCCTTAAGGAGGAGTGGGTAATCAGCGTGAGCAGCATGGCTGGACATACAAAGACAAGAGTGCCACCTACAGAAACTCGAATCCCAACAACAGACATCACACACACTTTTTTTGATTGACAAGTGAACTGTGGAAAGTGCAGTGCAGAAGCTGTTTGATTGACAGATGATCCGTGGGAACTGCCAAAGATGGAGGAGAAGAAAACACACGAAAACTGTGGAATTTGCGAGATGCTGAACACCTACATGTGTTTGTTGCATTGTTTCATTATGTAGTGCGAAATGATAGGCTAATGTATTTTCTTGGAATACATAATACTTGCCTTTGTTTCATTATTTTTTACTACATTAAACAAAGTCGACTACTAAAGCATTGAAATAAAGACATTTCAGTGGTTCTTATTTCCCCTAAAGGAAAGGACCCAACTCCCTTAAGACCAGCTTAGTGTGTGCTTGTGTCTGCGCGTCCCCTGGGCTATCCAGAGAAGGGAAAAGCCAAAGGGATTAGCAGTTAAATGGTCTGGGACTTGGGAATGAACGGGAATATTAATATTTAGATTTAACTTCTTCAAGGAAATGTCTTTAATGAATAAAGCATAATATTTGATTTACATCCCACAGGAAGAGCACAAAAATCCTCCTCTGTTATAATATTTGGCACCATGTAATGTGTTGGTAGAAAATATGGCAAGATGCTAGTATATAATTTTTATCTTGATTGATTTTGCAAAAAAAAAATCTCTAGATTTTCTATAGAATAATAAATAATAGTCATATTACACCTAATGAAATAGAGTGTATACTGATGATGCAGAGGCAGTACAGGCTCATTCTATAAAGAAAAAAATGTATTCAAGAAGAGTTGTTATATTTTGTGAATTCTGATTTTTCCATGGCACGTAACTAATGCTATTTATTCAAAAATAGCTAAAACATGATCATTTTGATAGCATAATGATTTGCTTTAGATAAAAAGAGGACACCTGAATGTTATGAATCTAATAACTGAAGACACTTTTCAAATTGATTAATTCCTAACTAATGAAATAATTCAGATAGGTTGTGGTTACTGTTTGCAAAAACAAAATGCTAATCTCATTGGAAAAAGAAAACAGAAAAGAGACTGATGTCCTCTTGAAGCTGATTATAGCTGCTTTCTATCTGCAGGCAGCTGCTAGAGCGCACAAACACCCCTGCTTTCCTGAATCGATGCAGTTCTGATTTGCAGGGTTCTCTAATCCGATTTCCGATTCCGTACAGTATTTATTCTGTGATGTATCTATCATTCACAATACCAATATTGCTTGAATATGAGGGAGACTGAAAGAGAGCTGATGCTGTCAATTGTACAAGAACCCCCTAAACAGGTGCATTTTGGTTGGCTGGGTTATGGTGGTTTTGGAGAAATGTTCTGGTGATGCTTTGGTAGACATATTTTAACAAAAGCATGTAAAAGAAAATGTGAATTTCTCCATTTTAAACAACTTTCGTGATATTTAAGTAAGTCTTTTTAGTTTTGGGATGCACTCAGTTGCAATATGGAGCCCCTGCTGATCCATGTGCTTTACTGTCCAAAAGAATTTAGATTTGATTTCAGAAATGCTCCATAAAGTCTCCGTCTGCCTGTGTGTGAAGCTTTGACATAGAAATACAGCAGCACATTTATGATCGTTTTTAATGTCATTAATATTTTGTTACAAACATTATTTGGGAAAAAAGACATACTAACAGATCGATATTTGGATTTCATAAATTGATATTTAATCATCTGATTAAAGATCAGTTTTAATTAAGAAATCAATTTTTTTAAACCCAGCCCTACAGCAAGCACTTAGATATGTTTGGCAGTTAAAGTAAGCAGGGTACCAGATCATTAAATCACTTAATTTCAACTCAAGGAAGCTAAATGTTAGACCAATAGTGTTAATATGATACAGGGTTTTACAGACATTCATGTTTTCAGGGGGACCTGTCCCATATTGGTTTTCTACCTCTGTAGCAGCACTTTTTTAAGCTTTTGCTTTCTCTCTCTCTCTCTCTCTCTCTCTCTCACATACACAGATCTGTTTGAAATATTATGCTATTACGCAGAATATTAAATGTGACACACTGGATTCTGTGGAAAAAGAACGATTTATTATATCATTTTTGTGTTTTATCTGTTATTAATTTATCAATTCATTAATCTACCAATAAGTTCCATCAACTCTGCAGTCTGTTTAGTCGAACTTACCGTTTCTCAGGGCTTTCTATTGCTTCTGTCCCAGCAGGGACAAATTATTTCTGTTCCTATAGCATCACTCCTTAAGTGTTGTTCACAGAAGTTAATAAATTAGAGTGGTAATAACTTTTTATTTGAGGGTCAAAGTTGATTGTCAAAAGCATCCCACACTTCATTTTCTCCTCCACTGCTCCTCTGTGTCCTCTGTCACTGTCACTCCTGCTCCCCTCAGGACATTTAGTACCTCTTTATCAACTAATTCATAATTATCCTGTGTCTCTCTCTGCCTGTTTCTTCATGTCTCGCCTCTCTTTCCTCTTTCTTTTAACCTTTTCCTATCTCTCTCACCCCTTTTCTCTCCTCTGCCTTCCTTCAGAGGCCTGCTAATACATTTGTTATCAACCTACTCCCTAATTAACATGCCCCCTCTCTGTCTGACTCCCTCCTATCTCTATTACTCTGTCGAGATGTCTTCTTCACGCTCTCCTATTTCATTCTGACTTATTTCTTCTTTCCACATTCGCTCTTTCTGTCGGTCTCATTTTTTTGAATAGATGAATTTCAGGACAGCTCTTCACCTTCACTTCTGAGGCTCTATTATCTACAGACAATTTGTCTGTCTGAAAGCCAGCAGGACACAGAGATCCATTTTCTGTGTGGATGTGTGAGCTTGTGTATCTCGCTCTCTCCCGGCTTCTCTTGCTTTCGCGGTGTCTCTCAGTATGTCTGTATCTGTTTATTTGTGTGTGCACCAGCCCAGTTTTCTCAAGCTGTGGTCTTAGTCTCGGAGTCCTTGGCAAGCTCCCATACAGGGTTCATGGGGCATCTGTGTGATAGCCATTAGCATTTGCTTTAAATGCTGACCTATAACATCTCCTCCTCAGTGGAATAGCTCTTAAGGTCCCACATCTACCCTTGAAAAAGAAAGGAAAATCTCATTTGTGTTGTACATTTGACATTAGAAAACAGCTTAAAGCAGAAAACATCTGACACTTGTTGTAGAGGAATTATTTTTACACACTTTTACTAGCATCAGCGCTGCTAACAACGCTATAAATAAATGCTCTCTTCCCCCAAAACTCCCAATTTCCAGTCCACACCTCCAAGCATGCCTGCAACTATGCACACAAACACAATTACACATACACACACACCCTCAATAAAAAATTCTGCTGTTAATACAGCACATGAAGCACAGTTTTAAATTTTATTTTAGCTTTTCGTGACCTCAAACATTTTAGTATCTGTCATTTATGCAGGTTTCTGTCTATGCAGAATTTAAGCATTTCTTTCAGTGCATGTTCTGTAACAATAGAGCTGTATGTGAATCATAGCTGTAAGTTAAAGTGTGTAACTCTCTTCATTGTACCAACATAATAACAATGTAGTAATGTAGCGCAAACTATAAGAGTCAGAAGAGTTTATGTAGTCAGTTTTTTGTTTCAGTGCTGTTCAGTGCCACTTTAAGAAAGACATATACTTCTTAATGATCACTATCAGTGTAAAAAAAAAGCAGCAGTGAGGATAAAAGGCTAACAGAACTCTCTCTGCTTTATTAGTATTTTTTCAGTGAGAATTGACCATCTTTAGATACAGAACATAGTTTTCTACTATCCTAAGCAAAGAAAGGAATTTCATAATTGTGTGTACTCCATGCTACACTGATGCTAAATACTGTAGAAAAAAGAAAAAAGAAACCTTAGATGAGCCTCATTAACTTGTAGATAGATGGCAGTGGTTTGGTGAGGACAGACTGTAAGCTGTAAGCCCTCACTCTGCCGTACAGCTCAGGGAGAAAATGGCTAACAGGGAGCTCAATCAATACGCTAAGTGTGTGTGTGTAAGTCTGCTCGCGTTCCACTGTGTGTGTGAGCATGTGTGTGTGTGTGTGTGCGTGTGCATGTGCGTGTGTGCATTTGCATTTTGTGTGTCCATGCGAGCGCACAACCACGCACGGCCTGTCTGAGTGTGTATTGATCCTGAGGTGTTGTTTTGTGTATCTGATGGTCTGCTGTGTTTTAGTTTCATTAAGTTTGGCTCACACACACAAATGATGACAGATGAAGTCAACTGAAGCGTGATTCATCAGTGAGATTTTTTTTTTTTTTACATAGTCTCAGGACATTTTTCAGCCCTGGGGAATCAAACCTGGTGCATTTGGAGCAGTGTGTGGATTCCTTATTCCCAGTTTGAGTCTTCTGAGCTTCAAGTGTTCACACACTCATACACACACAAACAGGATGAGAGGAGACAGAGAGACGGGTCTGTGTCAATACTTGTACATACATTGAAGGCTTGTATTCAGCAGAGATTCGATTGCTTTAGTCTCGAGCACACACACTCACTGGACATACACACACACAAACATATCTGTGCGCTCAGTTGGCCCTGATGTTTGTGTTTACTGCTGTCCAAAATCCCTCATCATTCATTTCTTGGTTTGTGTTTTCAAATCATCTCTTCGATGCGCTCTCATCATTATTTCCCTCTCATGTAGCTTGTAGCGTGTTATTCAATAAATGACTGGAGGAGAAAGAAATATCTTCCTTCCTGCTCTTAAAATAATTATAAATTATGTCTTGCTAAGTCTTTTGAGATGCCTTTGATCTTGATTAAATAAATTCTTTAACCAGTAGACGCAATATATGATATTATTAACAGATCAATACCTACAAGACCTTAACGATTAAAAAATAGGCTTGAACTGTAGTTGTAGTATGTGCATGTTATAATAGGAACACAACAAAGTGTCAAGATAGTTCGTGAAATACACACAAAGTTTAATACTAAGTGTACATATACAAATCTTTAATGTTTTTTATGACATCCAGTATGAATGTTTTTTGTGCCTAAACCACGTTTGACTGTTTGAATGAAGCAGCATAATCATGAACTGTGCTGAAGGTGCTGGGCAGCTGTTTGGGTGGATGTCAGGCAACCAGGTACCTGACTGTGGAGCCTGAATCCAGAGTTCAAGTCTGATCTGTGGTTGCGTTTTGGCGACAATAGCACTTTCTTATTAAGGTTAGAAAAATTTGTTTTTAGTCTGAGAAGTATTCTAAAAATTTAAGAAGCCCTTTGGTTGAGGATCATGAAGATTGCCATGTTGATGAAATAACTGCAATTGTTATTGAAAAAAAAACAGTTCCTGAAATCGGCATGAAATTGAATCTATTGGATTCATTTGCAAATAAGGGCTGACTGCCACACAAAAAGGAAGGATTTTAATGTACACTAATCCTATGGACTGAAACTCATGATTGTTTTTACAAATTACTGTGGGCTGAAACACAGTAAGATGCATCTGGGGGGTCAACTGTTAATTAAAAGAATTAGAAAGAAATTTGGATTTTTTTTTTAGTTTTTCTTTTAAGAAACTTAATAGTTGTACAGACTTTTAAAACTGCTAAAAAATGAAACAATCTTGAAAAGAAGTGATCACAGCTCGTGTCCACACTGAGGCTGCAGCCTGTGACAAAGCATGTCAGAAGACTTGCTTAATTTTCATGGTCAACCACTGACACAATGTAGATCAATCACATTTTATGCTCGGGGACTGTTTTATTTGCTTGTCACTGATAATTCTTTTACTGATTTATTTGTTTTACTTACTTGTCACCGGTGGCCCCTTTGTTGGTTTTCTTTGGTAATTAAATTTACTTTTTTGACTTGCTGGAATATGTGACTATGTTCTGTTTGAGTAAAGCAATTTGTAATGTGAGTTTGAGAAAATGCTCTCTAAATAAAGCTATTGTATTCCAACTTATCAGAAATAATTAAAGTGGAGGAGTTAAATAAAATTAAATTAATAAATAATTAATAAAAATGTAATATATTTACTCCTGTGTAAGCATGAGCTATAGCAGTGGAATAAACTTGACACTGTCACCACATTATAATGAATATATTACCCAAATAAATTTTTGCTCATCTCACTCCCTGAGCAGTTCTTAAAATATATCATTTAGATATAGATAAAAAATTTTGCTGCTTAATTTTGAGACATTTAAGTCGTAATAGCAAATTATGATCTCAAAGATAAGACCATAAAAATCATTAAGTAGTATGCAATAACAACTTAAAGTAGTGGAGGTTTTGGGCTCTAAGTGTTATTTTTAGCGCCACCAGTAGACAAATAGAAGCAACATTTGTTTGAAGTATTTGCACATCATTAGATATGTAGTTGTACACAAGTATCAGCTCTCCCGGGGGGGATTGTGAAACAGCTGGAGGAGAATAATAAGGATAATAAACCTGAGCAAAAACAATAGAGTCTGAGACCCTGCGGGGCTTCAACCTCAAAAGGAGAAAAAAAGAAAGAAACCAGGTCAAATTGTTAATGCTACTGTAAATAACAACACATAAACACAAAGCCTAACATACATAACACCTCCCACAAGTTCTTGCATAAACACATCATTCCCAGCAGCTCTCTGTATGCCGTTAATTCAGTCTCTGTTAATTCTCCTCTGCTCTTTGTCTCCCTTTATTCCTTTCATTTCTATGTCTTATTCTTTTTCACTCAGGTTTTCTTCTTCTATCGCTCTTGTTCTTTCAGTATAATCACCATGTTATCAGAATAAATCCTTCAGACTCAAGTCTTTTGGCTTCTTGGGGATTTGTAATATTTTCTTCATTTATTTTATAATATCATGCTGTAGTTATTTTAGTCAGAGATAATGTTCAACTTTCCTATTTCTAGAGACTAAAAGGAGATCTCTATTATTTTACACAGCGCTGTGCAGAGACTCCAGCTGTAATTACTTTGAGAAGACTTTTTTTTTTATCATCCTGGTGAATTTTCAGATGCTGTTAGTGAGCCCTGAAAAGTCAGACATCCCTTTTTTTAGATAGTGTGACACAGTTTTACTTATGAACTCACAGACATGGAACATTTTGTGTGACTGTTGGGACATTAGTGAAATGTGGACTGCAAGTTTTTGCAATGTTACTGCTGTGTTTAGGTAAAAAAAAAATAAAAAATAATGTGAGTGCTTCAATTTCAACAAAGTGGTCATGGGTCCTGTTTTGTCTTCTCTGCTTCCACTTACACTCCATCACTGAGAGAAACTGCGACCCGTTGCTGGTTCTTTGAAAAGGCCAGAGCTGTTGTTTAGCAGCTGCCAGATTCACTGCGGCTTTGTAGCCTTCCAGTAACCTTTGAGATGTGTGGGATGCTCGGAGCGTACCTGCTTACTTTTTGACTGGCTTATCGAGTAGTAGTCTGAGTGATATTTACACTGATGATCTCTGGTGTTAAGTTGAAGATAAGTGATCATTTGTGGAAATGTTGAGGATCTTTAGAGGATTCTTATCAGAAATTTTAGCAAAGAAGCTATACCTGAAATAGGACTGGTTTAGCTTCTGTGCAAGGTGTTTCTTCACCCAACATCAAGGTTTAAAGCATAGAGGGTTTTATGTACTACTGTGTGCTTTACTGAGAAATCTTCTGACGCAAATTGGTGATTTGTGATATTGAGCTATACATGTGTATGTATATATATATATATATATATATGTATGTATATATAAAAATTCACCTGACTTTTTATGCTGAACTTCTTCCACTAAAATGAAAGAGCACAGAAATAAAAACACAGCAAATTTAGTATCTATTCAACTCAATAATTTGAAAAAGTTAATAAAACAGCTCAAATTTTACACATACCCTAGGCTAAATATGAAGCTCAAGCAAAGAGTTAGCTTAATGTAGCATAAAAATAAACAGGAAACAGCTAGCTGTGCTCCATCCAAAGGTGAAAAAATCCACTTAGCCACAACTTTTATACGTAGCTTAGTAATTATATCTGGTCTGTTTAATTCATACAGTCATTTAAATGTAGGAACAACACACTGTGACTTTATGTTAAGTTATGTATTGAATTCTCTCTTGGCTAGGTGTTAATTAGCAAGCTTTACAAGTGTTGTTTATATTAACTGGATTGAACTGTTCTCTGTAACTCAGGCTGTGCTAAGCTAGCGGTTGCCATTCTGTAACAGTCTCCTGGTTCTGGCCTCATATTTAGCATACACACATGGGAGCACCATTAATCTCCTCTCATAACTTTTAGCAAGAAAATTAAAAAAAAAAAAAAATTTATCAGAAGCTTGAACTTTTCCTTTAAGATAAAGATCCTCCCTTGGCAGCATCGATCAACTTGACCAAATCCATCACGTCAGGGGAACACGCTCACTGGACGGTCTCCAACTTGTAATAGCAGGACAATGCCTGCCCAGTGTATTGACAAATCAGTCTCCACAGTGCAGTGCAGTTTTTTTCCCCTTCTGGAGCTGGCTGTGTCAGTGTGTGACGCCACATCACCATGAGCCAGCCTGTGCGTGCGAAAGGATAACAGCTGAAAACAGATTCCAGGTCCCGTCTGACGTTTTCACACTGACAGAACACAAAGTCCTTGTCTGTCTGAATCTGCTGAAGAACGAGGCCTCTCAAAACATCATATCCCCGGTGTAGCGACCAGGTACGTGGGTGGCCTTGATGGTCTGCCATGCAGGAAGAGCTGACCTAGAAAACAGCAGCTGTCCTGTCAGGCCCTTTCCGGCAGCCAGTGGGTACCTCTCCACTAGACAGACAGATATAAAGAAAAAGGACAAAAAAGGGAAGATATAAAGAGAGAACGAATGTTTACTCCTCTGAGATTCGTCATTTAAATGTTTTGATGAGATGAATCACACGTCTGAGTCGGCTTGTTTTCACCTCAGCTCATATTTACAGTTCATTCACATCTTCAGAGCTAATCATATTTGGCAATTTTTTCTTCAAAAATTACTTTCTGTTCTGAAAGTCTTTTTTCTTCTTTTTCAATAAAAAAACATCGTGATCCTTGTGTTAAGGTTACTGAGGCATGATTTTCCTAAACCTGGAAAGTCTAAACACAGAAGGCACTCGCTGGCCAATGGCTTCAAATAATATGATCACACATTTATAGCGCTGCATACATTTGGCATCACTCTTGTATTTGCACGGTTCTGCACTCATAGTAGTATGAAGAGATTTTAGTCTTTATTGTAACACTAGCTCTTCTAACATCTTTATGTTTTGCTTGTGTGAGCTTGTGCAGTGAGCTGAGCCACTAAAATTTTGCATTTTTATCCTGTATAGCATGTGATAATGGAAGATGATCATTGTAGATATCCTGACAACAAATGTACAATTATTATTTTTCCTTCAAAAAAGGGTAACAAATTAAATATTCTCCCTGAGATCCTCTGTTCAAATTCTAAATTAAGTGTAGGTGCAATAGGCTGGTATCTTATACTTATACAAATATAAGATGCACTTTCCATCTGACCTGCTACATTCTTGGTTGCCCTTGCAGTATATTTGCACAAGTGATAATTGACAAACACCTGATAATTAGCAAGCAATGCTCAATAAATAATCATGACACCAACCCAAGAAGTGATCTGTGGGAGCATTTTTGACTCAAAACCACAGATGAAGAAAATGAATGACAACAAGCTCAGGATGGTTGTTTACAATGAGTGCAATCAAATTCATTTAAACAAAATCACTGCCATTTCTTCTTTACTTTGACAACTGGTATGACAAGTTCTGTGACCTACAACTGTTTTTGTTTTACGCAGTTGTAAACACAGCAAAGCAAACAAAGGAATGGTTTTGTCAGTGTTGCAGCTGCAATGTGAATTTTATCCTCAGCACATCCTTGTTGAGCAACATTACACAACTCATAATGGACTGAAGGATTTCATCGGTCAGTATCCAACCTCCAAGTTATGACGATATGATTATATAATGTTACTTAGCGATAATCTTGGAATGCAGAAATAGTGTATAGTCTTTTCCTTGCAGTCTTCCTAGTCTTTTCCAAACCCATAGAGCTGAAGCCATGCCTGTTTATCAGTGCTTTATACTCAGTGTTGTTTTAGTCTGCAGGTTTTATTTCTTTGTAAACTGCTGTGAGGTTGGGTAGATCCTTGCTGATGATTTTCCACTAACACTCTTGTTTGGGGCTCAGACAGAGATTCACACCAGGCTATGATGTCAAGCCTCAACACTAATTCAGCTAAACATCTGTAAAAGGCCCGTGGCACTGTCTTTTACGAAGGTAGACACCTGCATTTTTTCAAGAAGAGCCTCTTCTGGCATTTTGAGAGGATCTGTTTATCATTGCCCTTAAAAGTGAAGCCTGTGGCCAGTTCTATTGCTGAAGTGCCCACACTTATCCACCTGCTCAATGGCCTGCCTATCTGCTGTCAAATTCGTTGGGGGTGTTAGGTTACAAAGAAGTCTATAACCATTTCTTTTGTTTTGGATGCTCTCAGATGGAGGTGATTGCTTTTTCCTCCAGGAAGCAGGAGCACCGACGGCACTCGGGAGCCTCTTAAATGCGTCCAGGATTATAGTGTCATCAGAGTATTTCACAGTGTGCATGTCGAGGTCTGTACTCCTACAGTCATCTGTATGCAAAGTAAACAGCGCTGGTGATAATACAGATCCTCGGGGCTTTTTTGTGGTGATAGATCTGATAGTGATACAGTGCACAGAATGTCCACTGAATCTAAACTGCTTTGGAAAAAACTGAATCCACCGGATCAGCCGAAGGTTAACGTTTAACATAAGCAGCTTGTGGCCCAGAGGATGAACTTGCACCGAATTTTGAGTGTACTTGAGGAGTCAACAAACACCAGCCTGGCCTTGCTTTTATTTGTTTGAATAAGCAGGGTTACACCTGTATCACCCACACTCCAATCTCACTTGTAAGAACATGAAAGTGGGCTCATGCCACTGGCATTGTGATGTAGTCTCTTGGAGAAGTTCATCACAGCTGAATTTAGTGCCATCGGGCTGGATTGCTCTTCTCTGGGATAAGATAAATTGCTGAGGATTTCCAGTACCTGCAGTGAGTGTTTAAAGTGCTCACACAAGATCCCTGACAGCTTTCTGTATCAGGTTTTCAGCAGCCACCTGGCAAATCTGATCTGGCTGCTTTATTAAGGTTTATGTGTTTTAAAAGTGACAACATTGTAATGGATAAAAAGGAATGGTCATTTGTTTTGGTTTTATGACTGAAACTACAATAGTCCTTGCACTTTGTAATGGCCTTTCTTCTTTTCTAGCCATTTAAACATCCTTGCTCATCTGTTTTTAGTAAACCCACCTGAAAAGAGGTTGCTGTTCTGTGTCTGTGTGACATAATGGGACAAACATGTCTATGGTAACATTAAATGTATTGTTTGCATCCTGCTGCTTAGTAATAATTTGACTGACACAGCTTTTGAAGTGCTGGTGAGTATATTTGAACTACCTCTCCCATTAATATATATTTTTATCAGTTTAGATTTATATCACATTAAATTCAAATATGCAATATGATGCTTGTACCAAAGTCTCTATAGACAAGTTTCGCCACTTGGTGGCCAACTTGGTAACCCCTCTGGGAAGTTTTTTCAGGTTAACAAGAAAAGGCCCAATCTAAATGAATGGGGAGATAACCATGGCTGCACTGTGAGCGGTCACCAGAATATAAAAAACTGCATGTATAGATTCAGTGGTGAAATCTTAAATAAACTGTTGAAAAAGTTATATGTCTTTGCCCATTTCCCATTCAGGATTCTTTGCGGTGGTCTTTCTCTTTTCTCTGTTCATACTAGTAGTGATAAAAACTGAAAATGGAACTTTAAAGCTGCACTACTTGATTTTTTTAAAACTAGCAATCCATATTGTTGTGTGCCATGTGAAAGGTGGTACTTGTAGTTACAAACCGACAGAAAATGATCTGCACTGCAATGCTTTTTTGTGTCCTTTAATTTGTTGATTTGCTTTAAAAAAGCAAAATTATTTAATGTTTTGAAACAAAAATAAATGTATGTAAATGCAAAGATTTCTATGCAACTTACCAAGCTTCAAAGAGCAGACAAAGTTGGATACTAATTAACTAAAGAAGAAAGGGGGAGCGGACAGAGTGGTAGGCTGGACATCAGAGAAGCAGAGGGGAGGGAGGAGGGGCGGGGGGTTGAGGGGGTTGGCATTAAAGTGCCAAAATATTTTCACATTTAATTCGTTGAATCAAGGGTTTGTTTTGATCTAACCAGAGTTTGTGATTATTGGAGTCATGAAAAGACAAGCCAATGTAGTTTGGATGAGTTTTTATGTTGTCAGGTTTGAATGAGGTGTGTTTTGTAAAGATAAAATTACAGTTTTTTAAATGGAGTCTGGTAGATTTGGCAACTCAATATAGCATCTGTTTCTGATTTTTTTTTTTTTTTTTTAAAAAGGATTTACTCTTAAAAAAACAGTTTCTGTAAGGATCCTCTCAGTTAATGTTGTTAGACACTAAGAAAAACAATGTTAGCTTGTTGTTGGCTAAACCAAACAACTGTAGCGGACAGACTAAAGACGGTCAGAGCTTTCCCGTTTGCAAATAAGTAGCTTTTAAGTAAATCAAACATAGCTTTTAAACAGTGTAATATAGACTTTAGTCTTCTCATGTCTACATAAAAAGAGTATAAATTAGCAACAGATTCTTAAGTATATATTTAAATTATTGCTTACAATTACATTTTTTTCTTTTGTTTTTGAGCAACCACAAAGACAAATGAAAATGTTTTTTATTCTGACCCAATGAAATGACACCAGCACATATGAATACTGATTTATTATAATGAACAATACATTTGAAAATATGGATTGTGCTTTACTTTCATATAATGCACAGTCATTTATAGATCCTGGCTCACCAAAGGTATTGAAAATTTAAGTAAGTAAAATTATATTAACAGATACACAGAAACTGATTCATCTTGCACAGTCATAAGTCCAGTGACAATAAGCCACAGCGTGGTCAGCTGGTATGTGGTTAGTCACACTGTGGCACACTGCTGGCATGTAATGTGTGTGTGCTGGGACGCTGTTTCTGCAATTTCCCACAATCAGAGAATGCTTTTTCACATAGTTGGCATACATGTAACGCTACAGAATAGTGTGCAGCGATTACAGCCAAGACCAAATGGCTTGAGGTAAAATCTCGGTGGTACAGACACCAAGCAGCTGTTAACCGTTCATGTGCCGGGGCCGGATAATTGGATGGAAAAGCCTTTGTCTGAGACACGCAGAGAGAAAGAGAGGTGGTGTGGAGGCATGTTTGGTGTGTGTGTGTGTACATGTGTGTATGTGTGTGTGTGTGTGTGCATGTACATGTGCATGTGCATGTGCATGTGCGAGTGTGTGTGTGTGCGTGTGTGTGTGTGTGTGTGTCCTTGGGGGTCTCTCTATCCATCTTTCTCGCTCTCACTCTCTGGTCCGGAGCTTGTTACCATAGCAACATAGGAGAAGAGGTACTGCTGCCGGAGTCCCAAAAATTGTATTATCTTTTTCAGACACACACACCCACATGCACACGCGCACACACACATACGCAGACACACACAAATATATACACAGGCATGCGCAAACTTACACACACATGCACACATGCTGCTCCTTCGTCTATCTTGAATATATGCAAACTGGCAGGCTGTGGTGAGCGTGTGTGTGTTTGTGTTTATCTCTGTGTCTGTGTGTGTCCAGTACAGCTTGCTAATGCTGGCAGGCAAAAGCATCCAGACACACACAAACACAAACACACACACATTGAGAAAGAGGGAGATTGGTTGAAGGAAAAGGAGGACAGGCGGACTGTTGCAGCAGAGTAGATGAGGTCATGTGCGAACAGCAGGGTAGTTTATTTATGCCACTGAGAGGGGAACAATTGACTCATACTCATTCATTTTTTCTTGTTTCTGTAGTTTTTAGCTTTTGTACAACAGGTAGTTTTGGCTTTTCAAAGCACTGTAAAGCAGCGTTAGCTAGCTTACATCATTTCTGTTGAGAGTGCCATTAAATACCACCAAGCATTCTGTGGCTTTACTTTGGGGTAGTTTGCTCTGTTGTTGCACATGGTGTGGGGCATTTGTGCACAATGGTTCTTCATCTTTTTATTGTGATATCCAGAGGTACTTTTACCCAACATTTGCACTTCTTTTTGCCAGTGGCTTACTTTTTGCTTGAATATCCTTTATCTTAAACTGTCACCACTTTCATATATGCATTCACGATTTCAAGACTTTGGC
>JAPZDY010000026.1:4534566-4546385 GCA_029783645.1 Ctenochaetus hawaiiensis
ATTTCAAGACTTTGGCCCTTCTTAAAGTTGCCACCAGCCTTTCAAGGTTATTTAAGTCTGTACAACATCCACAGATAATCAGTCAAGTGAGAAATGAGAGATATGTGTTAGAAATGAGAAGCTGTGGAGAGGAGCTCGGGTATTACAAGATGAACTAGATGTTCAAAAGTACGGCTGTGTTCGATATCACAACCTTGGTAATCTCCTCCACTTTTCCCTTTAAATGAAACACTCAAACACATTATTTTATTCAAAAAGTTTATCTTTATCAAAAGTGCATTGAGACAAAGTGTCTGACGTTACCAAAAGTGCACTGAGCAAATGATTATCATCATTTTGCAACATGGCAGAGATGTTGTGGTTCATGTAACCTCATAACCTAAGATTCATTAAACTACACCAATCTAAGTAAACAACCAAAAAAATGGCTGTTTGTTCTCTTATCAAACCCTAAAATCTCTCTGTTCATTGTTGTGGTTTGGATTCAGTCTTGCTGCTCTCATCAACCCATTTTCAGCTGCAGCTGGCAGCTGTGTTCACAGGAAAAGCTCAGCACCAATATTAAATGGTAGTAAACGACAGATAAAGTCAACAACTAGCTGGTCAACAACTAGCTGGTAAACACAGTAGAGCGCTTTGAAAAAGACATTTTTCCTGAGGAGTTGGTGGAGACTAAAAACAGAGCTAAAAGCAGAGTGAATCCGAAGCTTCCATGTGATTTTATATATGCCAGGCTAAACCAATGGTGTAACAATTGTGATAATTAAGAAAAGTCAAAAAACTATTGTTATAAAGTCACATACCTTGCAACATTTTATTTAAAAATGCTAAAAATGAGCTGTTGGTCATATCAGATCAATTAAGACTGTAGCAGAAAAACCCTTCTGTGTATTGAACTGAGCAAGTGTGTGTTTATTATTTAGGAATTTTACTCATTCTTTGACCATAACTTACTTAAGTAATTTTTTTCTTTCACAGGGCAAAATGGACAATATGTCATTTTGCCACAAGAGGACTTTCAACCAAGATATGAAAAACCAATCATAAATCACAAAGCCATACAGGATCATGGAGTTTTTATCATTGTTAAACAGCCACCGGTTCAGATGCAATCTAACTGATTCAGGCATAAATGCTCATGGACGAGGCAACATATAAAAGTTTTATTCACATTACAGTTAGTCTCATTTGCAGACTTCCTACCTCACTTCTTTGCTAATGTGACCCAGAAAGTTAGTGACAAGCAACAAAAAGCTTCTAACTCTTACTTTGAATAAAATGATGGATTTCTCCGAGTTTGAACATTGTTGGAAACATTTGGGTTAATGTAAGCACACCACTCAACTAAGATATAATCATTTTTTGACATTTTAATGCAGAAATGTTGTATAATATATGTTTAAAGCTTAATTTTAGAAAATTGCATGGCTTGTAAAAGCTTGGATCAGATAGGACTTTTGGAGGGCTTTGAATATACATCCATACATGAGCCATACCAAACCACAGTAACAAAGGCAATACTGTAATTTGGCTGGCAAAGGAGAAATTGCCTTTGAAGTTAGATTTTAGCAGAGTATTCATTCTCTTAACAAACAGTATCAATGACATGGATCAATTTTTACAAGATCAGGGTCAATGAGGGTCAATTACAACCCCGCCTCTGACTCCACCTCTGCAAACTTTTGCTGTACATTGTTTCTTTGTCTTTATGAAAGAACAAATTTCTGAATTTTTCAATATACGTCCTCAGCAAAGGACAGCATTACACACAAGCAACCCAAACACACAAATGTATGCATGCATGTATGTGACCATGTGCACACGTGTAATTGAGCGAGATTAAAGCGTGAGGATTACATGGCTGTCCTTTCAATTAAATGTTCAGAATCACATAATACCTTGACTGTTAGCCTAATAGCAGAGGAAGCACATGAAACGGCGTGCTAAGGACCGGTGCATTATAGAAGTGACGGGGACACTGTCAGAGGATCCCAGCAGCACTGACAAGCATGTGACATCAGCGATAATGTCTGAGACAGAGATCATAAGCGTGATAATGGCTGTGATTACATTAGTAAAGCTATTATGTTCTAGATGACAGATCTCATTAACATATAAACAGCCTTAAACACTGCATTCACCGTGGAAATTAACAGGCCCACACACACACACACACACACAGGCAAAAGTGTATATATGCAGGGATGTAAGTGAGGGAGATTAAAGCACAAGGATTATATGATGCAGATATTAACAAACATAATGTCATTAGATATGGAGAGGGACATGCACACACAGGCACACCCAAACACACACACAAATATGGTGTAAAGTGTGTGCTGGTGTGTTACAACATATAAACACATAAAAGACACAAAGTTCATTTCAACCTAAGTTGAAGTTATTTCCCAAATTTTCCCTTTTCCCTCTGAGTCATTTTCTGGAAATTGTGCAAACACACATAAAAACACACACACACACGCATATTATGGTCTCTAATCTTTCTCTGTCTCTTCCTGCCCTCATGATAAACTGCCTGTCTAACATTGTTTTCTTATCGCACTCTGAGTGTGTGCGCATTCGCATGTGCGTGCATGTTGGCTCATTGCATGGTTGCATGTGGATTTTTGCAGCTGTGTGCCGAGTGTGTATGAGTGCAAGAACATGCTATAATGAGTGTGTTTTAGAAAGATGGTGAGGGATACTGTGTGTCTTTCTGTGTGTGTCGAGTGTGTTTGTGTGTGTTTGTTTTAGCCAGACTTTGTCTCCAGAGCTCAGCTCTCAGAGCTTTCTGAGGCAAACATTAACGTCACCAGATGCCTCTGCCTGACTCCCCCCCCCATCCCATCTCCCTCCATCTTTTGTCCTTCCTTCTCTAACCTGTTATCTGATCATTTGCTCCCCATGTGTATCCCTCTCTCCCGCTCTGATTTTACAGAATACAGGATGTAGTTAAGTATGTTCATTCATTATCTAATTAACTAATTTACCAAGCTCTAATTCTTTCTCATCAGCTAATAGTCTGCAGATTAAGTATGGACGTGTGTGGGGAGGGGGTTTGCTTTTTGAGTGTGTGTTAAATTATTAACCCCTAATTATCAGGTGAAAGTCAGAAGATAAAGAAAGCCCTTATCACTGATCTGGCTAATCAGAGAACAATCAGCTTTCCTTTCAAAAGGCAACAGTGAGCAATCAGGTTTTTCTTCACACCGTCATTTAGCATTTTGTATCATTTGTTGTGTTGGCAGCTGGCAGCCTTTTAGCACATTGCTGTGAAATAATTTCCATGTCATGTTTTAATGTTAGTAATACTGTGTCATTGATGCCAATGAACACTCATTTTCCCCAGTGATCCACATCAGCTTTTTTTTTTTCTCTCTCTTTTTGTGTTTTGGAGCAGTTTGGAAGTCGCTGGGCTCGCTGCCACGTGAAAACACCCTTCAGGCAGAGTTAGGAGTTACACATCAAAGGCAGAGCGGAAAGAAATCTTGAAATCTGATGATGGGAAGCAGCCCTCTGTAGCGTCAAAACATTAGCACTGCTGGGTGTAATCAGAGTTCATTGACAGCCTTTGCAGAAAGGCAGAACACACTGTGAAGGAGTTAACAGAAAAATGTAGCAGTGGCAGTAATTTACTAATAACTATTGGGAATAATTTTAAATCAGTGAATCGTTTTTTTAATCTTTAAAAATATGTGTTCCGCACACTCATCCAATCACAAGAGTTCAAAACCACACTTGCAATACATTTTTTTTTTGCTGTCTGGGCTTCAACTAACAATTGTTTTTATTATTTATTAAAGTCCCAAATAATTATTTAGTTTGAACATTTTTAGACATTTACCAGACAGAGTTGTCAACTTATTACACTGTGTTTTCATCTTCAGTTGGAGAAAAAAAACTCTGTTGCATGTTGTAATGCCAGACAAGGTCACAATGTCAGCTGAACTCAGTGAAGTAGGTTGATTCAAATGTCTGGACCCTTGCAAGCCGAAGACACTCACATATACGAACAAGAAAAATATTTAATATAGATTTACATTAAACAAGAACAGCTGCAAATCTTCACAATTAGAAAGGTGTAATGTTTATTTATTTTTCTTTAAGGAAGAGTAATCTGACATGGTTTAATGGAAAGCAGAAAACTGTCTTTTATTTTTTCTCTAATTGCCATGTTATTCTTCCCGTGTTGAGTTTTTTGTGGCTCAGCATTTAATTGGGTCATGTGTGACATACAATCTGATCTGATGTCATATATAAGAAGACACACCATCATGTGATCCCACTCTAATTCTTAATATTTAGCTCTAGCACATACACAATATAGAGATTTTGGCAACTAGTTGTGATATAGATCAATGTTTTTGCAAATTAAATTAACTTTTTTTGCTTTAACATGAGAACACGGACAATGCAACACTTTTCTGATATTGTTCAACAAATTTAATTAAACCTTGATTTCCTTTGTGTAATAAAAAATTTCAGGATTTGACACAGTATCAGATTGAATGCAAACAGGCTTGTTAACTCTGTAAACAGCAAAAAAAGAGCTTTGAAGGATAAATGCAGTATATGGTCTCACAGATACATTCATTGAGATGCTGGTACTGTATGTAGCTCCTACAGTTTTACCATTAGACACAAGGAAAATACCTTTAATCTGTTCCATTTGAAAAAACTTTTGATCAACCTTTGACCCAAATTATATTTCTGTTCATTTAAGTTCATTATAGGTGAAATCCATCACTTTTTATGTGGTTGTTCAATAAGTGTTTACAGTAAAGTAAGTCAATTAAAGGGATACATTTTTCAGTGCATGCAGTACTGACAGTGAAAACTGAGTTGTGAAATCTACTCTCCTGACACCAGTGGTGTCATTGGCGTAAAGGAAGATCAACAGGCAATTTTATTTCAGGGAGACAGGGGGAGTGCTGCTGCTGCTGTTAAAAAATAAAGTTTGTTTGCCTTTGTGTTTTATCAGTGGGCATGAGAAGCTCACACACAATGCATCCTGTTACATAAAGGCACTGCTACCTAAACAGGAAAGATGCAAAAATGCCCAAGCTCCTTTTTAGAGCCATTGTTTGGTTTTTATCCATTCTGGGCTACTGTAGAACCATGGCGGTGCAATACGGTGAACTCTCTGTGTGTAGATATAATAAGCTCCATCTGAGGTAATGAAAACAGAACGATTCTTGGGGTGATTTCTTGGATGATTACATACTAATGAAAAAAATACGTACACTCAGTTTCTGCCATATTTAACAAAAAGATCCCTTAAGTCCTTCACACTGAACCTTTAATGTCAGCGCCGCAGTAATCCAGAGGTAAAGTCAGGTTACTTAATCATACTGAAAGACGCCTCTCTGCACTCCATCTTACCGCTTTTTTTTTTTCTACAAGACTTGTGAAAATCCTTTCCTACATTTCATCTGGTCATTTTTCAGCAGCAGCTAATTAATAAAAGGAAGTGCATGTTCCATTATTAATGAAAACAGTATGAATCTTCACACCTTAGCTGTGAATTATCACACATCTTTGACAAAGCTCCTCTTGTATTCTGAAAGAAGAATAGGTCATCATCACAGATGTGCAATTGGACCGAGCTGAAAAGAGTCTTTGGAGAGGGAGTCAAACTTTTTCAAAGAGACTACTTTCTGCCTTCTACCACTGGAAAACTGTGAAAAATATTCATCACACACCACAGATATATGTTAAAGCCAAATATTTCAAGTTGTTGATATATTACAAGAGGCGATGCTATCATGAATTTAATTGTGTAAAAAGAGTAGTTAGGGGCCATTTCAAACTTATACAATGAATTCTGGGACTTAACGGCCCGAGTGAGATGAGATGGCGTGAGAACAGCCTCTTGAGTCACTAGAGTCCATGTTTGCCCTGGCAATTATTCTACTCAAATGTGTTTGCACTCAGAAATGTGCCTGAGTGGCCCGTTTTCATTGTATCACACACTCTTCAACAACCCCCCCCCACCCCCCCTGCTCTATCACTCTTTCTTTCTCTCTCTTTCTCTCTTGCTCTCTCTCTCACTGTTGCTTTTTCTCTCGCTCTCTTTAATCCTTTGTTTCACTGGGCCGCAAAGCCATTATGTTAGAGTACCTAAATCGAAAGAGGCACGATTTAATATATGCTCACACACATTTTTAGCACACAGTTAAGATATTGTTATTCTCCTTTTCCCATGTTGCAAAGGCCCTGAGGAAATGATAACTTACAGAAAAGGTTGATTTTCTTATTGAATTCTCTCTCTTTGTTTTCTGACTGGCCACAAAAATACTCATGAGCGGAGATCTGAGCTGATTTCAATGTTGATACGCTCATCTCACTTGCCTTCATTTAATACTGAGGCTCAAAAGCAGTGTGCCTAAAGAGAAACTGCCTTTTTTGCCCTGGGTCTTGCCTCTCAGGCTACATACAGAACTACTGGCAGACACTGGGCTTAAAAAAGGTTTAGAAATAAATTTTCAGGGCTGCAAAAAATTATTTAAAATATCTTTCATTTCACAGCTAATATTGTTCTAAACTGAAATGAACATTAGTCAAAAGAAGCTAATCTCCTAACTTAGTAGGAACTTCAGTGCAAATTTATCTCTTAAATTAAAACTTGCGTTTGACAAGTCTTTGCTGGGCCAATTCACACTCACTTACATCTCTGCCTCCAGTCTATAAGTCTCTGAAATTCACCATGTAATCACTCTGAACATTTTAATGGATTACACAACTTACACAGTTTCTTAAATTGCCTTTTATATGTTACGTAAATAAATTAAAGTCAGTGTCTGTTTGAAATAGAGTACAATCACTGAGGGGCAGTTTATATGTTTTTGGCCTAAAGTTGAAGGAGATGAGTTGTGCAGCTTTCATTACACATGCACTTCAACCCTCTGAGTGATTATGCAGAAGGTTTGAAGTTTTTTTATATTTGTGGTAAATATATTTTTGGGTAATTGAAAAAATGTAAATACTACCGCTGTCTGAGGGTATGGAAAAACATCTGCCTTTATGCAGTTATGCAGTACAGCAGATAAAGTCATACAACACCTGCCCTATTCACCTAACTGACACCATCAGACTAACATTGCATCCTCTTCCTCAAAAGAGCTCATGATCGCCATTTTGACAGTGATGAAGAGGGGATGCTCCACTCCTACAGTCCTGTGAAGTGGTAAATGTTGGAAAAATAATTATGCTAAGTTTTGTAAAATTGTCTTTCTACCGCAGGCCATTAACTTATTAATCACCCATCATGTATCCAAAGTTACAGCATAGTTGATCAAAAAATTATGTAAAGTAGTGTAGATATATAATGTAAAGTAGATTATATTTGTGATAAAAATGTTATAATTTGTAAAACCATCGGTACAACCCTGTAAGGACTTCACACAGCTTTCCTTCGTATAATACTCACTCTCAACCTCTGATGTTTTTGTGCAGTTTCTGAGAGAAAAGGATTAGAAAACATTTTTCATATTGAGCTTATTTGATATCACTGTGTTCCTCAGTACAAACAAAAGTCAGGAAACAAACACTAAGAGAATATGTACAGATGTAAATGAGAGAACTCCTTCACATCCTGTGTGATTTCTTTCTATTTGTGTGTCATTGTTAGCTCTCCTGCAGTATGATGTGACACACACACACACACACATGCAAGAAAACACAAAGCTGCACAGTCCTCGCTCTGTCCTCGCTCTCGGTCTATTTATCTATCCATCAGTGTCAAATGCACGGCTGTGTGTGATGTGCATTAAAACAAAGCTGGAAATAACAATGTGTTTGAAGGCTGTGTCTCATTATAATACCTGCTCTCATGTCAACACACACACACAAAGACAGAAAGCCATGATTTCTGATATCCTCCTTTTTACCATCCCCATACAGGAAACTAAAAGCTGCGTATTTTCATATTGATGGCATTCTGCATCTTCTTCTTCTCCTCTGTCTCTCCAGGAATGCCTGCTGATATTTCTCTGATGTCTAATGCCGTCTGAATGAGCACACAAACCAGAAAACACACACAAACACGCACAAAATGCGTCGTTGAACTGACACTTCAAACAAAGCTTTTGTCTGCTGCCTGACAGCTATTCCTCTCTCCTTCCCCCTCTCCTCCTCTTCCTCCTCCTCTCATTATCCCCCTCACTTCTCCTTGTCATTCCAAACACTCGCTCTACCCCCTCATCCCCTTGCTTTCTCTCTCTCTCTGTCACACACCACAAATGCATTCAAGCTCTCATTCCTAATTAAACTGCCTGGTTAAATGCAGGTTAAATAAAATACAAAGATTGAAAATATGAAGGGCTTATTATCACACCACTTGAGCTAAATAATCTGCAGTGTTTCATTTTTTTGAAGAAGTTGATTAATAAAATGATTTATTTTAAAAGCAAATTGTCATAATGGCTACATTATTGGCAGAGGCGTCACTAATTAAAGCATGGATGACACTTTGAAGTAAAATGAAGACGCTCTCTCATCATTTCAGCCATCATGTTAGACAGCTCTGTTTGACAGAGAGACTTTCTGAACCCCCCCCAAAAAAACAGGATTTAAAGAGATCCTGTCATAAAATTCTAATTTATTTGACATACAAGATCCAAATTATTTATTATAAAATGTACATCTTTGGTTTTCAGAAATTCATTGTTTTTCTGTGCAGTTTAGCACTTAAACTGTTTTCTCAGGAATAATGCACACCATTTTGAACGTGTTAATGTTCATGTTTTGATTTTTTTTTGTTTGTTTTTTTTCTTTATTACAAGCGCTAGAATTACCTGAATCAATAATGCCAAAAACACGACATGAGAACAAAGTTAGGGTGGTAGAAGAAGTGGCAGCAAGCAGCGATGCATGAACAAAACAGTGAAGAAATGGTGAGAAGTGCCCAGTTCTTTTGAAAGCTTGTACACCTGGATATAAATATGATTATGTATTATATTATGAAGGAACAAGTCAGCCGGTAGCCACACAGCTAAGAATGAGCCAGTGATTGTGCATGAAGCATGAATGAAGCAGCTGATGCTAATCACCTTCAACAAATGTAACTTTGTGTTCTGCCTCAGCTCATGCTATACTGCATGTCTGCATTTGCTTTCATTATTTATGGGATGCAAAGTCCTTGATATAAATGAACATGTGGTAAGGTGCACCATGTGGTATTTACTAAGATTATTGACAGAATAAGATGCGGAAATATAAATTTGTGAAAGTACGAGATAATGCCAGTGTTGAGAACTTGTCACTTGAATGTTATTTCTTGGGGTATAGAACTTCTTGAGAAGATCTAATACCAAAGTAATGCAAATTGACAGGTCATCAACATGTCAACATTTAAAACAATTTTAATTTGATGGAAATTACAAGTTTGAGTTGTGAGTTGTGGGTAAAGTTAGACATTTTTAAAATAGCAGTTGTTCAGTTTAATCATAGTGATGGTTTCAGTCCCAAAGGACTTTTTAAAGAGTTAAATGAGGTCATTAGAACCTTTATGTGAAATGGAAAGAAGCCCTTCTTAAGCAACCTGAACACCACAAAGAATTTTAAAGGGTTGGATTTACCAGATGGAGAACTTTATGGATAATCATTTCAAATGACAAAACTAGAAAACATTTGGAAAAATTGAAACCTGTATGGCTAAAATAAGTTTGCTGCCCCTTTGGGCCAATTTAAAGAGTTTGCCAAACATGACCTCCAAACTGATCCTGGCGTACACGCTGACTCAGGCTGTTAGAAGTACCTCTGCTTTTTCTGCTGAGAAAAATGTTATATTGGGACAGTGTGCTTAATTCATAAAAACCTCCAGTTAGCATGTGCACCTTGGCTGCAATGTGCTTTTAGCCAATCACTGTCCAACACTGATCCAATAATTTACCCTTTTACCTTAACCCCCCTTTGTGTTATTTAAAAAACATCATTTTATGTAAGAAATTTATGTTGAAATCACTTGTTGAAAACCCAGGCTTTGATCTCTGAATTTGAAAATGCCACAGTAATTTGTATATTCATAGTGGAAAAGTTCATTGCGAATGACCCAAACGTAGAGAAAGCTTTGCTTGAAATGACTTTGTGGCTTCAAATAAGCTCAAATATGTTTCCAAGTGAGTGCCTCGAACTGCTCTGACAGCTAGTCCCATAGGACACAAATGCAGCATGAGTCCACAAAGTCAGGCTCCAGTTGAATTTCAGTGAAGCAGTCCCAGAAGCTCTCTTGATGACTAACACAAACTGCCGCCTACTGACGACAGAACACAGAAGCTGCAGCACCTCGATCCACCGACCAGCTCCAACATCTGGCTGCTGCCTGCTCTGCCGGAAACAGCTCTCAGTTTTTACTGGCATTAAATGGAACGGTGTTTGGTCCAAAGACATGCAGGTTAGATTGGCAACTTTAAATTGTTTGAGGTGTGAATGTGAGTGTTAAAGGTTGTTTCTCTCTTTGAGTCAGCTCAATTCCTGCTGGAATCAGCTCCAGCCCCCCGTAATTAAAAATGACACCAAATATCATTATTTCTGCAAGTTTCTTTTCAAAATACAATCAAAAAGTTTAGAGGCTGCTCCCATAAAAAGCAAAAACCGTACCTTATTTAAATCTGGCCACCAACCCTCTGTGCAGAGATACACACCTTCAGCTTCAGCTTTGTGTCAGTAAACAAAAAGTAATCACAGGGAGCAGAGGGTGGGCCAAGTGACAAATGTGTGTCACAGAACTCACACGCTTTCAATGTGCTGTGAGCGGGTGTGTTGTCATGTTCAAAAACCCGGACGCTATCCCACCACAGAGCCGATGTGCTGTGTTACAGGTCCAGTGCCTTGCTGATGGGAACCTGAGTAGCAGTTGTAAAGAAGAAATATTATTACTGAGTTGTGTGCAGTGAAAGTGAATGAGACAGTGATGAGGCTGCGTTAGAGACGTGTGTGTGTGTGTGTGTGTGTGTGTGTGTGTGTCAGAGAGGGAGCGTGTGTGTGTGTGTGTATGTGTGTGTTATCAGGGGAGCACAGCATAGCTCTGCTGAGATTAAATTCCCAGAGCTTACTCTGGCTATCAGCATTACTTCAGGACACACACACACACACACAACACTCACACACACATTAACACACATAGAAAGAAAGCCGAGTGGTAGGAAAGAAAGCTGCCATCGCTACATTTTCATTCACAGAAAATATCAACATCGACAGTATGCCCACTGCTGATATCACCACTGCTATTAATTCCCACCAATCCATCCATCTGTCCATCCGTCTGTCTGTCATCATCTATCTGCCTTTTTCTGTCTTTTTCTTTAAAGTGTGTGTTTTACTATAATATATCAACAGTGCAGACAAACTATCAAACCCAGCTGCCACCTCTGATCTAACATCATGTCATATCATCAAAAACTGAATGAGAAGGTGGAGATCAAGACACAGATGCATTTTAATATTTAGAGTTTGAAGTGAAACTGAAATTTCCTTTCATTAACTGTGGTGATGCTGCATCTATCATGCATATTTTTTTCTATTTTTCTAACATGGATGAAACAGCTTTTGGACATATTTGTAGATGCCTCAAGCTGCTAAATAATGTGTCCCATCATAGCAGCTGACTGACATTTGACAGCTAATGTAGCGAAGAGACAAGCTGCATGTCAAAGTCCTTCATAGCCTACAAACTTTATTACAAAACACAAATACTTTTCTTTTTTTTATCAACAAACACATATAGTCATACTGTTTGCAGAGAGTCTAAAACTGAGTGAAACTTCATCGTACATCCCTTCCTCCCACTCTCTCTCTCTCTCTCTCTCTCTCTCTCTCTC
>JAPZDY010000026.1:4587362-4602946 GCA_029783645.1 Ctenochaetus hawaiiensis
TTGGTATCTATTTTCTCTCTAAATTTTGTCCTCTGTCCTCCTGCAGACTTCCTCTTCAGCTCTCACTCATCGTTCTTTTCTCTTTTTATATTTCCTCCATTTCTTAGTCCTTGACATTAACCATGATCTCACAGCAAGATAAATTAAGGAGACACACACACACACACACACAGAATTCACAGAGTTCATGTCTATTAAAACCCATTGAAGCCAGTTTCTATTCACCGAGCTGGGAATAGACCTCTGTCTTTGAAATGAGTAAATGTTGCAATGTTTATTATAATCCAAGCAGTGTGCCATCTGGTTTAGAGGTCTAAGCTGCACACAGGAATCAGAAACCCAAACCCTGGTCGTGTCAGCGTAACGCTCCAGTGAGCTAAACACAACCGTGATGGACAGGGGTGGTTAAAGTGAGGCAGCGAGAGACAGATGTATAGACGGATGGATAGAGACAGAAATAGACAGACTCAGTGAGCCTGAAATCATACAAGTTCTTTCATTTTTGTCTTTCAGCTGTTTTCCACTAAAGTAAGAAATCACATTCAAATGTTCTTGTTTGCATCCCTTAAATATGGCACTTTAGTGTGTGAAACTATTATGAAAATGACACAGGCAGTGTTTTGTATTGTACTAAGGGATTACTTACTGGTTTTATTAAGTTTATTGTATAATAAAGATCAATTAATATATCACTTTATAATTAATATGTGACAACCTATTAAACACCCAAAATGATTTAGCTTAATTTAAATTAAAAAATTACAATTTGTCATTTAAAATGGATTTTTTATATGCAAGCAAAGCATAAAAGAAGCCTTTATGTTGCATTCAATTATTATTTCAAAACAGAAGAAAAAGAAAACCTGCACATAGTGTTGTAAAATATCACCCATGGTAATGATCCAGAAGAGAGCTATCACGTAACCCTCCACTCTATTCAGCTCTACTAAGCATTTCAGTGTCTTTCGGGTTGTTGTTTTGTTTTTTTCCAACTTCACCTTCATCTTCATAGCTTGTTTTAGTTCAGTCTCATTGTTCTAATCAGCCTTGTGCTCAGCTATGGGCAGCTGTTTTCAAAAATCGCTCTAATTAACCCACTGCACACTACCAGCCCAACATCAAACAGCAGACAGACAAAGTTAGCAACTAGCTGGTTGACAAAGTGGTTCATTTAGCTGCTAGAGAGCAACAGAGTCATCCAGATGAATAAATGTTAACTCTAACAGTTAAAGAAATGCTAATGTTGCTTGCTGTCTTACATAAATAGGCAAATGTTTGGTAACACGTTTGCCATATCTGTTACTCGCCATTGTTGTCTTTGCAGCCTGATACGCTGCCCCAAGTGGCAAAAAAATTTACATTCACGCATGTCAACTATAATGACAAACAGATATTTACATTTGCTATTGAAATTCCCACAAATCCTGGCCAATGTTACTTTACTCTACTTCCTCTGTGTTAGTTTTGGGTTCAGTGTTGTGATGCAGACAACTGATGACACTCCACTGCATACTTGTTAAACTTTATATCTTAAGTGTTATTTTACGACGGCTTTCTAAACTAAACCAAACCACATGCATTGAGCCTGTAAGGATAACATTTAATTGACCAAACATCCATGTGTTGGTTTATTTTTATACCCCCATAAAGTTGTTGCACATCTGTTTTATTTTTCATGCTAAGTAAAATTTAAGTAAAACGTTTTGGTTGAAAGTCGCCTCAAATCTGTCTTTGGAAAGCACATGTCTTCATCCTCCCTCTATGGTTTCCTGCTGACTCACTGTCTAATTGATATAATGTTGATGTAGACTAATGAGCTCATGTGGAAGCACAGCTCATGTCTAGAAACATTCAGATGGATGTTGGGTTGTTGAGCTTGAGCAGGTTTGACTCGGCTGCACACACACACACACAAAACCCAGCTCAGATCACTTTTATTGTTTTGTTGTTTTAACGATCAGTGATTTAAGGCCAAAGATGATGTCATCCTCCTCATCACGGTTACTAAATTGTTCCTCTGTTCATGTTGGTGCTCTTAGTAATGGAGTGTGACAGAGGTTACGGTGCTGCAATATGTTAGACATGAGTTCTACAGTGAATTGCTCTCAGACTCTTTCAGTCTTTCTCCTTTTCCTCCAGCTGTTCCTCACTCTCTTTCTTCTTCTTTAATGAGCCTGTTTGTTGGATTGATGCAAGCCAAGATTTGGCCCAGTGAATTGCTTTATTTTGTTTTCAAATACCTTTTGGAAGCAATAATTTGGCAGTGGATATTTATTCATGTGTCTTGTAGGTTTAAGCTAACAAAAATCTGCTGTTTCCAGCAGCGGCAATAACGGTTTGTTTGGAATAAACAGAGGAACGAGTCTGTAGTTTGCATTAGCAGCAAATATGCACTTTGGCTGAACTGACACAGCAAAGAGTTCCAGCTACAGAGACTTCATTTTATTTGAAGGTTGAGGTTTTGTTGTTTGACATTGATGTTTTGTTTTAGTTTCACCTTTCATGACTATTTTAAACAGCATTGTTAGAGTGACACACCTGTCTGAATCGACAGTCCAGGTATGTGCTGTAATGTCACTAAGTCTTCAGTCCACATTATCCCTGTTCAATAGGAGAGACCTTATTGACAAGGGCACATGTTAACACAGATTAGCAGTGTGCAGCCACTGAACTGGCAAATCCAATCAGAAAAGCAGCATATGTTAAAGCTCAGACAGCCTGTTTCTTTCTCCTTAAATAAAACTCCAGTCGGTGCAATGAGTTGTGGAGCTGAAAAGGCCCAGTGGTTAACATGACACCGGCCAAACCACAGGCCTCCTCTGCTCCACGCTGCTTTTGTTTTTTAGTTGTTTTTATTTGAAAACTTAAACATCTTAACTTTCTCAGTGTCACTGCATTACTTCTCTCTGCCCACTTGCACAAGCCAGTATTTATAAATCAAAGACTAAATGCAATTAGTACATCAACGAAGACAACCAAAATGTACAAATGTTTTGACTTTCAGTGGGATAATATAGATTTACAGCACAAGCAGTAGTTAGACCATCTTTCGATGAATGTTTTGATGTTGATTAAACTTCTTTATCGAATATTAATTGTTTAATGGCAGCACAGCAAACATAACTTGGCACAGCAGGTCAAGCTTAGAATTCATCCAAATTCTATTCTAAGAAATGTAAAAGCTCTGTTAAATGCTCTACCTCACCTGTAAAAAGACAAAATCCCTTGAAAGGTACAGGTCCTGGCAGAGTAGAGAGTAGGGTTAGAGTTCAAGACCTATGCAAAACTGAAAGTGAAAGTTAAATAACCTAACCTAGTACTTTTTTTCATTTTTTGCTGAATCTAACCAAGGACTCTTGTGTACTTATTCCTCACAAAACTCAGAGCGTTTTAAAATATAAACCACTGAGATTTTGTGCATTGCACATAGATGCAACTTCTCCTCTGCATGTACTATCAACTGGAAAAGGATACTGGGACATGCAGCTTTTAGGCGCCAGTATCTGAGCTCAAAATGGTGTATGAAACCATAATATGTGTAGCTTTTTTACAGGGTTTTGGTTTAAAAACAAGTGAGATTTAAACATTGAAAACTGAGCTCAGCACGGCATTTTCAACCAACTCACAGAGTGAACATTTGCGCTATTAACTGGTCAGATACAGATGATAAAATCAGTAAAAAATCAAAAACTGCTAGATCAACTGTGTGGAAATGATTTGTTTGCTTTTGCTACATTTTTGTTAGTTTAAAACAATTTGAAAAAGTATTAAGAATTATTAGAAACCTGCTACAACAGGCCTTTTACTGTAAACTCTGTGGCCTTTCGCTGTGCGAGAACAGACAGCTTGACAGTCAGGACGCGGGGTGTAGCAAATGGTCAGTTACATCTAGTCTGGATGAATCATCTTTACCTTTCCATTGCTTATAACTCCATTTTTTTCTGTTTCACATGTAATTTTATGGCGCTATGAATAGTGTAAAAGCAAGTTTCTCTCCCTCTCCTTTTGTTCCAGGTCAGCCTACCAAACGACTCCAGCTGTGTTGAAGAGATTTTGCGGGTATGGTGCATTGGTACACACACCCACACACAAGCACCAAGACACACACAGGCACACACATATAAACAGAGTAATTGCACTGATTATCAGCTGTTTTCTGTTTGCTCACAAAGACCTTCGTCTCTCTCCCAAGAGTCTGGTTTTAAAGAAGGACAGAAGGAGGAGGAGGAGGAGGAGGAGGAGGAGGGAGTGAAAGGCAGGGGGAGAGAAAAGAAGGAGATCTGTTGGCTCAGGTCAATGATTATACAAGTTTTTGTTTTTGTAGGATGACTTCATGCAGAAATCTTTTCCATCTCTCTTTCTCTCTACCCTCATCTTTAGCTATCTTCTTTTCATCAAAAAAAACCATCAAGCGATACATTTTTTTCCAGAATTTCTCCCTCTTCTCCGTCCTGTCCTCTCCTGTCTTTGTGTTTTGTTACTGTGTTCCTTCAGAGTGATGTCAAAACAGAAATGTTTTCCCACAAATCCTCTCTCCATTCAGAAGATTTGCAGCTGCAAAGACAAGGACCTTTTCTGACTGCTTTATTTCATGTAATCTCTCTCTCTTCTCACTTCGTCCGTCTCTCTGTATTTGTCTCGATCTCTTCTCTCTCCTTTGTCAAATCACTCACTGAGCTAGCTCTCTCTTTCTTCACCTGTCTGTCTTCCTCTCTTTATTCTTCTCTGCCCTCTGTCATTCACCTCTCTCCCTTTCACAAATCAATATGCTGGCCAACAGGCTGTGTGACAGATAGTGTGCTGTGAGCTGCATGAAAAGCCTTTGTCAATAATATCGGTGCACTATTGAATTCAGTCTGTGGTTTTTAGCCGTGTCAAGTGGAAAGATCGGGGAGTTCAAAATGTGAGGTGAGGTGAATCGGAGCGCAGGCATGTGGTTCATTTTTCCCTTTCTGTGACAGCAAAGCTACAAGCCGCTTGTCACAGCAACATTGTTGTCTCGGATGTTTTCACAACACAAAGTA
This sequence comes from Ctenochaetus hawaiiensis, assembly GCA_029783645.1. Classification (NCBI taxonomy): domain Eukaryota; kingdom Metazoa; phylum Chordata; class Actinopteri; order Acanthuriformes; family Acanthuridae; genus Ctenochaetus; species Ctenochaetus hawaiiensis. The sequence goes on from JAPZDY010000026.1 coordinate 4,592,387, forward strand.
AAAGTGTGTATCACAGATGTTGCGCTCTGAAGTGAAGCTGCATGAACCTGACTTTAGACCACCATCCATCAAACCTTTAAAAGACTGACTTTAGAGTATTTCGACCATTTGACCGGTATTTTGACCACTGACAAAAAGATGGACAAGGCTTCTCCACTAGTACTCAGTCGCGGGGTGTAACTGTCAGGAGTCTGCTGTCAGTCGTGATGTTTTACTCTCGTGTTATAGCGTTCAATAACTTATCAAAACTAAATTTATCAGAACAATGTACACTTCAACACAGGCAGGCATGATAAGATTAATCTAAGCTGACACAAACCAAATTATTTGACTATTTAACTTGACCTGTGTTCCGTCTGCTAACATAACATAACAAGGGGCAACATTTATAAACTTTACTGCAACCAGACATCAGGGGATAATTGAAATATTTTTGCATTAGTTTTGTGTTGTCAGTCTTTATATATGTAGGTGATTTGGATTCACTTATAATACAAGAAACCACCTTTGCCTCTTTTATAGAAATGTATGTTATCTTAAGTGTACAGCATGGTAACTTACAATGAACAAGTGTCCAAACATTCCACTAAACAAATATAGAAAAAAAGATTAAAAAAAACTCCTTTCATTCCTCCTCTTATCGTGGATAAATTAATAAATATATAAAAATAACTAAATACTAAATAAACTAAAAAACCAAATAATTACAAATGTCATAATGTAATTTTTAAATGGCGTGAGTGTTATGTTCAGAAGCTCATACACCTCCGTCATGTTGGGCAGAGGTATATTTTACTCCAAAATCTGGAGAATTATGAAATGTGTAAATGAAAATGCCAAAGTTTTTAAATAAATTACATTATTTATTTGAGTGAACAGACTCCTTTAAATTGGCAACACCTTTTGAGGATTTGGTTGGGTCAGTTTAATGAATATGAGGAGCACCAAAACATTTCTGAAATGGTTCCTGTTGCACACAGAGCACTGCACCGTAATGTTCATGTAGCAGGTGGAAGCTATTACAATCCTGAGTAAGTATTCCAAGTTATATCCCTGGATCATCATCGACACCTGAGTTACACACGTCCTTGTAATCACTGGTCATGCCAATGCAATCTGCAATGCAATCTTTCATGATGGACCTGAAACTTTGGATCTTAGGCAAACAAATGTTCACAAAAATGCTTCCCACTCAGGTGTTGAGTGCTGATGATCAAACAGGATGCACCTATGTTTATTTCAGGTTGTGCCATGACTCCATCACATTTTGTCGAAGTTTCAAAGTCTTCTACTCTCCGATGGACACTATTCCAAAAATCATTTTTGGTTGGTTTGTTTGCCTATATGTCAAGATTTTTTTGCAGCTTGTTTTCACTTAGTTTGGTCATAAATACTCTGTGGCTCAACTTCCACAGCAAGAACAAGTAATTTTACTACTGTAAGTATCCACAAATACATAAAAACAGAGATATCATTAAATGGAAAATTAGGCTGCTTTAGCAAAAAAACATAACCCAGTGCATAAAGAAAGCAAAGAAAAAACATAAAGGAGACGGTCCAATTGTGCCAAGTGAACAATGGAGGTAAATGTGCATTTTGTGTATTTGTGTTAAGGTGTAATTATGACTAATACGACTAGTAAATAACAACCGTAAAATCACAGTGAAAGGTGGGTCTGTGTTAATGTCTGTGTGTGATAGATGGCAGACTGAGTTAATTGCATACAACAGCACTGCAGCAGTTTTATGGACACACACACACACACACACATACACACACACACACAACCAGGAGTGCTGGCTGTCATAACATATGAACTCGTCTTGGAGGACATGATGATGTCACAGAAGAGTTGCCTGGCAATACACCATGACGTCAGGAAATGTGCGATACGACCACACACGCGGAAAACACACACATGCACGTAGACTTGACTCAGTAATCTTCGATGATGTTGTGCCACACAGCTTGCTTACACACACACACACACACACACACACACACACTCTTGCACACACTCTTACCCACGCACTCTCAGAAACATGAGTCATCTGATGAATGTGAGTCATCCACTCCAGAGGGCGTGAAGAGTTGCATGATGGGAAATTGTGATGTCAGTGACCTTTCAAGCCCTGTGACCTAGTGACCTGCTGGTGTTTAGCAGTTGTGTGAGTTTCAACGTATGTGTGTGTGTGTGTGAAGCCCAATAAAATGCATCATTTACTAAATTATAGACTGTAATATCTGATGCTGTGGGAGTGTGTTCCACTTATGAGGGGTGATCGATATGTTAGTGACCAAAGGTAGGAGTCAGTTTTTTAAAAAACAAATAGCATAATTTATATTCTATTATAGTCTCCTCCTACATTTACATACTTAGTCCTGCAGTCGTGGAGCATACAGAGCCCTTCTTTGTAGAAGTCTTAGACATGCACAGCAGCAATAATGTCATCATCACTGTAAAAATGGTAACCTATGAGCTTCTTCTTCATCATGGGGAAGAGAAAGTAGTCTGAGTGTGCCAAGTCAGGTGAAAAGGACAGGTGCTGCACAGGTTCAAGTCTGAAATCCTGGATGACTGGACTGAAGGCAGATGTTATCCAGAGTAAGCCGGTGCAAAATTGCAATTTTCAATTACCCGTAACAAAAACAACCCAGCGAAAGTTATTAACTTCAAATTTTCTGCATAATCACTCAGAAAGTTGAGATGCGCATTCACATAATAAAAGCTGCATAACTGTTCTCTTTCTGCCTTAGGCCTCAAACTTATCAACCACCCCCATTCACAAATATACCCTACAGTTCACAAAGAATTAAACTTTAAAGGGAGTGTTTGTCTGGTTATGTGTAAATATACATGTGTGTGTGTTTGTGTATGTGTGTGACAGAGAGAGAATGACACTGAGAACTCGAGTATGTGCTCAAATGAAAAATTAGCTGATGGCTTCACTTTGCTTGTGAGCAGATTTTTCAAACATACAGCACCTATTCAGTGTTGATGAGAGGGAGAAAAAGCCAAACAGATTACGAAGCTGTGGTACACACAAGCGCACACATTGACACATGCACACACACACACAGACAGACACATGCATGTTAACTAATTAAAGCTTCAACATATTGAGACTGGAATTCAGCTAAGAAGACTGTGATTAGAATAATTGAAAGGGGCTGCTGCTGCTGTGCTGCTCAGCTGAATTGCAGCCAAATGGAGTCAGCTTTTATTTTGGTAATTCAACAACTCTGCACTTAGTTCACTCTGAGTACACTGATCCCTGGTGTGCCACCAACTCCCCATGCTTCTCTCAGTTTATACTCTAAGTCATATTAACGTCCTCTCTGATGGGGGGGACGTATCAGCACAACCTTGATGGAATGCTGACTCCACTCCTCTGCATCAAAGGTGTTGCATAAGCAGTCCCTTTGCTCAAATTTGTTCGACTTTACTCATCAGTGTTAGACAGAAGGTATTTTCCACATGAGGGCAAACTTACATTTACCTCGTGTTGTGTGCTGCACTTAGTTTAAACCACTGCCAAAAATGCTAATTATTAGTATAACAGCAAACAAATGTGTGTGTTTGTGTTCTCAGGAGATGACACATTCTTGGCCTCCTCCTCTCACAGCCATACACACTCCTGGGAAAGCTGATCAGACCAAGTTTCCCATCCCAAACAAGGTTAGTATGAGTTTAATGGCATTGTTCAGTACAAACACCTCTAAGTCACCAAAGCAAAAGCCATGTGCTCACATCCAGGCAAAATAAAGTTTGTGTGAGAGGCCTGATAATGTATGTTTCCTTTAAATGTTGTTATCATGCACTCCACAACACAGTGAAGCTCTGACTACATCATTTCTCTTTATTTGTGCCTGAGTCAGTGAATGGTGGAGGAAGATGTGACACAGTTGAGAAACCTTCACTTAAACTCCTACACTTATTGGAGGCTCATCATAAAACTAACCGCAGTCTGTCACTGAGAGTCTTTAGTCTGCTAATTAGATCTGATTCATAAATTCGCTGCAGTGGTGATTGCTGTGATTGAATCAGATTACTGTTGCCTTATCCTGTGCAGTGGCACAAGTGACAGCCAATGAAATTAAACCGTTAATTAAGGATTGCATTTTAATTCACTTCCTGTGAGGAAGTGAACATTAAGAGAGCCCCCTTTTCTTTGCAGAAATCCATAATGTCTGCTAATTTTTCTTATATTAAATATTTGGGTATCTCTTTCAAATAAGACTCTGTTTATAAATGTTTCTGAGTTGTAATGAATTACTTTTTAAATAGCCAATTAATCAAATGCCTGGTAGTTAACTGTTAGTCATTAATAACACATGTTTTATGTTCCCAGGTCGGCTGGTGTTTATTTTCCTCTAACCAGACATTTAAATTGAATTTTTAGGTCTAAAGGACCTTTAGACTGCCTTAAGGTTTAAATAATAATTAATTATTAAAATTTACTTTAAGGGATTTTTCAGTTTACAATTGTATCATTGACCAACTACAATCAGAGATTGTAGGCTATTAGACTATTAGATCAAGAGAAACTTGCAACAGTTATGATAAAGGACTTATTAAAAGTATAAACTGTCACCAACTGCATGCCTACCTGCTCACCCAGCTTACAAAGTGCGGATACATTGCACTGGAATGCAGAGTCACTGAGACAGATACATCATTCACTCTCTGTCAAGTTAGTGTGTCATCAAATAATTTGATGTTTTTAGGGATCACGGGATCTTGCAAAATCCATCTATTGAGACTTCAAGCCACTCACTTGTTTCCAAGCCAAAGTGTTTAAGATCATTCAGCATCCAGTCAGAAACTACTAGCAGCTGAGCTAGGAGTTTGGTTAGGTGTGATGAGAAAGAAGTGACTGTTTGCTTAATGACGGCTCTTAAGGACTTTAGCTTTAGATGCTGCTGTAGCATCAGTTACATCAGAACTGGAGAGTATTTCCTCAGTATAGACTGTGGATTTAATCCTGCTATTATTCGACTATTTCAGTTGCTACTCCCGTCCCCTTTCACTTTCTGCATTTGTTTTTTTGCACGGGCACCCTCACTCCTTCCTGGCTTAGTGCCACCCAAGTTGATTGCAAGTGCTTAAAGAAACACAAACACACAGGGTGTTTTTCTCCTCATTAGCAGAATAATAATGGTTGCAGCCAGATCTTTCTCCTGTGCTGTGGAGAAAGAGCTTGTTAGCCAAAATTATTCTTCCCCTATCAAGCTTTGGTCACATGGTTCATTGATCCCATTAGTTAAAGTTAGTCTGTGATAGACATTGATTGACAGATTTTTTTTTTTTAAAGTGCCTGCCCCTTTCCAAACAAGACAACTTCCCAGATGGTTCTGTGTAACAATCCATAAGATGCATCAGGTTATTCAATCATGTCTAACAGGAAAATTTCAACAGATTTTTGGTGTAAGAAAGCTTTTACATGTTCTATTTTTAAAAATTTAGTTACTGGTCAGTATTTCCTTGCTTTCCAAGTAAAAGCCTGGTAAAGACAATACCTGATTTTCCATTAATTAAAAAACAGTAAAATAAGTGGATTTAAAACATGAACAGGGATGACAACCGTGGGAAAGAAAAGAGGGTGACTTACAAAAAAACAAACCTCACCAAATATTTAGAAAATTATATTGTAGCATCATCCACACTTTTTTGAAAGGCAATGTTGGAAAGTGACCTGCAGAAACATGACAGCAGTAATCAATAAAGACTGAGAAATTAAAAAGAGGGATTGATGTTGAAAAGTTTCTCCTACTTATAAATGCTGCATGACACTTTGTGATGATTGTAGAAATATTTCTAGGAAATTTCTAGATAGCAGTAATATTTGTCATGTTAAAACCAACATAAATGTAATACTCAACATTTATCTCAGATATTACAGTAAAATTCTGACTGAAACAGCAGGTGTTCTTTTTTCCTCTGTGGAGAGCTTTTATTAATCACTTTTAATATGCAAAGCATCACATCAGAGGTGTCGAAATGAAACAGCAGTGTAAACACAGAGGCAGTGAATCTGCCCCAGTGTTTGATGAATTAGGAAAGACTGTTGTGGCGCTTTCAGCCCCCAGCGTCACACTAATCCTGCCAGTGAGTTTTTAAGAATGAGGTGGAGCGTCTACGCGGGGAGATGAGAGGATTTGAATCCTGTGTAATGGCATCGTTGTGCTGCTGTGAAATCAATAATGACATCTGTTGGTTTATTCATTCAACTCATCGCCCTCTGGCTTTCTCTCTCCCTCTCTCCTTCTCTCAAGGAGTCGCAGCATGTGACCTCAGGCTACAACACCCAGAGTAAGTTTCCCAGCATCAACACTCACCTACTAGCTCTATGATAATTAACACTTGTGAGGTCATTAAGGTAAAACCACCCAGAGAAATGTAAAACAAAAAAAAAAGCAGCTGATGTTCAAATGAATTCACAGTCACAGGAGCACGAGAGTCTGAAAACCTTTGCTTTTATCTTTCTGTTTATCCACACACACACACACACACACACACGCAAACAGCTCAATTGGTTTGATAGATTATGAAGTGCATGTATTTTATTATTAACAGCAAGGATGCTCACACACAGGACCACAGACTGTGTCATTCAGCATTTACATGTGGGCAGTTAAAATACACCAACTGTGATCGGCTGCCATTCATGGACGGTTACACATTTGGATCATTTATTACCAAGCGCACACTCAAGGGGTGAGAGGAGCACAGGCTGAACTGACAGCATCCAGTTAAAGTGGACAGGGTGGATAAAATGTTCTGCCACAGAAAATAAAGTCCACACTGCAATAACCTCTGTGTTTTATTGTGGATTTTTTTTTCAAAATTGGATCATAATAAGTTTAGAGACAAATATTCTGATAAGAAAGGCCTTTCAGGCACTGAATACCATTTTCTCTTAATGTTATCATACATTCTGTCTCTGTATACCCCAAACCAGTTATCTAGATAACTAAAAACACATATAACAATAACTTAAGGTGTAAATTCACAAAAGAAAAACTATAATCATTGTGTCACCTCCACAAAAAGAGATTCAGTGGAAACTGTTCTTGCATTGCTTCCCTTTGCCCAATAATACAAGTGCATCTGCATGTACCGACAAATTGAATCACAATCAGGCACAGCTTAGTTCATAGAAAAGTTTTAATACCAGGTGTAAATGCAAAAGCCTGTATATTTGATGTTATTATGGAAGTAGCATATGCAGATACAGATCATTGTAAATACTATGTTTACACAGGTTTTGAGTCTTTAGAACTGGGTAAGCTTAAAATGTGTGGCTGGTAATTGGACATATTTTTAAATTCAAGAGAAAGAAAACTATCTTAATTTATTGGCAATTTTGCTGCTGTTTATACTTCAAAACACTTGTGAATAAAGAAAATTTCATCACATCAATGCTAAAATCCTGCCTAAAATATTAAAAAAATAAATAAATAAAACACTGCCTAAACCTGCTGGATTTACTGCATTGTGGTTGTTTTGACTCTCATGAAATCTTTAAAAGTTCTTCTAAACGGTGCTCCTTTTGTTAACCCCATCTTGTAGTGTGTTAAAATTTTTGTGATGTATATAATAAGCTGAAATATTTCCACACTGGCAGATATTTTTCTATAAAGAAACACAACTGACTAAAATATAAAATACAGTGAAAGGATTCTGTTTAAAAGATCAGCATATCCATATTGGAAAATAAATCATCACCTTAAGTTGTTGTCAGCAGTGCAATTTAGTTTGAAATTTTATGTAAGGGGACATTTTCTTAGTGTTTTGCCAAACCACAGCAAAGCAGAAACACTCTCTCCCTAATTAAATAACACTGGAGCAGAGTGTCATGTTTTCCAGCATGGCAATAGCAATACACATCTACAGTGATTTGAGTCTGGCTCCTTGTCAAACAGTAATCACTATCAGCCCAAGACACATGCAAAACAGTGATGCTTGAATGTCCTCCGTTGTGTTGCAGAGCGATGTACTGTATCAGCTAACAAGCCTGCTGCTAAACCACCAACTGCACCGCAGAAGTCGTGAGTATCTCTCTCACACACGCACACACACATAAACAGAGAATATCTGACCCGCTGCTGCGTTTGCCTCAAGGTAAAATTAAGCTTGACTCTTGGATGAAATTCACTGCTGGTAGGAGGAAAAAAAGATTGTGTGGATCAGAGCGGGAAAGTGCAGCTACATTAATTTAACATGAGCCAGGAGCATATTGCAACATCTCTGGCTGCAGCCCACTCTACTTCACTCACAGAGCTGTACAGCAGGATTCATGGCAGGGTGAGAGTGGAAAGGCAGAAGTCTTGGCATGCAAATCTGCCTCACGGCCTCAATTCATCCTGTGCTTGACCATGACAAGCTTAATGATTTTGTTTTAGAAACTGACAGTTTGCTAAATGCCTCCCCCAAAACAGTGGCTATCCAACTGTATTTTAGTTAACTGTAAGTATACAGGCATGGCCTTTAGCCCTTGCAGAGGACAAGAAAAGTACAAGAAAATTGATTGAAGAGTTTGATTACAGCCAAAGTTAAACTTTTCCAGCATTTTCAGCTGGCTAACCTTCTACTTACCAACGTAACCTGGCACAGCTTTTAAGACCAAGAACTGGTAAATTTATCATTTTGTGGAATTGGGGTTAACTTATTGGTTTATTTATTTATTAATTTCAACTCATCTGTTTAAATCTGCATATTCCCTATGATTTTATTGTTCTCTTTTTAACTGTCTGTTGTTTTTATTTATTTTTATTGTGTTTTTATTCTTCTGTAAAGTGTCCTTGAGTGCTGTGAAAGGCGCTGGCAAATAAAATGTATTATTATTATTATTATTATTAATTTCTAAAAAAAATAATTGTATTTCCTCTGTTTGGAAGCTCGGACACTGGCATGTTACATTTGCCTCGCTGTACAGATTTTTTTAGATTTTAGGAAATTTGCACTCCAGCAGATCCTGCCAGCTTTTTTTTTCTCCAAGCTAACATTATTTGACTAGACACTGGCCTATATTTTAGAGTCCTTTGACTTGCAACATGAAAAGCTAAAAATACTGCCTGAAAAATAGTGAATAGTATGTTAGCCAAACAGCTAGACAGTAACGTTGGAATGAGAGTGAGTCTGATTTTACATTTTTTCCCTGTTGACCTTTAAGTTTCAAACAGCAGTTCAAGAGCAATACTGCATTTTTTTGTTGGATCTTATCAAATATGCCTGCTTTTTTTCTGAGACATGTAATCTTTATCACCACATGTTGTTGTCATCAAGTGCATGAAACTACTTCTAGTTTTACAATAAGTCAGGTAGAGACAAAGAACTCAGCCAGACCAAGTGTTTGCAACCAGCTAATGCTGCCAACGTTTGCATTAGCGTTAGCTAGCTAGCTATAGCTAATGAAATTTGAAAGTGGGGAAAGGCTAGCTAAAGTCTTTCAGGTTTAGCTAACAGTCAGTTATCAATTTTTAATTACAGCATCAAACTGATGACACAAACAGGAACAAAGAAGATCTATTCATTGTATCAGACTATTATCAAAATCTACCTCTAGACACAAGTGTGACTTAAACTATTAGCTTTTGCTTTTGTCCACATGTTATTTCTTACTGTTTAATTTCTTTCTCCAGGCTTTTTGCTTTATCTTCTGTCATATTATTCCTTAAACATTAGTTCAGTATGACAACTCATGTGTTACAACCTCTAATGAGACTTTTCAAGTGCTAAGTGCCATGAATTATTTAAACATTTGATGAAAGCTAATTTCAAAAAAGGGAAGAAAATGTAGCAAGCATGGTGTCAGAAAGAAGCTTTTGAAAATGAAAAAGACTTGATGGCCAAAAGATGATGCAAAAATCCTGCAATGTAAAAAAGACGTCGAGGCAGCCTTTACAGTTGGCTCTAATTCAGCTGATTTGATTAAAGTTCCAGGTCAGCATGTAAACTCACATTTCCTCCTCTTTGGATATGTAGTTAAATAGTTAATTACATTTCCATTAGGATGATGTCTGCCTGAGCTGAAGTGCTTCACGCAGCTTATTACACTCTTTTCTTTTTCCAAAGCTGATAAGCCTATTTCTTTTGATTACTATTGTTTGCCCTGAGGTGTAATTTTTTACCAATTTTTGGATTTAAGCATAAATGCTGCTATGTTTATTAGGGAGAAATAAATGTTATTGGTTAAAAACAATGCCTTGTTTACTGCAGCCATTAGGCTGTTCTTTGTTTTAACGGTGATGCTCAACAGCGTAAATGTTTAGTATAATGAATAGGCCTACCTTGTCTTATTCAAGAGTAATTGTGCAGTTAGGGCTAATTGCTATATTCTTTGTTGAATGTTTACTGTGTCCAACCATTACAGAAAAGTCATCCAACAGTAATCCCTTTTAAATAGGCTCCGTACCTCAATGGTACTTTAGGAACAAAAATAATAGAATTTGTGGTGTTAAATTTGTGTTTTTTATTAGAGAGAGCATTTTGTACCCTCCTGCTGCAGGAGCTCTCATGCATGCACATGATGCTGAGACAAACACATGTATGTAACA
>JAPZDY010000026.1:4603301-4615709 GCA_029783645.1 Ctenochaetus hawaiiensis
GTAGTCACTCCTTCAGCAACATGGTTGTTTCACCTCCTGGCAGCAAACAAAACCCGGACAACCTCTGGGTTCTTGTTTTATTTTCGCTGAGCTCTCTAACAGCAGTGCTGGACCTGCTCATAATGGGCAGAATCACACATGGTGCCCTGTATGATGTAGCATTTTAGATAGAGCAAGGCACTCACACCACCAGTTCTGTTTTCTGTTTTGCTCAGTGTGTAAGAATACTGTCAACATGATGCTTTGTCAGCACCGAGTAACAGGTGACCTGTCAGAGGACAACAGAACAATAAGAAGTGTTGGTATTATATGTGTAGTAACATTATGTTGGACTGTGAAAGCTCTTATTGTGAGCTGCATTTTTAAAAGCACCTGTTAAGTGAATGTAATGTCAAATTTGAATAAAATGACAACACATTATTTAGCTAACACATCTGGTGTGCAGGTGCATATTCATTTTCTAATGCATTTAAGTGTTATTACAGATAAGCCTTCATCCGATACAAGAATTTATCAATCACTTTGATAATAAGACACAGTCTCATAAAGCATATATCAGATCTTTGCCTCAAACATACTGGTCCAAAGTTTAGTGCTTGGCAACTTAAAAACAATAAAGTGCTTCTTTTAACTTTTGTGATATCTGAAGAACCATCCAACACAGCAAGCATGCAACCATATGTTACTGTGTATTAATGCTTCTTAAAAAACAATAATAAATAATAAATAGAAAATGACTAAAATCAAAAAGGAGAAGACCTAAAAAGCTTGTTGAACCACAGTCAGTGTTCAAACGCCTCTACTGGAGAGTATTGAACCTCAGTAATTGTATTCAAACTCTATCCGGTTCCAGTTTTTGCATGTGTGTTTGTTGCACTGGATCAGAGATCAGTAAATAAAATTCGTATGAGAAGTGCTGGCCAGCCGAAAATGCAAATGGAAACAGCATCACATATAGAAACTTCATTAAAAGAGGAGAGGAGAAAGATGATCTCTGAGGGAATGATCACTTAGCATTAAAGAATGAGTCTAGAGATGAAAAACGAGAGAATAACAAAGATTGTGCAGCAAGAAAAAAAGTGGAGAAGGGCAGATTTAGGGCTGTGAGCTGGTTTGAATAAGTTATTGTAGATTGTGGAAAATAACACTGAGACGCTGGCAGAGAACTTGTTCAGCCAGAGAGTTTTCCCCGTGCCTGACAACCGAGAGAAAGATTTATGTGCGCGTTTTGTTTTGCAGTCTGAGTACATGTGCATCTGAAATTCTGTGTTTAGCAATTAGTCATTAGCTGAGCGTGGCTTTGATTTGGCTTCGGAAAATATTAACATCCTCCCAGACAAACTTCCACAAGTAATGGAGCTCTAGTAGCGCTTTACTTTAAGAAATAAAAAAAGACTTGATTTTATGAAGGCAATTAAGAGCCTTGTTGAAATGTGATGCTGTACTTTTCAAGCTCTGCAAGTCATGGGTGCTTTAGTCCATAACTCATTTATATTTGACTGCCTCTGTCCTCAGAGATGCTGTCACTTTCTCTTGCATTTTATTCCTTTCCCCTCCATGCTTCCCGTCCTCTCTCTCTCTATTGAGTCTCAATCTGCATCTCTCTATCCTCCCGTCACCCTACCCCCCCCCCCCATCATTATCATCTCCATCTCGCTTGCTATCTCCCTCTCTCCATCTGTCCCTTCTTATGAAATAAAACATGAATCCATTATTCATTCATTCAAACATATCTATCATCGCCGCGTGCTGCACTGTGGACCTTATCTGCAAAGATTTTTTTTTTTTTCGTTTTGTGCTTCAGCTATTCACCACTCGTACGGTCCCATTTGAAAACACCACAACACTGGGGAGTGTTTTTTAGCGGTGCAAGCACTGACAAGAGTGGTTCGTGAGGCAGTAAAAATCCCTTTAGGGGATTCTCCTGTCATAACAATAGCAGTGCCAGCTTAAAATAACAGTAGTTTGTGTGGAGGGTTTATATAAAGCAATAAAACATGGGAACTTGCCAATGCACAGCACATAAATACTGAATAATTTGTACAGTAAGGAGCAGGTGATGCTCTGAGGGAGATCATGTTATCGACTGTGTATTGTATATCTTTTTCATAGCCTTCATACGTCTATATAGTTAGAATTCATCTCTAGCGTGGGGAGAATAAAACAAACACAGCTAATAATGCGAACAGAGCAACAGGCAGGTCCTTTTTCTAATAATAAGCCCCACCTCAAAAAATTTCGCTGTGCAATCCCAAAGGACTGATCTCGGCTGAGCTTGTCCTCCTCGTTTCCAAGGAATTCTTGGCAGTAGGTCAGTAGTTGTCAGACAGAAAGTTTCCAGGTGAAAAAACAATCTGGCTTTCCTCTTAAAGCTCTGAAAGCTGCACATCTGGTGGGTTTATAGCAGCAAAGTGATCCATCCGCTGTCCACTTCTGCATTCCCTTACATGAACCAGCACTCCTTGTGCTGTGTAATTTATCTGTTTGCCAGAGGGCTTCATCAAAGGGAGTTGCCGATCACAACTTTCCAAATCATACCTAACACAAGCAGACAGGAGGTCACGGCTGTAATAACAAGTGTTCATTTGTCTCTGTGCAGAATGTTGGAGGATGACCTGAAGATCAGCAGCGATGAGGAAGAGGCTGAACAAAAGGTGAGCTCCCTCTGCAGTTCGTCCATTCTCTCCTCTATGCAAATCGGCCCTTGCTTCAGGTTTCCATTTGTCCTCCAGTTTTTAATGCATTCACGTACATCACGTTAAACCCCCCATGGGACATTTACTGATTCATTCGTCTGTGCAGACATAAAGTTCAACCCATGTGGCTGAAGTGTCTATTCACAAATCATCCCCTCTCTTAATCACTTGATCCATGCATTTAACCGCCTTCAAAGAGCTCTTAATTATGTACCACCTACATTAGGAAAATAAAAATTTAGCTACAGGTCAAAAAGGTTGATCTGTCTCTTAAAGTTTCCAGGTAGCTTGAATATGGACGTGTTACACTTCTTTTCAGAACAAGGTGAAAGAAAATAAATCTTATTATCTGAAAAAAAAAACTGCAAAAAAGTTTTACTTTCTTTGAGTTCTGAATGTGTTAAATATAATAGCTTAATATAGAACAGTGATAGGTGAAATCAATAAAACACCTATGGGCTAACAACAAAATTATAAGTGGCAAATAACAGGTTTTAACCCTTAACTTCAACCCTAACCCCCATTAACAAGCAAATCTGAAGCATTTATGTTATACGAGGTCATTAGACAGCTGACAGTAAAGGGATGACCAGAGAAAGGAGAGATAAGCCCAGCTAGATGCAAAGGTTACAGCTGATGGTGGACATTGACCCTCAGACCACAGTGGCACCTCAAGCTACTGATATGTTGACTGATAGTTAGATAAACCGACCAGTCAGTGGGTGAGCCTCACATAAAGGCTGGGCAGTGTTCTGCTGTGCCTGAGTGGATTAGCAGGTAAAAAACATGGAAAGAAAAGCACTTTCTTTTTGCTTTCTTCATTCTAATTCTTCTTTTTATTCCACATGACTTGACACAACATTTCACACGCAAATGGACTAGATCTCAGATAAAGGACATGCATGAAGAAAGCTAAAGAAGATCTTTAATGGTCAACATATATTAAAAACAGCAAAGAAACAAATTACGTAGAGCCAAAAAGTAGAAATTCTGGCTTAAATTCCACTTAAATGATCCCACCAAAGTCATAGGGATTTAGGCTGGAACATTTTGAGTCTCCCTGAGTAAATACTTTGGAAAAATGTTCCTCTTTCTTACAAACACCTTTCAAATACCCATCAGTTCCAGGAACTGTCTTCTAGAGCTGAGAGTTTACACTAGCTGTCAAGGTGTATACTTTGGAGCAATCAAAGCAATACTTTCCCCCGAATGAGCTTTTCTTACAGAGTAATTGAACTGTGTACCAATTTGGAAAGGCTTTCTAAACTTTGTAAACTCAGCAGTGATGTCAAGTGATCTTGTTCCCTCCGAATGTTGACCAGAGTCACACAAATCACAGCCACCAAACAGGACTTTCAGTTGTGATGTCCAAAAGAATTACTTTGCTAATGTTGCATAGAGCTAGCTATTTATAACAGCTATTATTTGTCATTTTCATACATAAAATAGTTTCACCATGCAAAGGATAAGAACCACAGTGCAGGCTGTTTCATTTGTCTGTCAAACTGGTCTGATTTCAGTTATGTGAGGATGAAGCAACATGTATTCAGTTTGGAGTGTGCCACATAAATAACTATAAATTGTTTAACTATTGATCATGAGATTTAGAAAAGCTATCGTGCAATAATGAATACAAAGACTTCTTGTTCCAGTTTGCCTAAAACTTAAATGAACTTCAGCTACTGGTGAAGATTGTTTGAAATGATTCAAAGCATCAAAACAGCTACTTCATAAATGGATATGTGATGACATATTTGTTTAGTTAAAACATATTCAAATGTACAACTTATTTTACTCTTCCATCTTAAATAATGAAATTATAATTATGTATAGAAAATTAAATTGCAGAGTTCAAATAAAAAAAATAAAAATTACATTTTCACATTTGTCGTATTCAGTTGTTTTGTTTTCTGCTTTAACATTTGGTTTCCATGTTGTGTTAGAGTCTATTTAAAGACATGTCAGCAGTGTGCCACCCACAAATAACTGAAGTCCAACCTTGAGAGTGACAGATGGAGCTTTCAGACCTCGTCTTCTCTTGATTTTGTACAATGATTTGTTTACATTAACTTGTGTCACAACAGCATTTAAATGCAAAATAAGTTGCAATAGATTTGACTTGATAAAGTTATTAATTAATTATAGCTAAACATCAAAGTTACTCAGATTGCAAAGGCTAGGCTCCACAATTTTGGTGTTAATAAAAATAACAGAAGTAGTAACTTCAGGTAACACAAACTCAAACTTTTAAAAGCTATAGTTACTGCATCATCGGTCTGACAATGACAGAGCTTGGGGGGATTATGCATCATGTTGGTGTGTTTTCTCACACGCAGTTCAGGGTCCGTTGACTGAAGATGTTGTGTTTGTCCCTCCAGGGCACTTCTGCATATGAGCAATGCAGTTGTCCTGCTCCTCTTGTCTTGTTTTTCTGTATGAAAATTGGCATGGTGGCCCTCTCTCCTCTAATCACCATCATCATGCGCTAATGATGCCAGAGATGAGTTCAAAGCAGTCAGTGGGGGTCGTTCTGCTGCCCCCTCCCCTACTGCGCAGACTGATATCAGCCCTCATCAAAGGGTCCATGAGATATTTTCTGTTAATGAAAAGATACCAATTCCTCTCATCCCCTTTAACTGGCCTTCTGATTGTATAATTACCATGATGGTAGATATTATAATTATAGATGATGGCAGGTCATTTATAGTGGTTTTAGTTATTATAATTATGCTGAAAGTAGAACTGTAAATTACAGATATTTAGTGTGCATTCAGAATTGTAGCAAGTGGCTTCCTTAATCATAGGGGTTTCATATGATTACTCTTAGTATTAGGATGAATAGATGGGAGGAAATAGGCTACATTACACTATTATTCTTTGTCTTTCTGTCTATATCTCACTTTTGTGTCTGAAATGCTAATTCTTTATTCTCTCTTGCTCTGTTTCCTGCCATATCATCATGCCTGTATCGTATTCAAAAGACATAGTGTAATAAAATTTTCTGTCTCTGTGGTATTTCGGTTCAGTTATCTATTTGTTATGTCAAAAATATGTTAAAAGTGTCTGTTTTTAGGTGTTTTATATCAAAATACCTCTTTTTTCTCTCCAGCTGTAAAACACTGCAATATTTTTCATGGCTCATCTTAAACTTTGCAGGCATATGCATAAATGTATCTAATCAAACGGGAATTGGGGCAATCATCATGTAAAATTGCATCAGGGTTGGAGTCCCTAGTTGGGTAATGTCATACTGAAGTAGAAGGTGTGTGTTAAGGTGTCGGCTCGAAAAAGCTCCGTTTACATTTTCAGATAATATGGTAAAGGTGTAATTTATACATCACTCCATCTTCTGCCTTTTGATCCAGCAGCATCAGTGAGGGAGGTGTAGGCGGAGGTGAAAAGTCTTCTACAGCTCTATTTTGCTACGTCCAGTAAGCCACATCCACTTTAAAGTGGTCCAGTCAAATCTGAAGGAGTCAGTTTTATTACTCTTGGAACTTAATTTCTTCACATTCTAAATTACTTACAATTGGCCACATTACAGAAAGTTAGATTTTCTTCCATCCTGCTATTTTACTCTTATATCAGTTTTACTTTTTTTTATTTTACCTTCAAATAAAGTGGTAGCTAACTTGTCTTCGGCCTGGCCAAGCATAGCATCAGACCTAAGTTAAGCAATGTTGCTGGGTTAAGGTCACAGCAGAGAGCTTGGTAAATAAAAATTTTATCATTTATCATTATTTACAGAACTGATTAGGTATAACTGGTTGTTATTAACTCTAGTGTTACTTTCAAGTAATAGTTCAACATGTTACATAGGATTTGACTATTTAAAGTGTGACATCATCTAGCCTATGATGCTCTGTGTCCGAACTGCAGTTAGCTTACTTAGGCAAGTCTGACTGAGTTTAGTTCACTTACTTTTATTATTGAGATTAAAACCAAATTATTCCTAAGCTAGCAGAGATATTGTCCCTCCTTTCTGTTAATGTTATCCATACCACTCGCAGTCGTCATCAATCTTAGCTCAGCTGCCTGTACCACCAAGACACACTGTCCTCTGGTGGTGCGTTCTGTGCACTACAAAACATTACTTCAACAGCATCTCATGCACACATGCACAACAGAAACAGGAATAATAAATGAACTGTCTCAGAATTTTTTTGAATACACTTTCTCCACCTAAGGGAATTTCTAATACCATGATGTATCATAATACCTTAATACCACTTAATACCTACCTAACCATGCAATTATCACTGGGACGTGGATTATAACTTAAAAATGTATTTTGTGTTCACTGTGTCCTCAGTTCGGGAACAATTTGTTTCTGAAAATGATGATCCATTCTTTTAAGTCTCCACCACAGTTTCTCTCTTGTACTTATATCTTGTTGTCAATCTCTTCCTGTTTGGATCAAAGTGAAGAGAGACATGGAGAGTGATCAAAATAAACCGAGAGCAAAGTGAGAAATGGAAGAAAAAGGAGCAAAAAGTGAACAAGTTACAGGGACATAAAGGGAAAGAGAAAGACAAAGACAGGCGAGACAGACTGATAACAATGCAGTCATTAGACAGAGATAAAGAGGGAAAGATGGAAAGAAAACAAGAAGACAGAGCAAGAGACAAAGCGACAGAATAAGAGAGAGAGAGACAGGCAAAGATGAATTCAGTGGCATTTTTCTGTGCATGCTGTTAACAGGCTTATAGCAAATGAGTGCATGGTGTATTATCAAGCTTTTATAGCCTGAAGTAAAACACAACACACGCACACACATATACACAAAATCTGCACACGTTCTTAATCAAATACACAGACATATATGCATTATACACATGCATCCATACACATATACAAAAACATACAGTGCACCATGCCGATTTATACTCACAAGCATTTGCAACAGCAAACACATAAATAACAACACATGCTGACAGTCTCTCGCTCTCACACACACACAGTCACACGCACAGACACACACTGTCATTAGTATGCTGTGGCACAGCACTGTGAGGGCAGCAGAGGAGTATGATGAATATGTTTTTGGCACCGAGCAAAGAGATGGAAGAGAGGAGGGAATTGAAAGAAAGAGCAGAGGAATGAGGGATGGTAGACAGAGGGGAAAGAGGAGAGGACAGGAGTGATAGTGGAAAAAGAGAGAGGTGTTCCTAATGACTTTAGAAACTGACAAAAACAGCAACCCAATTACTGCTGCAGGACTTTCCTTTGTCTCTCTATCTCCCTGCATTTCTCTCTTTTCTCTCTGCAAGCTTGTGATGACAGATCACCTCGGTCAGAGCAAAGTCAAGCTTAAAAAGCTCTGTCTTTATATAAAAACACAGTTGCAGCTGGTGAAAATGTCCAGCACACAGGGGACCATTGTCATTTCCATGACAAATAGCAGCACATGCAGAGATTCAAAAATATTTAGACAAGTTTTCAAGGTTTTTCCATACATGTGCAGTGTTTGTATGTGACAAGCAACATTTAACTTAGGAAAATGTCACAGGAGATTAGTTTTAGCTGTGAAGCTATGAGACAAGTCTGTGGCCTAATAGCATACAGGTTTTCCAACTGGTCAAGGGAGATGATAAGTAACCACATTTAATCAAAGCCATTGATAAGTGCTCTATGTCAGTACTAACTTTAAAGTAAGCCTCTAGTCTGTTGTCCTTCACAGCAGATATTTTGACCTAACTTTGTGGTAAAAGCACAGATGCGACATAAATAGCAGTGCATCAGTGAGCCAGAATGAGCAATACCAGGACAGTTAAACTGAAGCAGCCATCGTCCTTTTTTATTGGTTAAACATGTGCTGTTCTTACTGTGACATGTCAAATTGTAAAATTGTCAAACTTTTGATTAGATTAGAAAGATTTTGATGGATTAAGCCATTTGTCATTTTGTAGTAACTCTCCCCAACATTACTGCAGGCTGCTTTGATTAATTACTGCGAAGCAAATGTACAATGTGATTCATCAATTACCCAGTAAGCTTAATCTGAAAGCATCTCATCATCTTTCAAGTAAAGTACATTTGTACTCAACTGGAGTATTTTTATGCTGTTTTATACACCAATCAAACATCCACATCAGACACAACATTAAAACCACTGACAGGAGTGAAAAGCCATTGATTATCTAGTTATGACACAGTGTTCTGCTGGGAAGCTGTGGGTCCTGTCATTCATGTGGATGTCACTTTACAGGCATCACCTACCCAAAAAAAGCACTGATGACCAAGTACAACCCCTCACCAGCAGGAAAGTGCTGTCTATTTTACACAAAGATTACTTTTCTCCAAATTCTGTATATCCGACTTTGATTGAGCATCCATAGGGCACGCCGGAACAAGTCTGATCCATGGAGGTCCCACTGTGGGTCGGACTCGGTTGTGACTTATCAAGGCACGGACACAGGACCTCTGGTGGTGTTTTGTGGTGTCTGGCACTAAGGCGCTGGCTGCCGATCTTTTGAGTCCCGCGGGTTACAAGGTGGGGCCTTTGAGGATCAGGCTTGTTCCGGTACATCCCACGGATGCTTGATCGGATTGGGATCTGAGGAATTTAGAGGTCTTTTTGAAGCCTTAAGCTCTCTGTCAGGTTCTTTGGGCCATTCCTGGGAAGTTGTTGTGGTAGGCAAGATACATTGTCATGCTGGGGGGGGGCAGGCACTGCTATTGCGGTGTGCTGTTACCATGGAGTGGGTCGTACTGGGTCAGCAGTGGGGGTTGGGTGGATCTGGCCTGTCAAGTGGCATCAACATAAATGCCAAAGGTTTTCAATAACATTCAGTTGTAATGATTAATGTTGTTTACTTCACCTGACAGTGGTTTGAATGTTGTAGCTTATCTCTTTACTTCTACATCTTCTTAAGTGAAAGATCAGAATACTTCAAATCACTTAGAAGCATGCAGACAATGGAATCTACTCATAAAGATGGATTCTTTTTATTTTATGGATCAGTGTTTGATAGAGTTAATGGAAAAAGGAATATAGACTTGTAGCTAGTAAACATAAATGTAAATAATGCAGGACCTAAATTTCCTAAAAATTAAATTTGTTGAAAATTATGTTCCTTGAGGAAGGAACTACATTCAGTGTGTTTGTTAGGCCTAAAGGAAGTCGACAGTAGTTTGGTGAGAGCGAACAGAACTGTGTGAAAAATACATTCAGACATTTAAACATGTACAATCTGTATCCGCTGGAAAGGGTCATGAAGTGAAAAAGTTTAATGACAACTTGTCCTTAAGCAAGTATGATATATAGTTTAACACTGACCTCAAATCACAGTCTGGGTAAGTTCAAATGTGTAGAAGCAAAAATGTTTTATATGCAGGAAAAGGGAAAGTTTCATGTTTAAGTTTAAGGCTGTGGTGCTTTTTACACAGTTGCTCCATTGTCACCAGCTTCTGTTGGGCAGCTGCAGAGAGGCTGGATGTACATCTTATCACTTGTATGTCATTATTTTGGAGGTAATGATAAGTGTAGCTTTGCACCTACGAATGCAGCTCTGGTTACCAGTGGCATGACTTCTGTATTACACAGTCACATGAACTCTAACAGAGCACAGCGTGTAAGCGAAGTTCAGAGGCTCCTTACTGACCTTGGGACAGAGATGACTTGCAACAGATGGTCAGAGCAAAGCAGGTGTGCGAGCTATAGACAGGTATTGATCAATAAGTTTAAAAGGTTACCCTGAAAATGAAAGAGGTGAAGGAGACTACATGGGCCTAAAGGCAGGTGAGTAAACAGAGAAACCTCATATCTTGGTTGAGGTGAGAAAGGAAAACATTTGTCCATTTTGTCTGTGAGCCACAGCACGTTTTTAGTGTTACATGTGTCAACCTAACTCAGGAAATACTAAGAGACGGGTGATTGTGTATCTTAGTAAGAATGTCTTTGTAATTTGGCTCTAAAAGAGAAAATATGCACCTTCAATTCTAAAGATTAATATTATTTCTGTACACAGTCAGGTGTCAGCAGGAATATAAAAGTCTTCAGTGAACTAGCTGTGTTAAATCCAACTGGCAGCCGATAGAAAAGTGCTAAAATTCGGGGATGTAGGGTCTTTAGTTTTGCACTAATCAAAATCCAGTAGCTTCTATATTTTTCAGCAGTGCAACGTCTGCGCAAGGGTTGCATCAGAAAGTCAGGATTTTGAACCCGTTTCTCAGGTGTTAGAAATGCTTTATAAAGTCTCTCACGCAAAGTAAAGCGACACCTGATAGACAGGCGAAGAATTCATTGTTCAGTTACTGTTCAAGATGGTGCGGGGGCGTTTAAAGCCTCGTTAAAGCTGTGTCGCCAGGCCTGATGTGCAGCACTGTGATTCCTTTCACACACATGAGAAAGAAGGGAGAAGGAGGATTTTACAAACAAGCATAAATCATATACAGAGCGCTTTATGTCTCTGAGGCTTTAAGGTTTGAATTGTCTTGCTTTCGGTAAAACGGCTTGTCCTCTTTGTCAGAAACAATACTTACAGCTGTGTTGTAACTGGGGAGATTGTGTGAGTAAATACTGGTCGGATTGTTCTTTATTTAAATCCAAGTAAAGCCACCAGCTAGCTAAATATATTCACACATAGATCCTCTCCATGAGCCCTGCAAGTCTCTCAAAGCCAAAGATCTGAGGAGGTTTGTTGTTCTAGCCTGCAGCTAAACATCGATCCATCAGAAACTTCACTGGTCCAGTTAATCACCTCACTCCTTGAGAGAGAGTAAGGGAGACAACAAGCCAGAGGCGAGAAAAGGTCCTCTTTTTGTTTGAGTAATTCATTTTAATTGTTGGGTTTCAGTGCTGGAAGATGAATTGATAGCTGATATTTTCAGAAATGGAGGTTGCTGTTTTTGTTTTGTTTTTGTAATTGACGTCGTCATGTACAAAATTGACTCGGAGTTGACAGAGGGAGGAAAAGCGGATGAAAGGGGAGAAAGGAGGGAGGAAAGGCTTCACTGACAAACCTAATCACCCCATTCTTTAACTGAAAGGAGGGGAAGTATGAATAGAAATAAAGGAATGAACAGAGGCTGGGGTGAAGGGAGAGGGCAGGGAGGAAACAAGGGAAGGAGGGGATAAAAGAGGAGAAGACAAAGAGAAAATAGAGAGGTTTTTTCTCGTTTTAATGACAAGAAAATCTCCTTTCTTAAAGAAGGCAGATTGAGGGAAGAGACGTGAGGGTCAGAGGAGTGGAGCCTTGTGAAAGGAAAAAACTGCACAGTGTCTTCAAGTTGTATCGATTGGTTCAGTCTATGATTTATTCTGTAGTTTTTATTCTCTTTAAAGTACTTTGTCGAAAAAAGTCCATATAAATACAGAATAAAATACTGTTATCACTATTTGTCATGGTAGTTATTCAATCAAGCATGTTGTTTATTGTGTAAAGTTTTAAAATACTGTCAAGGTGCTTTGCTAATAATACATCAAGAATTTGAATGCTGTCACACATAATGACATTTTATAACAATGTTTAGATTTTTTATAACCAGCTTAAACTTAAGGATATTTTTGTTTACATACATTTAACAGTGGTAGTAGTGATAGTAATATTAATAACAACAAAGGAAATATTTTTGATCCTTTTTACATTTTTAATAAAACATCAGAATATGGCGCTGAGAAAACTGCCTCAGGGGCACAAAAGTTCCTTTTTTCAACATTTTTCTAATGCTATCCCTTTTGCTCAGCTCTAATATATATCGTTTTTTTTTA
>JAPZDY010000026.1:4615809-4632458 GCA_029783645.1 Ctenochaetus hawaiiensis
AGTACTGACACAAACATCTGTGTGTGTGTTTTTTAAAAAATGACTTGAATTACCTTATTAATACACTACATAATGTAAAATATTCAAACTAGAAATAACATTATTCTATGAATATGCAATGGATAAGCAGTTTTAATTTTAATTAATGTATGTCCAGATGTTTTTCAATTATTTGATGCCATGAACTGCCATAAGATTTGGTACAATTAATTAAACTATCAGAGGATCAGTAAAAGCAGCTCCTTCTTTCATCATTGAACTCAACTATCATTTTTTCGAAACCCTCACATTTGCTACATAATATAAACATTATCAGTCAGACATGAAGCACATACATCATCATGTTGGTCATTTAGGCTCATGTGTCACAGACAAACTGCTTATATTAGAACTTTTGATTTTATGGAAACATGTCTTGGTAAAATCCTGTATGTCTGCAAAGGAAGTGCAAATTTACCAGTGTACTACCTCATTTCTTTATTGGCATATATGATATCAATCAAAGCAATAATATTACTGTACTCAAGATTAACCTGAATAACATAACTTAATGGTTTGTGTGTATGTGCATTGACAGGTTTCTGACAAGCCCAAGGCCAGAGGCACAGCCCTGAGGTAAGACAGCTAGCCACACTCTGTGCTGTAACACTGTGACTTATTTATCTTAACTGTATATTATTCGTGGTACAGCATAACTGAGAAAGCATGTGACGTTGCGCAAATACCAGCCTGTTAGATTTGGTTTGTTAGATGTTTTGGTGAGAGAAATGTAAGTATAATCTTGGGGACATCTGCATTTAGACATTTTGCTTAAACATCATTCTCATACTGTCTGGTGACCAAAATGTCTTGGGAGAGTCTATAAAGCCCAAACAGCAAATTATAAATAAATGATATTTGCCCTGAAAACATGCATTTGAGGCAGTCGTGGTTGGCGTTGGATGATTCTTTGACCTTTTTTCTGTAGTTGTTGTTGGAAGCACTTTTGAGGTCAAAGACGTCAATGTGACTGTGGAAAGTCCAGAGTCACCAATGAAACCCTCATGGGTGTGTACAGATTTATTACTTCACTAACTATCAGTTGAAACCTAAAAGATGTAGTGGCTCAGGTTACTGGATGCTGTTTAAGCGTCTGCGTGCAGATCAAAGATTCTCCTAGCATTAGTCATGTTTGAAGGTTATTGCAAATACAGCCACCTCCAGGCTCTCTGGAGGTGTAGTGGCTCTAATTCACAGAAGCATCTGTGATGACAGGTGCCCACTCGATAACCCCAGTCACCAGCCTGCACTAACACACTCAACTCTGTACCATTAGAAATTAGGCAGCAGATGTCCTCTGTACTCACTGTTTGTAGGTTAGTGCGTAGATATTTCTTCATCTGAGCCGGCCGTCTGCATTATCACCTGGGATTTGGGTTCAAAGGATGAGACATAAAATCTTGTACATCATCACACTCACCTATATAAACATAGTAATACAAAGTCACTGAGAAAGTTTTTCTTAAAGTTTTTTTTTCACAAATATATTCCAGTTATTGCTTCGCACAAATTTAACATTTGATGTTCAACCTAATTAAGGAGCTTATGATAAACATCAAGATGGTGTTCTGTTGAAACAAAGCTGCCTATTTGATATTATTAACTTGCTTGTGGAAGCGTCTTCTTTAGCAATTGTGGTGTCCCAACTTTTACTTAAACCGGCATTATCTGATTTTTTTTGCCACATGGGGCAACAAACACAATCTTTAATAATCTTTAATCTTTAATCAGAACACACAGACATACTAGTTCTTTTGATTTTATAAAAATTAACAACACAAACCTGGACTATATTTAATTTAACCTGTGCAAAGTTTGTCACAAGCGAAGAGTTTTTACATTCCTCTACTGAAGGGGGCGATGTCTGTGTACTTCCCTGCATACCTTGGCTAAGCTAGCTGTGGTTCGTCACAAAAGAAACAACAAAGAAACCTAAAATCTTCAGTACAGAAAGTGAGAGTTTGCATCAGCATATTTACTCAGCTACTGCCATTAACAAGCTAACAAACAGCATTAATAATAGAAGGAACTGCACTAACCATTCTGACATTTATGCTAGTTGCTGGTTTTGGAGCACAACAGACTCCTTATCTGAGTCTCATACATGTTTGAGCATCAGTCTGAGTTTCATACATGGAGCCTGTGGCTAAATTATTCTAACGTTTCCTCTTGTTATCCATCTTGGTACGCGCAGTCCTCCCCCTGGTCAACCCACCACAAGCAGCGGTGTTGTGTGAAGCACAAGGACTGTGACTCATAGACTCAGAATTTGTAAATGAGGAAGAAAGAGTAGATGTGCTTACAGCAACATTTCATCATTCATATCAGAGTTTTCTTACATACTTGAAGGTGTCTGGAGGGGGACTTTAACATAACTTAAACATTTATCATTACTGTTCCACATACAGATACATTCAAACACTCACAAGTTTGTCTCTGACACACTTTCAGGTTGTAACTTTTATTTCATGTTAATCCCATGTTATTTTATTTTGTCTGGACAGTTTTGAACTAAAACAGACCATTAGGTGAAGCCAGTTAGAGTCATCATGAAAGCATGTTACCACAAGTCAGTAAAGAAGAATGAGTGGCCACACAGTTTAAGAGTAGGGTGAAATCCAGGGAATGTTAAGGCTCAAAGTCAGTCTAGTAGAGTCAGTCTCTGTCCTTGATAGCTAAAGCTTAGAATGTTTAGACTATGTTACAATACTCACCTTTGTAATTGAGCTGGAGAAATGCAACAACAACAGTGTTGGGTCTGGACGCGCTGTCAAGCCTTTGGTGATTTGATGAAAGAGCACACTTCATCCTGGAGTGCCCTCGGTTATGTCCTGTATGAATGCATGTACTGTATGCATTCATGAGTGTAACGGTGCTTATGGGGTGTTGCTCCACGATGTCTGTGTGCACGTTTAAGGGCATCATCATAGTACACTTACTACACTAAACTAGAAGACACCGCTGCACACACAGACAGTCAGATAAAATGTGCAGAATCTGCATATGGGCAATGAATATGAGGTAATGAAGTGGATGGTGTCATACAGTCACCAGCACTGATGTGCTCTTTGAGCTGACTGACTGTTCATGATTCTAGATCATTTGAAGTTCTTTGTTAGAACCAAAAGAATTCCCATGTGTGTCTGTCTTTTAGTTCTGCAGCTTTGTTGACTAAAAGAACTGCCTCCAAATATTTTTGGTTCCCCAGCTTTAACTGCATTAATCAAAATGGAGAAGAGCCTTACACTGGTCTTCACATCTCGCCCTGTTCAGAGTCCATATACTGTGGTGTCCATACAGGCTTAGCACATGGAAAGAGACAAAAAACAATTTAATTACAACGGTCCAGCCTTCTCCAATAAAAATATGCCTGTTTACATGAGAGCCTGTAAGTTTCCACATTATTGTTTAAATTACAACCAGGATCTCATTTAGGGAAATAGGCTGAATCCTCCACATCAATTTTTAAGGGGAAACGCATGAAGTTCTCATGCTGTTTCCGATTTGAGATTCAGACTAAGATAAATATGAAAGGCTGAGGACAATACAGATGAACATGTGTTTCTAATCACTTCTCTTTGACATAGTGATTTCTGTCAAACCTGTTTTCATTTTCCACTGTTAAATTCTGTGTGGGCAACACACTGTGGTACATTATTGTCTCCCTGTAACATCTTGGGGGAACATGTCACCTAATTAATCAGTAGAAAAAATGCTAGCTGCGTTTGTAACATCGTAGAACATCAGAGAGATTTCGTGTGAACAGGTGATTTTGGCACCAAGATCAGTTTTTCATAAGTTCATCCTCTGTTTGGAATGTGTTGTGAAGCCCAGACGGGTGCATAAGAATATAAGAATCTTTTATAAATGAGGCTCGTTGTGTTCACAGTCTGAACGCATTAGTATGCAAGTCTGGAGTGTGACTGCATGTGTGCATGTGTGTGTGTGTATGTGTGTCAGTGTGAGAGAGAGGGGGAGAGAGAGAGTGTGTGTCTGTGTGTGCCCCAGGCCATGTGTTACTCTGCTACCGCTAATGAGCCCATTCACTCTGCAGCCCAATCTACTCAACACCACACACACACATACACATGTCCGCAGGGACGCTGGGACTAGAGATGCTGCCAGCGATCCACTGGCTATATCCCCCATGGAGAGCAACACATACACACACACACACTCTTTCACCCACACGCCTCACACCATCCTTACAGACACACATTTTTTAAGATCCTTGCTCTGACAACCTCACCCACATACCAATCGTTATTCTACTGCCACAGACACACACACAGAGACACAGACGCATATAACCACCCACCCCATCCATCCCACCACGGCATATATTCAACCGTATCATTTTTATATTTCTGCTCAGTAATCTTTAAAATCTATTTGCCATCTGCTTCGCTGTATTTTCTTCATTATATCCTATGTGTATCTTCCATCATATGAACCCTGGTGAGGAAAACTGCCTGGAGTTATGTAGAATTGTCTTTTCAGCTTAATTATTTTCATAGTAATAGCATTTGTTATAGAAGTAGTAATAGTGAAGTTGGTCATCGAAGTGGCAGTGAAACCATTGTAGTCTAGTGGGTAATATTATTTTAGTTAGTGGTATTTCCACAATGTTAACCTGGCTCTTAGCATTTTTCACATGGACGAGCACCGACACAAAACTTTATTCAAACAATCAATAGACTAATGCGGAATTACTCAACAGAGATTATTGTGCCTGCATTCATGATCAAAATGCATGTTTTTGTGTCAGTGTTTCTTTTGCTCTTTACTCACAGGAAACTTTTCAAAATGTTTTTGGCATAGAGGAAGAATTTTGTTTGAGTCAATAGCACATATAATAATAGTCAATAAAGAGTAACTTTGCCTGCTGTGTTGTTTAAAAGTGTTCATAGTGAGCACAAATCACATTTTAGAGACCGCACATGCAGATTGTCTACAAAGTCAAGGAAAAGGCGAGTGGATACAAATAGACTCAATCTCACCCCAGGCAACAAATATTGAAGCGCATGACTGTGTGAGTTAAAAATGTTTCAACTTGAGCAAAGAATTTTTTTCTTGTTCTAAACAGTTATGACTTCAATTTATTTATATGCAGAGACAAGAGGAGGAAAAGAGATTAGCAATCAGTCAGAGTCTCAGCAAAGTCGACGTGCATTCTCAGTTTTTCATTGTTACGAAGCACCATCTTACTTCTGTACCAGATTTTTGTGGGCAAATAAACTCTAACCCCCAAAAAACTGGATTTGTTAAAGAATACCACACTTTGAACCCTGGTCCCTACAAAGGGAAAGAGAAGGCTTGTTGAGACGGTGTCAGTCTACTGAAGCTAAGCACAAACAAGTCAGCCCAAAATTAAAGTTAATCACAACAGTCCTCCAAGCTAACTGTCATGCTAACTGTTAGTTAGCTAACTTTTATTCAACAAACTCGCTAGCTTGTTTGCCCATTAACAAGACAGTTTACATCAGTTTTTCTGTGTACATAGATTAAGAGTATATTTTAATTATAAATATGCAAAAATAACAATCTGTTTATCCTTTGTATTTTGCTGGACAGAAAAAATAAGATACTAAGTACTAAGACATGTCCAGTTGGGTCCATCCTGCTTCTTTTCAGCTTCTCTGTTTCATTAGTGTTCCTTGTGTTCAAAAACATATTTGTACCACTGATTCCTGTTTGATAACAGAAAACCATTTCCTTTGTTGTGCAGTTTATTCTCCAACAGAGAAAGATTAATAAATGTTGACTGTGTTACACAGATAAAAAGCTACAAAACTTACCAATGTTTATACAAAAGACAAAACAAAAGATGTGTGTTGTATTCTGCCCTGAAATTAGTCTGTTTGAAGCTGGTGTGATCTAACTTTAATGGTCACATTTACTAGTAGAATATTTGAGCAGTTTCTTTAAGTGTTTAGATCTGTGAATCAGTTTGTTTGGCTTGGTGAAATTGATGCTTTTTAAAATCAGATACCCCAGGGACCCAGAAAATGCAGTCAGTCTTTTTCAAATCGGGTTGTAAAGAACCTTAAACCAGCGGGGGTTTGTGGGAAAGTTGTCGATACATTACAGTCTCTATACCTCTTAGTATACTGAAAGGAGAACATGCACTGAACTTACACCAGAGATGAGTAGAAGTTTACTTTTAATCACTCATAAAACAATTTGACTCAAAAAAAACTGCCAAAAAAAAAAAGAGAGCCTAATTTTACTTCTGTTGTAATTCATCATTTTGTGTAAATAAACAAATACGAGACAGAATAAAAGGATCATCCTACAACTTATTTGTTTAATGTGATCCAAAAACATCTCACTTTGTTAATAACAGTAATTTTCAGGCAAAGAGACCTTTGCATGTTGCACAAGATGCCCACATACAACACATTTTTCAATATAAATTAAACCCTTCTGTGTATGTGTGTTACTGGTTGATGTTCTCACATTATTTAGAACATAATTCAAGTGATATATATGTGCACACATGCCAATAATAGGTCATAACATTGCTAATTTTAGCGGAATTATAAATGCCAGAAGTGCTCTTAAATAAAGCGCCAGCTCTGGTGTTGAGCTGTGCCAAATGATGCATTGACTAAAAGAGTCATCAATCTCATCTCCATTTAACAGTCGTGATCAATAGTACATAACAACACAGACAGGATACGCAGCATGGATGCCCCCTGCCAATCAGGGGCATCAAGTATGACATGAGTTCAAATGTGATGCACTTCTTCAAACACTGTCACTCCTGCTGCTGTCAGGGAGCATTACCTACATATGTAGGAATGGAAACCTATTATAGCCTCCCCCACAGTACTGCCCCGGGCTAACACACTGACATACACACACAAGCACAAGAACACACACAGTTGTATTTTTTAGACTTAAAATTAGAAATTCATGACACACAAGCAACCAATAATAAATGCAGTGTATGACTTTGTCTTATGCATAAAATATGTTAGCACTGTATATTTGACTTGACTAATTTAACAAAAAACATCTGAAAAATTAAGGTAATTTATTCCAAGTGACATAAGGATAGTATAATTAAGATGCATTCTCACATATTAAGCAAAAACAAACATAAGCAACATGTGCACATGCAGTGAGTTTTTATCTGCAGTGAGTTGTATTAAATAATCCAAGATTTACAGTTTTTAATTTCATGGCACCATGAAACACATCAAAAAAATCATCTGTAATTTGAAACAAAACAATCACATGGTTTTTCTTTTCTTAAAAGCAAAACTATGAAGGCTTTCACAAAATACTCCATGCAAGCCAACATAGTCTCAGCAGCACGCTCCAGCACTGCAAGCTACTCGGCAAGCCTCCAACACACATTTCTAATTACAGATTTAGACACAAAAATAGATAGAAATTCAGCTGCAAAAAGTAAAAATATAAACACATTCATTTAAATGACAGAGTAAAGAAATGACTTGCAGGAAAACGTCCAGAATAAAAAAAGGAAGCATAGCTTGCAGAAGTGAAACACATAAAATCATGAAAGTAAATCAGTTGCTGTATTTTCCTTTTATTTCTCAGTACAAGAAAGAAAAATCAGGAGCAAATCCCATCATCATATGGACTGCATACTTTTAGAAAAAACATCAAAAATACAAAAAAAGAGGACTGACAACGTTTAACTTTATTTCTGCTTTTCAAAGATACTGTAAATTGCTTACATTAAGTGGCTCTTCATAAAGAGCCAAACTCACTCAAATTGTGTCATTGAATTAAGGATACTACTGGTCCCTTCAAAATAAAAGGTCCACAAAGGAAAAGAGAAGATGCTTAAATAATTAAAAAATAGTGCAACTATGGCAGTCTAGTTGGGTTTAACAATAAAAACACTGTACAGAGTTTGTGGTTTTAACTTAAAATTATAATCCTAGGCTTTGACACCTTTGGTCATTTTTTCTGATCTGTCCCTTTTCTTTGGCTTTGCTATTTTGTCTCTTTTCATCCATTTCGCAATTCACAACATCGAATCATGTATTATTTCAAGTTACCTGGCCACAGATTAAACACACTGTGCAACAGTAATAATGATTCATGTAGAACATCGTACACCGTACAGTGCTATGGATTAAATAAGGCTTCAATGCAAATGATTTGCATTGCTGATTTTTAGTAAACAAGTTTCTTGAGGAATTGTTTCAGCCCTACACCAGTGCCCTGTTAGTGGGTCAGTTAGCCGTATACATTTGCAGACTGGGATGGAGTAACTGCAATAACTCCATAAATCCTCTCAAAATGCTCCACATATCACAGGTTTACACGCACCCCCGAGTCAGATAAAACAAGCACACATGTAAGTAAGCACGCGAGCACATGCACACACATGCTGCAGTGTTCGCACAGGAGAGTGTGAGTGATTGAGAGAGAGAGACTGAGAGAGATTGTAAAGCCAGCTGTGCAGCAGGAAGCCGTGCCAAGTGGAGGGCAGAACCAGCGAGCTGAAGGCAGATGATAAGATGACAGATGAACTGAGCCCAGATGGCCTCCACATCTTCTCTTCACAGTCCCGTAATACCCATATAATTGTACATATTTTCACTCAGGTCTTTAGTCATTTTCAGAACCTATATTTACCTGTTTTTTTCCAGCATGATCCTCCTGCTTCACACTACATCTTGTCACTTAAACATCTTCTCTCTGCTGGCTGCAGTTTATCTGAGCCATGGCCTGTCTGGCTCCAAGCCATCCCTTCCATTGTTTTCAGAGGATGATCAATTCAGTTTCCCTGCAGAAGCCATTGAGAGGAGAGGAAAAAAACACTGTAACTGTCTATTGTCTGTTGATTGTCTTCCTTATGTTCAATTCCTGCTGGTTAATTAATGGTGACACAGTCCAAACTGAGCCTTACAGTCTAGTACAGATGGAGCCTGGAGGGTGTAAAAGAGCACAATGAGAAAAACATACTGATTACAGGATGCTAATATCTCCTTGTTTTCTGAATTCATGCATGGGGAATGGGACAGTACAGTATATATAAATAAGTATTAGATCCAGGATATGAGGACAATATTGTATACCAATTCAATACAACAAGTCAATACATTTTTACCAGTAATATCTACTAAATATCAATGTCACTGAGGTTATAATCAAATATTCATATATGCAGTGTAGCCTGGATAAACTAAGGTCATGAATTCCCTTAAATCAACACCACCCACCTTATTCATTCATGACAAGCCGCCTACCAGACTCTGTAGAAACAAAAAAAAAAGCATTCACAAAAATAAAGGTCTAAATGTAGTGTGTATATTATTCTGGCTTTGAATATACTAAGCCAGAATAATGATAATACTGAATTACTTTTATTTAGTTAGTTTTTTGTCTAAAATTCACCATTTGTAAGATATCCAACATGCATCATATTATTGCATTACTGTAAACTTCTTTGTGTCATTATCTCCCCAAACATCGTCAATATTAGAGAGGACATGAGCTGCTGTATTCAAAACTCACTAAAAAAACGGAAGTAATTCTTCTTAAAGCTAGATCCTGTATGTTTGCCACCACACTGACAAATTAAAGGTTTTCAATATCCTGGTGATGAATTTCCAAAGATCTAGAACAAAATATAAAGTAAGGGCCGTCTCAATCTTCAAGAGATGATCTCTAAAGAAAAACACAGCAGCGATGGTGAAGGTTAAGGAGTTCACAAGATTCTTTGGGACACAATCAATAGATTCAGGTGGAGGACAAGGGATTTGCTTGTGTTAAGGCTGAACATGCAAAGCTTCAGTCTAAAGAGGGAAAACGGTCCTGACATCTTGTCTCAGGTGACCAAACAGTTAGTCTAAGTCTTGGAAGAAGAGCAAAGCAGAGAGTGAAAATCAGCCCTGACCTGCTTCCACATCCTGTGAGATGAAGAACAAGTCAGTGTCATGATAAGCTAGCAGCAGCTCTCACATCATGTTTGGCACAAAAGCAGTCAAGTATCACACTGTGTTGTGCCATAGTCATGAAATATTATCAATACAATGCACGGACATGAGAGTGAAATGCCCATTATTTTTGGGGCACTCAAAATGACATACAAATAGTGAATTTTGCATCTGTGTACATGAATGCTGCTGATAAGATTTTGTGCTTATTTCACAAACACATTGTTTTCATAACAATCAGCACATCAATCTTTTCCAAATCTTAACTTGGACTCAGTGTTTATATTACCTAACATAACCACAGACAGGAGTAGAAACACAGATTTCTGTTTGCAAGTCTTGAACATAACACGCTCACCACGACTGTCACTAGGTCATGTTTTTGCAAAATGTATTGCAGCACAAAAAAAGTCTTGTTGGTTGTCAAAAAAACATTCAATTTGTGTGCATGTACATTATGGATGAATTTTTCTCAGTTTGTGACAAAATGTCTTGAGACTGTAAAGAAGCAGAGTGGTTACTCTTGACACAAAGGACAGCTTGAAGAAGAGTGCTGTTGACTTACAAGAAGAGCTTTATGTGTACAAATACTTATTTTAAACTAACGTAAAAAATTGCAAAATATAAAAGGAATATTATCAGCACACAGAATTATAACATTGTAGGACAAATGTATGACAGGTTTTCTGCTCTAATGTGCAAGCTAACAAAAGGAAAGGCTTGTTCTTAGTTTTTAATGTTTACAGATGCTATTAACTGATTGTTGTTACCTTTTTTGAACTATTTCTCAAGTGAAGAACATTGTCCTTTGTTCATGTACTTGAACAGTGACACCAAAGTTGAATTCAATTTAAATGTCATCAATATAACAATAGTTTAAGAAAAACATAATGAAAACTGATGAGATGAGCAGAATGAAAAGCAGGAAATGTAGTTGAACATTGACTCCCAGTTGAAATTTGTGCTGACTCATAATCTTGCCTAGTTTATAATCTCAGCCTCTTTGCTAAATTGCTACTAGCTAAGAATAAAACCACAGATCATTCACCTAGCTCATGATGTATTATCAGATGTTCAGACTTAAAATAGATGATAAAATCAGGACGACAGGAAGTCCAGCCTTGGTAATAGTTCCCTGCTGTCGCCTGTAATATGATGAGACAGGGTTTGACAAACACAGTCATTTTATCTCTGTTGTGATGATCCTGAGACAAACAGCAGAAGAATGACACTCCTGTTACAAGCAATCCTGCACTGTGCTTGCATGCAGTTGATTGGCTGAGGAAGATGATGTTGTGTTGTCCTGTCTCTGCTGCATTTAAGCAGCTGGCTCATTGAAATAAATGAGAGGGGAAACTTTCTTCTTGCAGCAGTGGTGTCTTTTTGATCACAGCCTTAGAGTCAGAAAACATCTATTTTACTTCAGGCCTTTCCTTTTTAATAAGAGCATGAGTAAACTGACCTCCATCCACACAGCAATGGAGTCATTTGCAGCTGTACTGTAAAAGGGTAACTTATCCAACCATGAATACAGGCAGCATTGTAAACCACTGTGTACCTCCAGTGTGACAGCTAGCTTAGTCTCAGCCTGTGCGTACGTGGGCATCATGTGAATCCTGTGTGGCCGACTGGACGTATCAAACCAACAGATAATTTTTGTCAAGGCTGTATGGCTTTCATTTCCCCTGTTGTGCTTGTGATTTTATCACACAAATAAACAGACAGAGACCAAAGCCTCCGCTGGAGCCTGAAGATCTGACAAAGGCTATTTTGTAAGTCTTATCAGAGTTTCTTATGCAACATTGAGACAGGCATACACACAGAAAATAAAGAGTGAAGGCTGTGAGTCCTAAATACGCAAAAGACCTGTATTGATGTATAAGATACAATATAGACCAAACAGAAAGACACCAGCATAAAAAACACACAAAAGGAAACTGTTTTCAAATGGAGTGTTTATATACTGTTAATGCTGTGTGTTTTCCTAAGTTCCTAATGTTCTGCATTGTTATGTGTTGAAAAGAGAAAATGCAAGAATAAGGGAAAAAAACAATAATATGATGCTGAACAAAATTATTTTAGCAAATGTGTGAAACTTTGTTGACAATGAATTACAGTTTAAAAGTACAAAAACAGATATCAAGGACACCATAGTGACAAAGTAACAGGAAGTCCCTCATGCCAACTATTCAGATATAATGCTTTGTTAAAATCAGAAGAAATTTCACTCCTGGATGAAGTTTATTTGTCTCAACTTCAACAAAACTTTACAGAAACACATCTAAAATGTCCAGTAAGAAGCCAGTCTGTCAGTCTGCACCAGCTGGCGTTGCATTTTAATTTGGCACCGACCACGGAATTAAATTATCTTCGAAGGCTGATGGCTGATTCCTGAGAAGAAAAAAAAGAGGAGGAAAGCGAGCCAGATGTAATGCTTTCACTCACACACTCATCTCCTTTCATCTAGTTCCTCCAGCGCATACTGTTTATGTTGCCAGAATAAAATAGGCTAGAGAGCACTCATCTGAAAATCCCATTGAGACGAAAAGACACTCGTGCTTTCCTTTAACTTCACACAGTGCCATTTAAACAAAAATACAAACATATCAGTGTGGGAAATACAGACTCGTCGCTCGCTTCCAGTCAATTTTACTTTTTGGCAAATGAAAGGATGATATGAAATGCCACTAAAATACCAGCAAATGTATTAAATGTGCCTTGCATGATTTTCTGTTGCAAGCACATCTCTTTGGAGAGTATCTCTCATCAAGGAAAAGAGGCATTTCATGTTCTAAACATCCAATAATAAGAAAGCAAATACAAAATGACATGCAGCCGACTTAAATCACTCATTCTACCATGAACTGCTTCAGGCTCATCAGCTCATACAGGACAAAGCTCAGCAATCCCAAAAATCCTTTCTTATCCTGCATTTCCAGCTCTAATGACAAGTGAGAACAGCACACTTCTAAACAGCAGACATGCAGACGCTTTGATTTCATGCCAAAATGCCGTATCGACAATGTGAGCTAGCCCACCAGGGGAAGTTGCTTGTTTCCCAGAGTTAAAATGTAGTCATTCATTAAACAATAAGGTGCTCTGGATGAAAAACATCCACCAAATGGCATTATTTTTTGTGGCACAATGAGAAGCAGTTGGTCTGTATCTCTGATGCGGAGAACAGTTGCACATCCAGTCCTAATCAGTGTGGCTCAAGTGGAGGAGAATCCCAGATAATTATTATTTTCAAGTACAAAGTGCTATTTTTTACATGAGCTGCATAAACACTTGAATGTTTATGACCAATAGTGTACAATTAAGGACACTGACATCATTTCTCTTGTAACATTTTTTAAAAACTTTAGTGGTTTTAGTAACAACAAGGGAGTTGTAGTTAAAACATTTAAAGAAATTCTGTTGGTTGATTGATATTTTTAGAGTTGGTGTTTTTTCTGTCAAGATTCAGTAGTTCACCAGATTGTTGTGCTGGGTAACAAGCTTTAAAACAACATTTACACCTTTATTTTGCCAAGTGGAGGGTTTACTTCCAATTGTATGGAAATATCTGTGTGATCTGGTATGCAGTTATCGTTGAGAGACAACTCAGAGGTTAATCCTGATTACAGCCTGTCCATGTCCAAGTAAGGACATTTGGTTGCATTTGGTGGGGAGGTGGCATCCTGGTGCCACAGCCAACAGTGTTCTGTTCAAGGGTTGCACAAGTTTTGGCAATATTTCCAGAAAATCTCAAAAATTACAAATCAACACGCATTTCCACCCACAACTCTCGTATGAATTTTAAAAAGTATTTCACTGGCTGATAGAGTTCATTCATCAGTTTTATGCTAATTGATCATTGCCTGAGAAGAACAACAAAATAACTCAAATAAAGGAGCTTCAATCAAAGCGTAAACATATAAATATGATACAGAAAATATGATGGAAATTTGACATATCTATTTGTTTCATGTATTGCTTAGAAGAAGGTTGCTGTCTTCTCAGTGCTCCACACATATCTGCTTTTTTTTTATTATTAAAGTGTCTACAGTGAACCCTTAAGTTATTTGCATTTTGTTGCATTTTGCTTTTATTCAGCGTCTAAATTATTTTTCCAAAGTTTGGACTTAAAAAAATTCCACTCTGTTTTTTTTCATGTGCAAATAAAAAATGCATATAAAAACAACAGGATGGAAAAGGCACTTACTGACTGCTGCTCTTCAACAGCAACAACAACAAAAACTTCATAAACATTTTGGCTCCGACTGTTATTCCCTTCAAAAAGCTGTCAGCTTAAAAGATGAATAAAAATGTTACAGAGTGGAGTTGTACCACAGTCTGGTCAGTATCTTCTCTTGGATTTAAGTCACGCATAGCAATGAGTCTGTTCTACAACTCACAGGACTCTTGGCTCTCTTTAGTTACACATCAAAAGATTGTTTAAAGGCACTGAGGGACATGAAAAACAGACAGGGACAGAAGTCCAGGAAATATCTCTTATGCCATCTGTCTGGCATCCGTACCTCAGTCTTCCAGTAATCCATATGTGGATGTGGCTGTTCACCATAAAGAACTGAAACAATGTTTGACACTGTTTGTTACATCTCAGTGATTTTAACATATAACTTGTCAGATAACGTCTCCTTTGCATGAACATAACACATGCATCGAAGTTCAGAAGAAAAAATGTTGTACTTAAAACGATCTTAAAAATGACTGTTGCCTGAGAAACAGTAACATTGGATGAAGAAGATTGGATTAAGATTAGGTTTGATGAAAATGGCTGTGTCTGAAGTCAATCCCTACATACTATATATTGCACAATGAATAATGTAGTGCCCCTAATTATTGAGTGGTTATACCATGATACTTGTATCCTGTTATTACCAGGTGCTGGTAAAAAACAAGGGGAAAAATGTTTTGTAATAAAAGACCATTACAGTACAGCATGACATGTTCTTTTTTTTCCACGATCATGAACCGTCCCTAATGAACAGTAATTTGCCAAAAAGGAGTGGCATCTATGAAAAGATTTGTTTTTCTTTTGTGATGTTATTCTAGCAGCCTGCATCGGCTATGAAAACCAAAATGAAAACTGAGGCAGACAAGATCTTGCTTTTCTCTGAAGTTACTTGCACTGTTGAGTAGAAAACAGAGTCCAGCTAGTTTTCTGATGCTGTTCAAAACAGTTTCTGAAGCCACTTTAATATGTTTTCCAAACACACAACTGGCAGTGGTTGCATAAAAGAGTCTGCAAAGGGAGGACGAAAAACACACACACACGCGCGCACAAACATGCATACAGGGAGTTTAGCTCCATGCTTTGCCAATATTGTTTCAACTGTGATGCTAATAGAGCAAACTGAGGTGAAAATTTAATTGAAAATGAAAGAGAGAGGGAGGGCCAGAAAGAGAGAAGAGATGAGTAATGATAGAAGAAGAAAAAGAGGGCAGAGACTGCATTCATACAGTATCTGTCACTGTGCTTTTTTTGTGTGTGGCTATGTGTGCGTGTATGTGTGTGAGTGTGTGTGTGTGTGTGTTTGTGTGCGTGTGTGTCTGTGTGTATGTCGCCTGCGGAACAGTTGATGGATTTGCTGCTTGACTGCTCACACAGATTGGTGCCTGCTGTGATGGCAGCCTTGAACTGAAATTACGTGCACACTCTCACACACACAAAAGGAAAACTACACATAATTGCAATTTCTGTGCGTGCAAGTGCATTTGTGTGTATTCTTAAGTTGGGACGAGCGGGTGCGTTGCCTCTAGGGGGCCATTTCAAAGCAGTGTGGAAGGATGGATGAACACAAGGCCAACCGAAGCACCAGAGAGGATGAGACAATTGAACAGGTTCAAAACGCTGTGTTTATGCGTTTATTAGTAGCCGTTTATTATATTCTGTGTCAGATGCTTCATTTTTATTGAATCTGTGACAGGGTGGCTGGCTTCCTCAATTATTATCCTTTTTTAAAATTGGTGAGATGAGACGAAAACAGAAAGATGAACAGTTTATAAAGCTGAGAGAGATTATTGTTTTATTTAAAGAGTTTGATGATAAATTCCACTCATGCAGGCACTTGGAGTAGATTTTTAATTATGGTAAATTACGTTGTTGTTTTTGATAACAGTGTATAGAATCTCTCCCTCTCAGTAGCTTTAAATCAAGTCCATAGATGAGATAAATGTGTTGTCTTAAAAGTGGTGGTGAAGATGTGAATTTAGTTCTAATTAAGTAGGAGATTTTCTCTAATTGGTTGTGTCAACTAAATGTGTGAGAAAAGATAAAGACAAATGGGATGAACAACCATACCACCTGTGGGAATTTCACCAAAGGAAAAACGATAGATAAGAGTAAGATACTAAGTGTTATAAACTAACTAAAGAAAAAATTATTTGTTATTAAAAATTATTAGTTTTTACAGTAAAAATGTATAAATGTGAGGCAGGGAGTAATAGTTAAAAGTCAGAGTCAGTATCATTAGGTTCTCTGCTATGTAAGGCAAAAAAAATGATATGTGTATATATATATATATGTGTGTGGGGGGGGTGTATACATACATATGTGTACAGTGGTCCCTCGTTTATCGTGGGGGTTACGTTCTAGAAATAACCGGCAATAGGCGAAATCCGCGAAGTAGTCAGCTTTATTTTTTACAATTATTATATATGTTTTAAGGC
Source organism: Ctenochaetus hawaiiensis (assembly GCA_029783645.1). Taxonomy (NCBI): domain Eukaryota; kingdom Metazoa; phylum Chordata; class Actinopteri; order Acanthuriformes; family Acanthuridae; genus Ctenochaetus; species Ctenochaetus hawaiiensis. The sequence continues at coordinate 4,632,447 of JAPZDY010000026.1, forward strand.
TGTAAAACCCCT
>JAPZDY010000026.1:4654296-4686872 GCA_029783645.1 Ctenochaetus hawaiiensis
TTCAGTTTCAACATTTAATTTCTCAATCTTTTCTTTTTTTCAGATTACAATACTTTTGGCCTTGATTTAGCTCCATACTTTATTACTAAAAAAAAACATTATTTGAATGTTGTTATTTCTAAATTAATCCTGTTAGCCTTGTTTTATCATTTTGCTTATTGCAAGGAGCCTTTTGGCTAACACTACTGGATTTTCAGCCATGTTTATTAATGCATGATGACCTTGTTAAAGCAATAAATAGATAAAGAGTTTGACAGTTTTCTGAAATACATTTAATTGCTTTACTATGAGAGCTGGAAGAGAGGATTGATTATTTCTTTTGTCTACCCCTTAAATATGATATAGCAGCTAGGAGACCGTTAGAATTGGCTTCTATAAAAACTTAAAGCACAGTCTTTGTGCTAAGCTAAACCAACTGTCTCTTGGCTGCAGCCACTAACTTTGGCGACATCTGTGAAATATGACCTCTGTTACACTTTATTACTTTACTTTCATTGTCCTTTAGTGTCTTTTGCCGTAAAGCATGTTCCATAAACTGTCAAAAAACATGTTTTAACACATTTGTATTTATGCAACCCAGAATTCAGCCAAGAGTTCCCACCAAGCACCCTCTCCCTGGAGGACCAATGGGAAGTGAGTATGCACACATGCAGTATCACCTCCCTTCATTCACAGAGATAATTGAGAATTTATAATTCACCAGAGCTTTGCTGCAAAATACCATGCCGCTCCTGACAGCCACTTCCTCACAAACAAACCCCTCAGGGAGCAAATAGAGGGATTGATTTGTTGTAGATGTGAGGAGGAGAAGACTGGAGGGGCTGCCGAGTGCTGGGTGAGAAGGAGTGATGATAGATGGAGGAGGAGAGGGGTGTAGGAGCTGTGGATGTGAAGCTAATGAGTTTGGACAGCTCTGACGCTGCACAACAGCAGGACTGGAGCCTGTTTGTGTGTGGGGGGGGTGCGTGTGTGTGTGTGTGGCACTGAATCAGGCACAAGTCGTTTGGTCAGCGAGGTCAAGGCCACATCACAGACATTACATCACTCCCAGAGCCACACACCCAGCTGTGCAAGGCAGGGGGAGCAGTTTGTACTTGCATGACTGATGTTAATGTGCAGTGAATGTCAGCAATGCTACACACCTTCTCCTCACCTTTAACACTTTTTATAGTCTAAAAGCCTGGAATGATGACTCCTTTATTTATTTTTTATATATATAGTTCCCTGCAAAGGCTATAATTACTGTTATTGTTATTTTGTGTGACAATTTTATGTCATAATTAATCTGCAACATTATAAACATTAGCGTACTGTTTCATTGTTACTTTAATTGTGATACACTGGTTTTACCATAAAAGGATGAGACGAATTTATATCTTCTGTTAAGTGCGCCTATGTAGTGCTAGCCAGCCACTAAGTTAAAGCTGCACTAGTCAAACATTTAAATCAACAAGGATCAAAGGACTACATGTAATGTGGCAAACCCACAGAGGATTATCACCAACTCTGCTGTTCTCCGCAGTTCATGAGAGAGTTTTCTTTCAGTTCTTTATTGTGGTTTATGATCCCTGAAAGTTTGCTGCTTCAGTTCATTCCCACCAATCCTTGTCAGTGTTGTTTCCAGGGACATCTGCTGTTTTAAGTAAAAGAGCTCTGATAAAACCACTGTACACCACCTGCCCAGCACCAAACAGCAGGCAGATGAGAATAGTGAGTCATGAATGTACATTAAGACCTAAAAGCAGAATTAATATTAACCAGATGGCCAGGAACATGACTCCAAAAGAATGGTGAAGTTGCTCTGTGTCAACTGGATGTGTACTAAGGGAAATATTCACTGATCCATGCCATGATTTCTGTCAAACTTGTTACTTGTCACAAATGCGCCCCCTTTTTTCCTTTTTCCCCTGCCTAGACTTCTTTTCCTTTACCATGATTTGTTTTTCTGATGAGAATAGATACTTTTTTTAACCCAACAGTCTTTCACCTCTCAATTAAGGGGTAGGTTAGCCAAAACTGAGATTTCACACAATTTCCACACACCACTGTCAATGGAGGCTCTGGTGACATTTTCTAATCCACATAGCCTTTCTGGAGTTTCACCAAGGGGAAAAATTCCATGCTTTGCCGATACAATGGAAGCCTACTGTGACCACGAACTCAAACGGAAAAAAAACAAAAGAGGAAAAACATAACATGCCTACATACGCTTGAGTGGTGTCATCCAAGGGTCCGGAAGAATCAACCGTCCAATTTGACACGAAAAGGCAACGTCAAAACTGTATATCCACTGTAGCCTCTTACACAGGAGTTGCATTCATGTAGCACTTGCATATGTTATGTAGACATAGTGGTATGTGAATATTGTGTGAATTTCAGTTTTGGATGAACTATCACATTAAGCTCTGTTATGCACTCATATAAAAAGAATAATTCTCTTTTTGTGCTGTCGAGCAGAATTTTTACATAGTCCAGTTACAGTAAACAAAGACATAAATGAATCATTAATTAATGAATAAATTAATCATTGCACATTTTACTAACTGGTTATATTTAATGCTCTTTGTTTAACATTTAAAAATAAGTTAAATAACTCTCACCTGAACACATCCGGCTGTTGTGTTGGATTTGGTCACTAATGAAATAGACTTATACCTTTTAAACCACAGGGGACAATGCACTAACGTTTTTCCTCTTTCCAAAGCCTAGTGTGACCTTTTTTTTAATAACCAAAAACTATCAAAGAAAGTATTTAGCAGAAATATCCTTGACACCGCTAAGTCTTTTTGGTAAATATGTGACGACTAAACACTGTGATAACAAAATTTAGTGCACACTTTCCTCTTTGGTTGTTATAAAGCAACTCAAAAGCATACATAAATCTTTTTTTTCTTCTCTCAGCATCAATGGTACTCACTGCTTCTTTATATTCTCCAGGGTCAATGGGACTCCATCTCCCCTCTCACTCAGCCCCTCCCCAGCCAGCAATGGAGGAGGTGGTGGAGGAGCAGGAGGGGGATCTGGAGGTGCCACCAGCTCGTCTGGAAGTGTGGCCATTCCCCAGCGGATTCACCACATGGCTGCAAGTCACGTTAACATCACCAACAATATTCTGCGGAGTTATGAACACTGGGAGACAGCTGACAGACTGGCCACTGACAGCAACGGTAGGACTACAGCTGACAAATTACTTTACATGATTCTGTGTATTTTTAGATACAAGCCCACATTATGTAGCTAAAAAGGCAAAAAATCATAAATCACTCTACAAACTAATTACACAGTACTGTTAGTCAAAGGAAAATGCCACGAGTTTATCTTCATGTGTTCATTGGCAGTGAGAAATTTTTATTGTCGTGGTATTGTTGCACTACAGCAAAAGTCTGTTAGGAGGTGTACATTAAGCTCACTAGCATTCCAACTCATCAAGCTACACATCATGGTACCTGTGCAACCTGTGCAACCAAACAAACGTTAAGCTATCTAGCATGCTAACAACATTTCAAGATAGCCCTCATACTGCCCTAACTACCAAATACACTAAGCAACAAACAACACATTAAGCTAACTAGTATACTGCTAACAGCGTGTCAACATGTCAAGCTAATTACCCCTCTGCTTGAGCGACCAAATAATGCAATCAGCTTATTAAGCTAACTAGCATTCTTAGCTCATCCTTATTCTTCCTTGGTTGCCAAATAAACTAAACAACAAATTACCTTGCATGCTACTAAAGCACGTCAAGCTAATCATCATTCTGTGTGAGCCAAAAAACAAATCACATTAAGCTAATTAGCCTGTTTAGCTAACTGTCCTGCTGTCTGAGGCACTAAAATTAAGTTAAATTATGTTTATGTTTTCATAAAAAAGTACTGTTCACTAGATTTCTGCTTAATAAAAAGCAGGCATTCATAATTTGTGGAAAGGGTTGTAAACTGAAGGTGTGGATGAATGACTGACCTGACTTGATGTCAACAACACATTTAGAAAAAACCTCAAAAACAAAAATTCACATGTATCATTTCAGCACAAACTGCAGCACATATAGTAATCTTAAGTAACTGTGTTTCTCGCTCACCCTCCTGTAGAGTTCTTCCAGGAGCTGGACTCGGTGATGGAGCCATTGAGTCAGCAGAGCAGCATGACTGAGTTGGTCCGATACATCAGACAGGGACTGCACTGGCTCCGCATAGAGGCTCACCTACTGTAAGGACTCAGCCAGAGCCTATTAAAAAATGAAATGGGCCTGCGAGCTAAAACTGGGATAACAAGTGAGATGAGACTCAGGACGATACTTCAGTTCCCACTGGGATCCTTCAAATGACCCTACACCACCCACGGTAATATAACGGCATCCACTGGGGGAATTAATTGGACTGAAATTCACCTGCAATGAGGCCTGAACAGTAACTAAGTTTGGAGATTTTCAACTGTGAATCACTCAATACAAATTAGCATATTTGAAATTTGGCTGATGCTGCTTTTTGAAGCAACTGCAACTGTATATCCATGCAGGTTGCCTATATTCCTCACGTACATTATATGTTAAAACCCTTCCCGTGTCCCTGACTAGCTAAAAGTAGAAAGCAAGGGCAGCTAAAAGAGTATTTTTAAAAAGACAGGATCATTTTCAAAAAGATATGTCAGAAGTTGATGTGATTAAAGAGGCTGAAGGAAGGAAAGGAGCTAAACAGAGGCTCATCTGTTCCAGCAGTGGCCTAGAAACGTGTCAGTGATTGGGACTAGAATTAAAGCCTCGGGCTGATATCGATCCAAGTGGAGTACCGGTTCAATCCATTAGATGAGGACCATGCTGGTAGACGGAAAGGAGCTCAGCTACAACCACTAGAGCTGAATTGATAGAGGCTGAAGTAAGTCCTCTGCTTCTTTTTCAGTCAGAAGCTAGAAGCTGCTGCCTGTGTTGTGCATTCCTTTAGGTATTTAACAGGATACAGTAATTAGTCTCAGTGATAAAAAAAAAAAAACAGCCTCTGAAGTGACTGCTAAAAAGTCTCCATATGTAGTAACAAGTCAATCACATTTTACATTAACATTTTTAAAGTTATTAAGAACAAACATTTCTTTATGTCAGACTCAATATTTGAAAATATTTATGTCTTGCTTTTATTCTGTTATAGTCATTAGTTTGCATTGTCAGTGGCAGAGACCACATTTCCTTCATTAGATTCAGATAACATAAATATTTGCTATGGGTTAGTATTCTTAAAACATTCTTAGGATTTCCATCAGCAACCCTGATTGTTGCTAATCCGATTTGACACGTAGACAATATACCATAGATAAAGGAATAGAAATATGTTTATCTACAAATCCCATTTACTTCTTTTTAACAAAAAAAGCAAACTTGTAGACATCAAATGCTGTCTAAACACAGACAGTCATACAAGGATTTTGCTTATCAAAAAAGTGGGATCATTCAAATTTAGGAATCATCCTGTCAGAGAATTAGTGAACAAGATATTTACTTTGACCAGATATGTGATGCCAGTTTATCCGACTTGACATGTTTATGGTACTTGTCACTAAAGAGCCTGTGTGTGTGAGACTGTTGGAATGAACACATATGAGTCTGAAAAGGTATTAGGGTTTTATGCAAAGTCATTCATACATTTAAAGCTTCAAAACATCTATTAAGAATAGAAAAGGCTTAGTTTGTCCAGTTATCATAAAAAAAAATCACATGTGACCTGTAAAATGGAAGCTGTAAGATCTGTAAGATGGTGAGCCTCTCAGAACAATCCAGTCAAGACAACCCCAACATTAAGATGTGTCTAGATAGACTAAGGAGTAGCAGTCTGGAGAGTTCACAGCTCAGCAGAACAAGCACTCAATTCTCTGGTCCTACAAATGAGGGCTTTGTTTCCCATCAGAAGAAGTATTCGTCTGGTTCCTCTCTTACTGGTTATGTGCTTTGGTGAAATTCCACTCAGTTCTCTTCCCCATAGTAACCCGCCCACTAAGGTGTCAAACACTTACTGGGGGAAAAACTACAAGATTTGGTATGATTTGGCTCTAATTAAGCGCCCACCCACGTACAGATCAAGTAAACGGGGTAAAAGTCTCACATCGGCTTTTCTGCCCTGATGTCAGAAAATCTGTGTATGAGCAGCGACTTTGTACAGAGCTTAATGAGATCAAATCATCTGCTTGATATCTTGGAGTCATTCCCCAGCATTTGTCGTGTTGTGTTGTTAGTGTGTATACGTGTACAGTACAGCTGATTGTCAAGTCTATTTAAATCATTATCTGACTGGACAATAATGAGGTTTGTGTACCATAATGTACAGACTGTGACTCCTGAATACAGTGTTTGTGTTTGTTTTTAGTGTCTTGTAAATGATTCAATGTGAATGAATGAGGGAGTGATATGAGAAAATAGGGTATCTCTGCGTGTGCGCGTGTGACTGTGTGTGTGTGTGAGACTGTGTGTGCCCATGCACAGACTAAGGCTGCATTTACACAGCACCATTTATAATCTGATTTTTAACCTTTTGTGGCACATGAAGGCAAAAAGGAGACCCTTTTGTATCACATGTGCTACTAGGACTTAAATCTGGATTCGTTCTCATGGTCTATGTAAATCCAGCACATCAAGCATGAGTTTTTAACTTTGGATCATTTGACCATCGCTGAATGTGTATGGAAGACAATGCGGATGTGAAAAGAAATTTTCACTTTGACAAAAAAGAAACTCAAGTGCCTCTATTTGTGTCCAGTGGGAATTGCTCTATTTATTTAATAACAAAGAATTAATCTAAATGATTTTCCATACCATATTGGTATAAATATGAGATTGTTTTTCGTAAAATCAAATGTTTCCACAAGCTTTTTACTGGCGTTTATGACGACACCAGGGTTTGGCTTTAAGAAAATTGTGTGATTTAACGTGTCAAATTTGCATCAGTTGCTGTTTTGTTTTGTTTTTTTTTAGATGATTTGAGCAAGTATGGGTTTGTCTGAAATGCCTGAAAAATTATAACCATCGCATGCAATAAATGATAGCTTCAGACCAAGAACTTATTGTGTCCATTTTGAAAAAAAAAAAGAGAACAGTAGATGTATATCTTGTCACATAGCCATTTGCAGTGCGAATGTTCAACATTACCTGAAAGTACAGAGCCGCTTCAAATGTACAATGCTAAAGGTAAAAGTCTAATGGAGGTAATAATGTTGAAGAAAATCAAGTCACTTAACAGGGAAGTTTAACATTTCAGGAAACACAGTTGCCTGTTTGCAGAGAGTTAAGATGAGAACACTGATAACACATTCATCTTTTACATTTGCGAAGCTACAGCTAGTAGCCAGTTAGCTTAGCATAAAGACAGATAAATCAGGAAACAGCTATCCTTGTTTTTTCAAAAGGTAACAAAATACACTCCCTAACACTGTTAAAGTTTGCCAATTAACACACTGTATTTAGTTTGTTTTTGGGCTGGGCTATTGAATGAATCAGATAAATTAGAATTCTTGTTCATTTACAATGTTGTGAACTGTTGCATTGTGACAATCAAGTTCATACAACATGCTCCAAAAGGTTACTTTTGGACAAAAAGCAACGTAGATGTTAGCTGCTACAATTTTGTGGCTTATAATAATAATATAAACTGTTAACCACCTTTAGCAACCATGTAATTAATGACAATGTGTCGTGTAAAATTATAACTGGGTTAAAAAAGGTCCACCTTACCATCCCATTTGTAGTCTTACCGTGACCTTAACCTCACTATCAGAATGAGAACATCTTCCAACAGAAAATGACCCCAAGAGTGAAAATAAGCTGTGGAGTATGCCTCCTGCTGCTTTTGGGGGCGCTATTTTAGAAACATTCCCCTGGCTCGTAAATTCAGACAAAGACAGAAAAACGATCTGGCATGTTGTTTCAATTGGAGGACTTGTTGCATGTCCCCCTATTTCTTCCAGTGTTTGTTCTAAGCTAAGCTAACTGGTTGCTTATTCTAGCCATATGTTTAACCTATCTGACATCAGAGTGGTAACTGTCAGCAAGACAGTAAATAAACATGGAGTATTTCCCAAAATGTCAAACTATTCCTCTAAAATGGACTCATGGTTCTTTATCTGAAAGCCTAATTAGGTTTACTAGTGAACACTTTGGGTAACAGTTTCAACTTGTATTCCCTGTGGTTGAACAAAAATGCCTTTTAAAATCGATGTTTGTTTTGTTTTGTTTTGTTTTTTTTTTTAATTTGAGGTGATGAAGCCAAAATGTCCCAATGAGCCAATGAACTTCTACAACAGCCAACAAACAAAACCCACAAACCGTTTCTGCTAGACCTCAGTCGTTTCAAGTCAATAGTTGATCCACAGTGTTGCTCAGTCCAATACAATGATGTTCGATGTTGTTTTGTTTTATGGTGAAACAGTGATGTTACTATATGGTTATTGTTAATTTCACACAATGGTCCTTATTTTGATTATATGCAGCGGTACAATATACTTATACAATAATATGCTGTAAAATGTTAAAAAAAAATTGCATCGGTAGCATCATGGGAAGCATAGGTTTCATCCCACTATGCTACATGTCACATGATGGTTATGGTAAATGTTGAATCCATGCAACAGCTCATTTGACTATATGCAATGTCAATATGTGGTTATATGCTGAAACATTTCAGAGACAGACTGCCTCAGCATGGCCTTTTATTCTGCTGACATCTTATTAAATATCTCATTAGCTCTTGTTACATTATCACAGTTGTCAACTTGTTTATCAAAAGCAGCAGTGACAGAAACAACATCGCTGCTGTGCTGATTACAATAGAGAGCTAGACAGACTGATTTATTTTTTGACAACAGATGGTAACAAGCCGATAATACATTGATAATCTCTCCAGTAGTGATGTGTGTCTCGAATATTTGTTTGCATTTCAGAAAATCACAGATACACTTTGATTGCTTAGGAAATTGCCAAACTGCCTCATATGGTAAATAGCAGTATTTATAGGGACAATAAAGGGTTTTCTTCCTTTTCAAAGTCCTGTAATCTACCACAAAGCTGTTTGTTTCTTAGGGTTTTTTATATTTGATTATCATCAGTTGTACTGTCAGAGTCATGCAACAGTGTTAGAAACAAATATTTGAAAATTTGAGTTTTTTCAAAATCTATCTTATAATCACTTGCTGAGGTCACTGGAGGGAAACGTTAATATGCTTTGACTACTGCACAGGTCAGTTCTACAAAATGACTGCAAACGTATTTATATCTCCTAATTTATGCCGTAGTTCTAAACAGGAACCATTTTAAGTCACCTTTTAATTATTCCTAAGTGTGATTTACTCATATTGTAGGAGAGTTCTTGTTTTCAGTTTTAACAGAAAATGCCACTCTGGCAAACAAGTTTTGCAGCCAGTCTGCTTTAGATGTGTGTTGTTTATTCAAAGAGCAGTATCTTAACATGAATAGTTCAGCATTTTGGGAAATTCACCTAAGCACTTGCTTTCCAAGGGTTAGATAAGAAAATCAATACCACTCTCATTTCTGTTCCTTAAATATGGACCAAGAGCAGGAAGTACTGTCTATCCAAAGTTTAAAAATCGGTAAAGCGCCTCAAAAGCTCACTAATTAGAATGTTGTTTTCATTACATTCATTTATTCAAAGGGTCTTAAGGTAATTTCTTTAGAAATAACTTTATTCTTTATTTACTTAAACTTTGACTATTACATTACCAGACGAAAAATAGCTGGTTCCTCTGGCTTTACCTAGTGCTTCTAATGGCATTTACAAGAACCCAGCGCACCTAAACAAAGTAAACTATCAGAGCCAGATAATTGTTGAGTCCCTGCCCATCAAATCCCAGTACCACCCAAATTGTCTCTATTACCTTCGTCAAGTGTTGCCTCCTTTACCCTCAATTCACACTTTAAACAAAGCTATTAAAAAACAGTTCCAGAAGCTAACACTCCCTAAAACCACAAATTGTCATATTTACATCTCTGTTTATTAATAGATTAAACAAATTATATGTAATGAGTTCATAAGTTTAGGGTTGATTGTTGAATTTTTTGACTTTGGACAGACTGAGCGTGTCCCCTTGCTTTCAGTCTTTATGCTAGGCTAGGCTAATTGCCTCAGGGCTATCTCTCATACTGAAAGCAAAGCTATGAGAGTGGTAAATTTCACATTTAACTCCTGAAAAGGAAACCAGTAAGGTCATTTTCCAGTGTGTTGCCGATTTCTTTAATAGGCCTTTTGTGTTGTGGCTGATCTGAGGTGACTAGTTTGGGAGCAGTGTAATAATAAACATACATTGCTACAATCAAACTTACAAATTTCCTACTTAAGATTTCCCATTGAAAAAGAGCTTATTTGTTAGGTTACAGTTAGTCAGCATGTTCCTCATCAAGTGACAGTGATCAGGAAACCTTTAATAAGCAGTTTTATCATTTTAGCCATTCAAACAGTCTTTGAAACTGTTGACCTCTGCGAGGTGCTGTGATGGGGTCACTGTCCAATGTGCAGGTATTAATTGTATCCCTCCTGGAACACAGCAGTGTTAAATCATGCATAAATCATGATTCAGAATGGCTGAGGTGGAGTCGACCTGTAAAACAGGAAGTTGAAAATCTGTGTTGACTCTGAGCACTTTCATATTTTCAATCACTTTGTTCCCTGCAGTGAAATCTGTCAGCAGGTCTCAGTGCTGATGTAGAAGAGGCCCAGGTTAGTGAACTCCACAACTCCTAATATTAACTTTAAAGGTGCATAATAAAGAGATTTTTGCTCATTGCAATTCTAAAGAATTCAAATTTATGTGGCAATTATGATATCAAAATGCCTCACTGCACCTTCAAAGTTGTAGGGAACCTCATTATGGTACAGTTTAGCTTATTTCAAGTCAGAAATTGTAACACAGTGCCTCTGATTCAGCCTGACAAAATTTTCTGTGGTCCTGATGTACATGACTGGCTAAACACATTATAAAGCTTTCAACTACATAACATCTGAGAACACATCTGTCCAATGTGGATTGCATTGTATTTTTAAATGTGTTGCACAACTTCAGCTGTTTTTCTGTTTCTATCAGTGCTATCTTTTGGCCTTTTATATGGTTCTTTTTATAATGAAGTTGTTCTATGTGATGATCAGAAGTTGTGATGCAGTTCCATTGTTTTTAAATATTTAATGTCTCTAAAATATGGATTAAAATCTGTTTAAACCAGTGGTCCTGCTGCTCGCATGATCTTGTTTGTGTCTTTTAAAAATGCAACATTTTACAGCGCTGTGTTTTGGTTTTTAGTCAATGATATAAATCTAATTAAGTTTTGTTAGCTCATTTCAAATTCAATACAAGAAATAATAAAACCTTGCTTTCATATTACATTATGAAGATTTTTATTCCATGAATGTAATGAGGAAGCAAACAGACATTTAGTGTATTAAAAGTATATTGTTAGCGCTACAATACGCACTCTTACAATAACAGAGATTTTTGTCAATGCCTAAAATTGCTCAGATTTACCACTGAACAAGATTCATTTATAAATAAGACCATAGCCTTTGAGTGGCCTTGATGTATTTCATTATCAGAGCCGAGCTAGTCTTCTTATTACTGCTAATGGACTCTTATTTCTACATCATAACAACTATTAGCCTACTTCACCATGCATGATTAATTCATTGAATAAAACCTCACATTAGAATTCAAGAGGGAAGAAGAAGGCTGTGTGTCTTGGGAAAGTAAGAGAGACGAAGAAAAAGAGCTTGATGGACATTAGAGTGTGTGAGAGAGAATGAGAAGGACGAAGACAGAGGAAGACGTGAAGTTTTGCTTTAAAGTCAAATTTAAAGTGTGCATTTTCCTGTACATATGAACCCAACATAATTAAGAATTTCCCTAAATGAGTCAGGAGGTGGAAAGCTTATTTACAGACCCTGAGACATATTAGGTGAGTGTGTGCAAAGGCTTGTGGGTGTCCTTGGTGTAGAGCCAATACACTGACAGCTTAGATTTATTGGTTTAATTGCCATAGGTAACCATGCAGTCAAATATGCTCCTAGAGATATGGTTTAGCATCACACACACACACATACACACACACAATGAGACCTAAACGTATGGACATATATATATTCAGTCATTAAGTCTCAATCGGCCTTAATGAGGAATCTGACGTGAGTTTTTAATAAAGTAGTTAAAACCATGAATACACACAACTATAAATGACCATCATGATCATTTGAATGCACAGCTATTGTCAACTATTAAGTTGCAACCATTAAAGGTCCAGCATGTAGGATTCAATGGCATCTCACCACTTATCCCACCAAATATACAAAGGATTCCTTGTTTGTTTCTGAGCGGTCTAGAGACATGGCTGACTCCGTGGAAGAGGTCCCTTTTTAGATTTAAAAGACTCACTCATTGTAACAAAAACACAATGATTGTTGTTTTTAGGTGATTATACACCAATGAAATCACAATTATGAATATAATATTTAATTCCTGATACATTCCACAAGTTGATCCCCCCAAATTCTTAACATTGCACCTTTAAAAAATGGTACAACAATTTCCACCCTTTTAACTAACCTGCTCACATCCACACAACAGTTCAGCCTAAACACTGGATTTATTCTTTGTGATGTTTCAAAAGTGTGTCTGGACAGCTGGATAGAAACACAGCTAATGTAGCATGAGCACTGGAACTTCATGCACACTGACATTATTGACTTTTACATGAGGACTGGTGCTGTGATCAAGACGGTCAGTGTGTGAGTTTCCCCTTGTGTGAGCAGTCTGGCTGAACAGTCCCAACACGCTGACAGAGTTTCAAAGTTGTAAAAAGCTCATTATTCATTCCCATGGCGCATTCTTACAGTCGATCTGAAGGAAAAACTCTGCCTCGGGCTTTTAAATAAAGACATCTGATTGAAAGTTGATTTCACATGGATATGTATTTAGGTCAGATGCAAACTCTGAAGTCAGAATTGTGACCAGATCTTTGGAAGAGTTACAAACATTTAGATGGATTTTGAAATAAATATTACAATTTTTACTGTACATACTGAACTGTATGTATTGTACTGTACATAATATATGGTATATAAAATATTTATTTACTGTTATATATCACAGCAGCTTCCTCTGGCCTGGTGTGAGCTGGGTTGGGTGAAAGAATCACCACCCCTGGATGAGCAGTATTAATTAAAAGATGGATGGATGGATGGAGTATTATGGAGACTTTGAAAATAAAAAAATTAAAAACAAGATATTTAGCTTTTCATTTCTAAACATGCATGGGACTCTGTGAATTTGTCTTGCAGGCTGGTGATTTGGGAGTTCTGATCTAAAATCTTACAAAACATAATTTTATCTGTCTTTTGTAAGCACAAAAGCACAGAGCCCCACTGAACAAGACAGCGCTTTTCCTGATGCTAATGTTTTAATCTGAGTCTCCAAACAGTAGCCTGTTACTGCTTTAATAGACATTTCACTGAACATGCATTTTACCCTATTTTTAAAACCACAGGTTTCCCTCTCTCCAGCTTCCAACAAAGACCTGATTACAGACATCCAACTTCATTAAAAAAAAAAAGAGAGAGAAAATTAATTTCCTCTCTCTCATCATGCTTAGTGGTAATTTTAATAGATTGCCACTCATTCTTTGCCACGTTTAAAAGGCCATCAGTCATTAGCTTGTATTGATTTAATCCTGAGGGTCACGGGGGCGTTGGAGCCGATCCCAGCTGACAGTGGGCGATATGTGAGGTGCACCCTGGAAATGTCTGTCACAGGGGCTGACACAGAGAGACAGACAACCACCAACACTCCCCTTCACACCTACAGGCAAGAGTTGCCAATTAACCTGCATGTCTGACACAGAAACTCTGCACAGGAAGGCCCCGGGTTCGAACCCTGGACCTTGTTGCTGTGTAGCATCTGAGCTAACCGCTGCAGACGTGATTGTTAAAGCTGAGAGCTCTCCATCCAGCTCCACGGTTCACAGCTCCAGCTGTGCTAACGAGGGTAGAGCTCGTCAGCTCTAACTGAATGACTCCTGATTAAACTGGTTTCATGTTGGCAGCCAACACATCACATCTTGTCTGACTTCTAATTGGCTGCTTCCTTGATGCTCCACATGCTCTGGAGACACAGATGTCTACATCGTGGGTTAGCAGAGAAGCTCTGGCATGTTTGAAGAGATTAAACACACTGACTTACTGCAGAGGACAAAATGACACAATGTCCTGTTAATAAAGGTGATGTCTGTGTTTAATTTACAATATGTTTTTCCTGTCAGGTGTCCAAAACATATCAGACTGAGTCGCACAAGACACAGAAAGGACAGACAAAGTTTGTTTATGATAGTCTGTTCACATAAGGGTCATTATAGTGTACAAAAACTGAAGCTAAAAATAAAATTAAGCAGCAACAAAAAAAGGTAACTAAATTGAAACTAAAGAAAAGCAATACCTTTCGAAAAAAAACTTAAACTAAAATTATATTGCAATTACTAATCAAAAAATTGTAAAAATAAATAAATTCATTTCAGTTGAAGCTTTTCAACAATTCATAAGGTTTATTTATTTTTTTAACAGAAAGATGCTAAAAAGTATATAGCCTACATGTAGCTACACACAGATATATACCTGATGAAAAACACACTGAAATCCCTGTAAAACTAGAACTAAGTACATAAAAAACTAAAACTAAACTAAAACCAGCACGAGCATTCTAAAGTCTATCCAGAAACATAATAAAATAAAAATCTTATAGTTTAAACCAAAATAAAATTAAAAATTAAAACAAATTTAAAATTGGTGCACACCTCCACAGGTGTTTTCAATTACTGAAGTCAATTCGACCCCTTTTCTAATGGAGGCTGAGCAGAGCCATGTGGGGGATTATGGGAGGTCGCCAGTCTCCGTGTTGCAAATGCGTCCTGCCCTCACATTTGTAACAGAGCAAACAGGAGAAACGACAGTTAAGCCTGCATGTGCACACACAGTCCTGAGAAGACGTATAATTACAACTGTAGGCAACATACAGGTAAAAAACACCTGTGTGGGAGTACATCCTGTGTCTGTAGGCCATTAATTGGAGGGTTTCAGTATTTAAGTGGCTATAATCCATATTCTTTATAATTCCTGTGTATCAAATGACATGTGAAAACAGTGTGACAGAGGTCACTCATAGTGACGAACCTACAGAGAGTTATCACTTGAATCTGCAGCTTCCCTTCAGCTTTTGCCATCTGGCTGCAACTTCACTGTTTTGGTTCACGCGCACAACTCGCACAGGGTCATTTTCTTTGCAGCAGGCAGCTGTTTTCAGCATAAAAGCTCTGAAAAAAAAATCTGTATTATACTTGTTTAGCACTGAACAGCAGGAAGACAGAGACATGAACACAGTGGACGACTGACGGACTCAGACTGTCCAACAGGCAGCTATGAACGAAAATAGTATGGCGCCAGCAGACAGACTTGTAATGCTTTTATAGTAATTTTTTTTTTTTGCATCTACAGCAGCCTATAATACAATACTTTGTGTTTCTTTGGTAGAAATGGGACCATAGAAGGCACTTTTATGTTTTATCCACCATACAAGTGGCTACTTTTGTTGCATTTCTTTACAACAGGAGACCACCAGTCTAGTTGAACACTGAGCAGCTTAAGAGTCGCATATTTTCACTAATATCAACTAAGAAGTGATAATATATTCCAATGTTGTGTTCACAGCTCGTTTCTGCTGCAATTATTGAAGCTTAAAAGAACAGTATGTCTTGGAATATTATTGCACAATAAACAAGTAATTCCTTAGTGCTTTTTTAAAATATTTAAACTTGTCAAAACTTAACTAAAATGACCAAATGTCTTACCTTCAAGGTTCAGAAGGTGATACCACAGACACCACATCCATGTTTGACATGTGCAAAACAGTTTAAACAGCAAGTAAAGGCACTTTTACACCACGTAGTTTTAATACTGAGAATTCAACTGAGCAGCATTTGTTCTTTTTCAGCTCTTTTGTTATAAATGAAAACATAACCCCAACAAGCTGGCAAACCCCAGATGGCAAGGATTGTTGTTGAATTTCTCTTTTTTTTTGTAAATAATAGCACAACGGCCTCTTTTTTTCTCACCTGCATTTCTGTGGCAATAGCCATTAAAAGCTTTGCATTTTCATGGGCTCCTTGACAAGGGTTGGCAGCTTTGTCACTACAAACACTGTGTGAAAGTAACACACGTACACCAAACGACACAAGGCTTAGACAGAAACACCGCAGGAACATACTAAATTCAATTAACAGATAGTGTTAAACACAGCTGCTGCTGCAGACCTCTCTCACAGTTTGCATGGTGACCTGTCAATCACAGGTGTAACTCATAACATGAATCATGGCCGCATTCCATTTGTGTGTTCCACTGTCAGTGTCCTGCTGTTAATGACATGGCTGACTTGCTAAACTACATGCAACGAAAGCTAATTATTGTTACTATAGCACAGGTCTGCACGTATTACATGCAACAAAATAAAACATGACAGAAGCAGATTGTATCTGTGCTGTGCAGCAGTGACATTTTGTTATGTGCTAATGATTACAGCAGGATATCATCTGGGTCTCACTGTGACATTGTGTAAGATTATTAACCCCGATATTCTGTCAGCCATGACATCCTGGTATCGTACGCAATGGTTATTTATATTCCTGTCGTATTTACATTCAAAAGCAGCATAAGTCCGTTATTGTGAACTATAAACTGTATTATTTCATATAACGTGACCAGCTGTGGCAAACTGAAACTTCACTATAACATCTCTACAATGTAAAACTGGCCAGATAAAACACTGTAAGCAGCTTAGTGGCCTCAGAAGAAAGAGACAGCCAAGTCTACCACATTAATTTGGCCACTGAAGAGCATTTCTGGTGAAAAACAGCTCCTCTGACAAAACACTCTCAAGTCCTTGGGAGGCGAGTGCACTACAGTTTGTTTACTATTGCTGGATTCATTCACGCAGAATAAAAACACACGTGCACACATGCACTCACATGCACACCCTTGAGACTAACCACAGTCATGATGCAGCTGAGCTAAGCTGTTTCTACACACATACACATACTCTACCTCTCTCTAATGTAATCGCCAATGTTAACAGAGAGGCAGTGTGACCCGCCAGAATATGAGGCCATGGTGGTAATACGATTAGTAGTGTATGAAGCATAATGATAGACGATGAGGGTGAGACAAAGACAGAGTGGATTGGAGTAAAGAAACAGGTAAGACGAGTGAGAAACAGAGAAGCCTGGCAGCAGAGGAAGAGAGGAAAAAAAACAGTAACAGTGATGTGATCGCCAGTAGATCCATTTGATCGTGGTCAGAGATCATGGCTTGAGATGATAAATATTGATTTGATAAAACCACTGAGGCACAAATATGGGCAGACATGAATACAGCCAGAGTTGAGAGGAGCAGCTGCATTGACTCAACCTGTACTTCAAAACATCACCATGAAGTGCTGATAAACCTGCTGTGCACCACCTGCCCAGCACCAAGCAGCAGGTGGACAAAGTTAGCAGCTAGCTAGTTAATATAGTGCAGCATTTAGCAGCAAAAAGAAAGCCATATGTTTACTTCAGAGGTTGGAAGAGACCAAAAACAGTGATAGAAGTACTAGCACAGCAGGCATTTGCCAAAAAAATCATGTTCTAGCTCTATATATTTATCATGCATTGATCTATTATACAGATATGAATAGGTTATAGAAATGGAATCCATAAGGCAAATATAAATGATGATGTGTTCAAAGGACAAAAAAGGGGAAGTAAATGAAAAGAAGAAATGGTTGGAAGAGGTGAAATTGGCAAGGGAGAGATGTCAAGTGCATCCCTGCTCTTTGGGAAATCTGACTTTTCATTGGTAGCATACAGACTTCACTTCAAGCCGAGTTCAACACATGGTTCAGCATGACTGCCCAGAAATTGAAAATGGTAAAAAACTCAAAAGGCATGAGACTGAATTCATACCATTTTTCAAAATGCAATTACAAGCCTTTTAACCGTTTGTGTTGCCCGAACAGATTGACTGTGTGTGGAATCGTGCACAAATTAGGAAATGTTCACTTCGGTCCAAATTCTTCCGGCGCCAAAGAGCAAGGCATATGCAATTCTCTGCTTCAGAGGAGAGAAGCGACAGCAGGAGGAAGGAGAGAAAACACAGAGTAGACTGGAGAGGTCCCCCAGGACCCCCCCTCGCCTCTCTGCAGCTTTACACATCTGCTGTGGGTGAGCACAAAATGAGTTACAACTGAGTGGTGTAGTGGCATGCGTGCGTGTTTGTGTGTGTGTGAGTGTGTGTGTGAGTGTGTGGACAAGCAGCAGAGTGTAGACTGTGTCTGCAGGACACACAGGAATACAGACACAAACACACTGTGGGAGGTTGTGATCATAAGTCACAAAAAAAAAGCACAAATTCAACTTTGTTGCAAAAATACTTTTTTTTTTTTTTTTTTTTTTAAACAACCAATCGAAACAGGCATAAATATATTAACAGTGTGTCCTTGCCAAGCTGGAGATTTGAATTATTTCTGCAGCATTTATTTTTTATTTTCCCTTTCAGAAAGCTGGAGCTCAGACTTCTTCAGGCTCTCTGACACAACCGAACTCAAGGATAAACTCAACTTTCTATTGTCAGCATCTGTATGAACAGTTTATATTAACTGGTTTTATCCACGGGGCCAGATGTTAGATGACACACTGGAAAAACTGGGTAAACTGTGACAAATATCATGAGCTCAAAAGGGGAGGAAATATGAAACAAAGGAGTTAGTTTGATTCCATCTGGAGGTTTTGTCTTGATCCTGCATATGATGAAACCACCTTGTGTACATGATTCACCTGCATTCCATTAACGTGAGGGGATTTGGTAAGTCAACTTTTCCTGTAGGCTGCGCAGGCCTCCATTCATTGTTGGACCTGAAAGTCAAGCTGTAATTGCTTTCCTCTAAATTGCCACAGCACCAAATGTTCATGCATCCGAGCAGCAGTGGAGTAGCTACACTGTTTCATTTGCATTGAATTATTACAGGTGGCTTTTACTCACTTCATTTTGGGTCCACAAATTGATCTGAGCTGACTGTTTACAAGACGACAGGCAAATAGCTGCAAGTGACATCAAGTGCAAATAGAAATGTCATACTGTTCAACCCTACAGTACAATACTGTGCAAGTCCCTTTTAGCTGTTGTACTTCAAAGTACAGAGACACCACCTGAAGCAGACAGGAAGATCAACAGTACACTCGAGAGCCCTTCTTCCAAAAAGAGAAACCGGTGTCGCTATTAATCCAAAGAGCTAATTATCCTGGTTTCTTCAATATTCTTGCAGATGACAAGACTTTTAATGCAGTTAACTGTAAAAATTGAGGCAATCATTTCCATTGAGAAGGGAAATGATGTAATAGCCAACCATAAAAAAAAAAAAAAAAAAAAAAAAAAAGGTTGTTGGGTCATCTGCTCAGATGTCTGTGCAGTGGGAATTTGCAGGGCTGGTCATTTACCTTAGCTTAGCATCATGGCTGGAAGCAGAGGGAAACAGCTAGCCATACTCTTGAATTAACATTTAAAAAGTACCAGATTCTACCAGATTAACTACTTTGTACTTAATAAGTTTTACCCGCAGTTGTTTGTGGAAAAACATAAATGTAAAAAACAACTTCTGGTTTAATGAGTAGTTGCATCCTGGAACTTCCTGCGTGGGGCAGTG
The DNA here is from genome assembly GCA_029783645.1 of Ctenochaetus hawaiiensis. Taxonomy (NCBI): domain Eukaryota; kingdom Metazoa; phylum Chordata; class Actinopteri; order Acanthuriformes; family Acanthuridae; genus Ctenochaetus; species Ctenochaetus hawaiiensis. Next base: position 4,674,043 of record JAPZDY010000026.1, read on the forward strand.
ACTTCCTGGAAACCTGCTTGTCTTTGTCACATTTTCATATTTATAACCATTTTTAATGTGTTATTACACCCTATTTAAAGAGCTCCCCTGCTGCTAGTCTTTATGCTAAACCAAGCCATGCTAACTGCCTGCTAGCAAAGTTCCCTTAATATTTTGTGTACAGACAAAAGAGCAGAACTGATCTCACCTAAGAAAGTGAGCTTCTTTCCTAAAAAGTTGAATTCCTCTTTTAACTGCTGTACATTATCAAAAATCCATCACTTGGCTGCTAAAACAGAGGTGATGTAAATTTAAAGTGATACTTCCTTCTCAGAAGTGAATGATCAATTTCACACAGACATCAAAAGCATGTGTGGAAAGACCAGACATTGAAAACATGGAAAGTGTTCAGCAGCAGCAGACAAACCAAGAAGTTTCTGAGCACTAATGAATGTTTCCCCATGTTGAAAAGTGACTAAAATTAATCATAAACTCTTTTGAAGGGCAAAAACGTCTTGAAATAAAACACAAATGCTTTCTTATTCACTTTTCTCGTGTTTGAAACAGATGTGTCTGCCAAAGAGTTCTTAACAAGGAACATTAGCCTGAAGAACTAAGCCTGAAAGATTAATAGCGGTACCACCAAATTCTGAATCAAGTATGCATTATAATAAAAAAAATATTCAAAGCATTCTCCCTCTCTAGGTGAAGTTTTTCATCCATCCATCTTCCCTTTGTACTCCGTCCGTCCATCTGTTGCGATTTATTTTCGTCATTACGCCTTCTTTCCACTCGTCTTCATCCCTGCTGTGAGGTAGAGGAGTTGCAGCCTCATTCTCTTCTGCAGACTCACAGTCTGGACAGCAACCGCAAATCGGAGGAGAGGTAAACAAGTTAATGAATGAAGGAAGACATGAGTGGAAAAAAAAGGGTGTATTTTTAAAATTCCAACTCACATGAGGCAGGCTCGCCATCTTTCTCATTATCACATTGTGGTCGGAGTCACTGTACATGTTGTTGTCCTGACCAGGGTCGCCCGCTAACATGTACAACTCCCCAGCATGGACGTCGGATACATTCACCTAGATGAAGACACAGATGGAAGACAGACAAAAATAATCTGTTACTGTCACAGAAAATGTCTCCAACAGATTGTGCCAGACAAGATGGATGGATCACTCTCTCTCACACACACACACTCCCAGTGTGATATATTCACACAGAAGAAAATAATAAAGAGAGACAATAAAAGAAATCATTTTCATGCTGTGTATGTTATGTGGCATACTAACCTCAAATGTTTTAGGGTTGAACCCAAGCCAGAGAGTGTATCTATAGTCCCAGCAGCGCAGAGAGTAGCCCATGATCTTTATGTCTTTCAGGTCAGGGAGGTCAGAGTTTATCTGAAAGAAGAAAACACTGAACGATAAAGACCCGTTAAAGCTCTGGAAACCTTTCTGTGCTGCTGTCTACAGCTGCCAACTCATTGTGTGAGATCAGCCACCAGGCTAATGTCAGGCTGCCAAACTCTCCCGTACAGGAATTGACCTACAGAAGGTGCCGCACTCATCAGGATATAATAATTCCAAGATCTCCTGCTTGTAGCTGCCACCTCCAATACAAGCAGGCACACAATGCGGAGGGGTCAAAGAGCGACGCCGTAACAACAGTCGAGTGAAAGGCTGTTCACTGTGACCTTCAATCATTATAACATTTCAATAAGACTTCAAAATCCATTAAAAGTATCCATGTGATACTTTTATTATACGTATGCCTTCCTGCTGAATGACAGAAAATACTCATTTAATATTTTAGACGGCTTATAAAAGCTTTTTATTCAGCTTCTCTGAACACTCCTTCTCCAGTACCTGCGGCGTATCAGCAGGTCGAGGGTACTGGCTAAAAGACATGGCTTCCTCATCCTCTCTTCTTTCTCGGTGTCGGAAGGTGTAAGCCAGGTTGTCTCCCTCTGTACACAACTGCACCTGAAAGCAACAAAACAGACCGAAGAGCAAAGGAAATAAATGTCAGAGTCAATAAGATCACATTCATACGAAGCATGTTTGGGCCTGTTTATGGAGTGTTTACTTCTTCATTTATTTTGTTTGACAATGTCAGTACAATGCCATTTGCACTGACTGCCTGAAGACGCCTGGAATGTCTCAGCCCTGAACTCGTAATTTGCAGAAAATAGTTTAACTGAAGTCGATAACAGTTTACCAAGCTCGGTCTGTGTAACAGTCACATTTTGAGTTTCAATACTACGTTTTTACTGAGCTTTAAAAAAACAAAACAAGGCACTCTTCACTAGCTACTCATCACCTACAATGACTTTAACCTGCAGTGCAGGAGTTGTACATATATGAGAACATTACTTACAGATGTTACAGATCTGTATTTTGCAGTGTACCAGAGTTTTTAAATCTACAGCCTGTGGCAACATTTTCATGTTCGCATACAGACAGTGATGCATTTAATATCAACCAGCCATGATGGTTTGCCAGAGCTTAAGGTTGGGCAGCAACAATGACAGAGTAGGCTACAGCAACTAGGAGTATGGGGTCATTCAGTGTATGAGTAGTAATTCTCACTGCAAGAACAGGAGACAAAAGTTTCACACTGCAGGTTTAACTAAACGACAACAAGACAGAGTCCAGAGTTTTGCTAACTGCTCTGTGAGGCTGCATTCACTGCTAAATACTAAAACCAGTTAATAAGCTTAAAATAAAAAAAAAAAAGTTTTTAAAAAAAGTTTAAAAAAAAGTTTAAAAAGGCAGAATTTAGTTCTCGGTACAACTGTATTGTAAGCTTTAATGTGTTTTGTGAAATGTTCTGAGTGTTTGCTGCACCACAAACTAAAAGCATATTTCCCACATTCACTGCCTTCAAACATGTCACCTGTCACCTGAACAAGCTCAATAATGCCTATGAAACCAATTTAATAAAGAAGTAAGATGTGATGAAATGTTACCATGTATGGCTTTATAAACAAACACAGACAGGTGTCTTTCACATCTTACTGTTAGCGATGGCAACTCAACTTTACACATAAAATGCAATGATGCGTTTGAAACAGATCTGAATTATAATTCTTCAGGTGGAGTGATAAAGTGAATTTGAGGTTTCTGACAAGCAGAGTTTATCAGAGCTGCGCATTACTCTATGACCATTACCATAAGAAGTGTCGAGTTTACATTTTAGTGTAGAATGTTGGCATGCTATCATTTGATTATAACACAAAACACAAAAGGACAGCTGAGGCTGATGGGAATGTCATCAGCTTAAGATGCGTCTTGTCCCTGAGCTAAAATAAAAACAAATGCAAAGTTTGACTACAGGATCTCTAAAGTGACTCATCCCCTGGACGCCATGAATACACACAAATAAATGTACTAAATTCTAACTGAATCTGTCAATAGTTGATGTTGCAATTTTCAGACCAACAGATGGACTTGCCACCAGCAATGCTAAAAAAAAAAAAAACCCAATTGAGTCAGTATAATTATAACCTGAGTAACTGAGATCTACTACATTTAATCAATGCCTTAGATTTTCATCCGTTCATACCTGGAAAGAAACATCAGGACAAGGTTCAGGGGCTCTGAGGCCAGCCAGGTAGGAGACGGTGGGAAAAACATCCACCAGCTCCACCACGTTTCTTATTACTTTGTCATCTGCAGGAGAGAGGGGTCAGCCAATTAGAGAGTCTTTCACAGCTGCTGACAGCAAAATACTAAAGATGTTCACTAAAATTTACCAGAAGCCCCGCTCTAAAATTTCATCATCATTGCACCACTTGCACATGAAGTAAAAACTGTCCGAGGCAAATTATCAAAGTGTGTTCCTGTCTGAAAATGTTTGGGAGCTCTTCATGTCAAAGACTTAATTAATGTTGAATTGGCATAATAATATGAGTCTCAACAAGATTTACATTTTTTTAATCAAAACAGGACCGTTTCTTTTGGTGACTTCATATACATGGTACTTTAATATGAAAAATAGGATTGGACATGTTTAATCTTCATCAGTAAAGGGGCCTTACTCTTAAAGCTGTGCTGTGATTGGCTGAGGACGTCAATAAAGGGAAAGGTAGGCTCTCTCAACCAGTCGGTGTGGGTATGAGTGGTGACACCAGGAACATAGAAGATAAGAGGGATGCCTGTTGCCACGTCAAAATTAGAATATTTAGCCCATTCACCGTGTTCTCCTAACGACCAGCCTGCAACAGGAACAACAGAGAGAGAGATTTGAATGATGGTGCTTCAAAATGACTGAGGCATGTGGGAGACATAAAGAGCACTAAAACTATGAATATGCATCATACAAATAACAGTTCAGACACGCAAAGGTTTTAGGCAATCACTTTAACTGATGTTCCTTCCATTTTTCTTATATTTCATAATTAGGGCATTTGATTGAACTTTACTGGGTGCATATCAAACAGTCATGGAGAGGATTTACTCCAGCATCCTTCACTGAAGGACACATTAAAAGAAATTGAGTTTCCAAGTCACAAAGTTTAAAAAAAAAGACAGAGCAAAAGTACAGCAAAACTATGTGAGAGGTAACAGCACAATTTTCTGTTACAACACTGCCATCTGGTGGTGACAAAGCAGCAAGACTGTCACGTGTGCAATATTTACTTCAAAAAACAAGCTTCTTACCTAATCGGCGCTGAGAAGCTGACATTTGAGATATTTATTTGATTTAATATTTGAAATAACAAGCAGGCCAATAGTTCAGCTAAAAATAAAACATGGATTCAATCAGTCATTCGCAGTTCATCCCAAGTATGTGTCGACTAACCGTGATCCGAGGCAAATACCACCATAGTGCTGTCAGCCAGCCCCAGCTCATCAAGTGTACTGAGCAGCCGCCCAACCTGAGTGTCCATATAAGACACAGCGGCAAAATAGTGCTGACGGATACGCAGCTGGAAGACATGACACAGAGCAGTTTTAGTGCTGACTGGAAATGGTTCAGATGTGTTGAGAGCAGCCAGAACATACCTGGAAGTCTTCAGGGATCGGCCCGTAGGGGAAACTAATGTTGAGTTTTTGGACGTCATCTCTCCGCCTCACATCCACCCAGGGGGTGTAAGCCACAGGTGGGAGGAGCTTAGGCACATTGGGGTCGGGGGCCAGAGTCATTGTGTCTATGGGATATAGACTCAGGTATTCCTGTAACAGCCACGCAACAAGTTTCAAAATGACATTTAATACAACCAGGTATATGTACTCAACAACACAAACAGCATACGGAATTGTGATATCAAAGTTATTATTTTTTGGCTAAAATGTTATTTATTTTTTAATTATTTAAAAATATATAAAAAATTCAGTTACATGCTGGACTATCATAACTAATAGCTTGTGGGAAGTGAAAGACTCTTCAAAAGGATTTTGACAACTCTGACCCTCGTGTATTGCAAATGTTCTCAGATCTCTTTAGCTTCTTTTCCTTTCATCATTTCAGAAAATGCATTTTTTTTTTTTTGCTTAGAATTTTAATCTGCCTGAAATAGCCATGCATGTCTGGATGATTCGGTGTGAATCATGTGTATCACACACACATCACATGCCGACAGAGAGCTGACTTGACCTTTTCCCTCTTTTCATCTCTCAGCTTCCACTTTGTGGGAAACCTCCTGGGCATGTCGACATTAGTTTCTGTCTCCACTCTCATTCAACTTTCACTTCATCATACTCTCTTCCTCCTTAATGCTGTATTGTGTTTGTCATAAATCTAGAGCAGTCCTCCTTACATTCATTTTACTTATATTGTGTTTCTCCCAAATTCTAGATTTCAGATTTTTTATTTTATTCTCCTGCCTGTTTTTACACATGCAGCCATACATCAAAACCAGCACTTTGATGGTTGGTCTTTCTCCTCATAAAAACACTGTATTTTTAAAACATCAAGGCCTCTGTTATCTACTGGCTCAAAGGGTATTCTTCTGGAGCTTTATGTGCTGTTCTCTTTATCACCCGGCTTACACAATGTTCTTTATGGCACTTGTTCCTCACTCCTTCCTTTTGTGTTCTGCTCCCAACATGCTCTCTGCTCCACGTTAACACCATCACTCATTCTTTTTTCTCTGGTGTTGTTTCCCACTGAAAATCATGGCTCTGTTTTTTTCCCAAGATTTCTGAGTCTGCAGCAGCACTGTGGAGAAAACTGCTTCTTGCAGCAGGTCAATGACTTTCACTTTAAAACTCCACACACTCCAAACCATATTTGTGCCACTGAGTTTCTGCTGCTCATTTAGGGGCTGGGGACTAAGTGAATTGTATAATGCATCCCACTGAGTGAACATCTTGTCTATATGAATGAACATTATAGAAATTCCACTAAAACAGATGCATCCAGTGAAGTACAGCCAATGGAAGTTGTGGTGTTTGCAGACCTATGCTGTTCAATCCTTAGTTTTGCAGTAAAGTCGGAGCAGAATTTAGATAAAAGCATGAGGCTGATAGAGAGCAAGAATGCTCCTATTCAAAAACATGTAAACATATGAACTTGTTTTATCACAACAAGGTTTTTCCTGTAAATAGAATCAGTAAAAACGTGACACATTGACAGCATGTGTTGGGACTGGTTCATTTAAGGACCCAAATTAATTTGATTAATATTTGCAAAATACTCAAATGAGGAAAAGACTCAGGAGCTCACTGACAAAATATTAGCCAAAACATTTACTTTGAATTAGTTGTGCAGGTTTATTTGTGAGGTCTTGTACAGTATACTACAGTACTTTATTGACACTGTGTACTATTAAAATGAATGTGTATCCAAGTCATGCCCTTGGATCTAAAATTGGTGGTTATTTGGTAGATCTACTTAGTCGTTATGATTATTAGCCTCCTGTCACCTGCTATCAGGTAGCAACTCTGACCTGATGAAGCCTTAAACAGTCACTTGAGGCTGAAAAAATAAAAAAGGAGGCCTGTGGCAGGTCTATTTTTCCTCCCTCGTTCATAAATCTAGCAATCACAGGCCTCATGCTGCAACCTACCCCACTGCTTGAGCTAGGCAGACCGAGGAAAGAGAAAGACTTAGACTCAGATGAGGAGTCTATTCTGCACCAAAAGCTGCATCTAGTAAAGTAGTAGAATGGTTAAGGGTAGTATGCATTTTTCAATTGTATGTATCATTTGTACACTTGTTAGCTTGCAGACTCTCACTTTCTTTACTGACCGTTCTGTGCTGAAGGTTTCAGGTTTTTTGCCTGTGGCTGGCATTAGAATTTTATGACATAACAAATCTAGCTTGCCTGGGGTGCATTTGAATCTCAGACATCGCTCCCTTCAGTAGAGGAATGTGCAGCACCTCTCTTGTGTTAAGCTACACAGTTACAAGCAAGGACAGTCAAGATCTTGCATTTTTGGGGACATAAACATTAGACAAACAAGTAAGAATTGGGAGGATCTTAAGTATGAAACATCTAAACAGAAAGTCTACAGGTGTTCATTCTTAAGTCATGTACCTGTGGTATCCTGAAGGGGACATGTGGTTTGTGATAGCCCACAGCCAAGAAGAACGGAGTTTCCTCATTGGCCCGACTCTTCAGTAACCTCACTGCCTCCTCTGTGCTCTCCATGTCAGGAAGGGTCCCCCCAGGCTGCTCCGTCACATTCACTGCACACAGCAGGTTGGCATGGAGTTTACCATCCTCCCCTTTACACACCTGGAAATGAGGATATTATACAAATTACTCTAAGTTATGTTTATGTAAAGTACCTGCTGAGATCTACATTTCACGTTTTGCATGTCATCGTCAAATGATGTCTCAATAAAAAGTCCACATAGTCAACAGATCAGTCATTTTCTGGCCCAACCTCAGATTAAGCAAAGGTGAAGAACAAGGAAACAGCACCTACACAAATTCAGGTACAAAAGCATTACATACGCTTGATGACATTCATATACAATTAAAGTTGTGAAGGCTGAGACCCTACAGGATACTATCATCGGCCTGCAAAAAGCTGTTACAGCCCTACGAATGAATTCAGTGACACGTCTGTTTTCAATAACGAAGACTCAAACAACAGAGGATAACTCATAATGAATGTCAGACACTAAGAGGTCCATTAAGGTTGAGTGAGTAGTTCTGAGACTCCATTATGTCTGTTTAAAATCAGGGTACATGATTCTAGAGAAAAACAACCCTTGATTGTTGAGTCTTATTTCCTGGTTTCTTTGACCACTTCTGCAATTTTTAGCAAGAGACAGTCACGTCCTGACAATGGACATTAAACTCAGACATCTGAAGTAAACAAGATTTAGCTGCTGACGGAGACAATGAGCTTCTTTTTAATGACGGACCTTCAGAAGTCACTGACTCGATGGAGTCCAAGATGCTGCCACTCTCATGAATGACCAGTCAGGAACTGCTGCTGCTTTCAGTTATGACAGCTGAAAGACTGCTTGTTTTGCCGTTTATCATATTAAGCCAGATTTTATTTACATATTCTGATATCACAATATTCTTTACTGTTTGTACCTTTTCTTTCTCATATTTAAATGAAGGTGGGTGGTAAGCAGGGATGGACCAGCTGTAGGGGTAGTCATCACTGTGGTTGGAGGCAATACCTAAAGAACGAAAGTACAACACAACCACTGTGTCTTCTGTACAACTGAAAAGACACAAAATTACTGTAAAAACAACAATTTCATGCAGATCATGTTCTTCTTAAAAATGCAGCTTAGGCTGATCAGTAACCAGCAGTCAATCTTTGGTTCTTACAGCCGTTTCAGAGAACCTTTTAGCTCTGTATTAAGTTCTAGTTTGCAGCTTTTTTCACATACCCTGCTTGTGAAAACTGTTTTTTATGCCTCATTTTAGATTTCTATCAGTAATTTACATTATTTATCCCACCTGGATGAAATATTTTGCCCACAGACATGGTGAAGTATCCATTAGATTTAAAGTACTGTGGCATGGTTGTGTAGTTTCCAGCATGGACTCTCCAGTAGGAATTGAAATCATAGAGCCTGGTCGTGTCCGGTCTGCGACTAGTCAACATGGATGTACGACTTGGTGCGCACACAGCTTGCTGAGAGAGGGAAATGCACCATTAAATGTTTTGATTAAGTTATATAGGCCAATTGGTCTAACATGCAAATTTACTGAACTTTGTAAATTTCAGACAATAAACACATAAAACATAAACAAACCTGGGCATATGCATTGAGAAAAACTTGGCTTTTGGATGCCAGCTGGTCAATGTTAGGTGATTTTACCACAGAGTCCCCATAGCAGCCAAGTGACCTCCGCAAATCATCAGCCATGATAAAGAGGACATTTTTCTTCTCTGAAAGCAAACACAACCACAGTTAACAAGAGTTTGTCATTGCTCTGGGGCTTTTAAATGAACATATTAAGTAATGAGTTTAGGCAGAGTTCCCAGATTGCTGCTCTGGAAATCTTTTAAGCAGGTCAGGGTGAAATAACCGCGTAAGACTGAATAAAAACGGAGTGACAGCACAAGTACACCGTGTACTAAATGAACTACAAAACGACAGTGGAAGACAAAAGCTACAGTTATAAAGTCAAACATCAAACATAAACAAGAGAGTGTCACTTTTACTTAACTTCACTCGCAAAAAAATAATAAAATAAGTCTAATAGTAAAACTTACAAACAAAGCGCTATTCAACGGGTTAATTAAATTAAACGTTCACAGCCAATTGAAAGCATAACGTAATATCATAACACAACATCCAATTAACCGCTAATGTGGCTAATGTGACTGAGATTTACTGTTCAGACAAAGGGAGAGCCGCGCACAAACCCGTCAATCAACCTGGTTTACGGTAGTAAAAATAAGATTTTAGGACAACTTCTCTATTTAGCACACCCTTGTAGACCTTACATATATTGACAATTTACAATTTCTACTAAGTTAGCTATCTCCAGCTGCAAACTTTACCTCTTTTTGTTGTAGCAGCGAGAGCTAGTGTGTGAAGAACCAAGAGAAGAAGCCATATTCGGGCACAGGTGTACATTTTTGCGTGTCAGAGAAGACTTTAAACACCATTTGCCTCTGATAGGATCTACTTAAACTCGTTGTCACGTCTCCTGCACACCGCTGTCTTCCCACTGTCTGATATCAAAATATATGCGCGTGGTAATTGTCGTCATTAAATAACTTCCTGATTATCGAGTTACCCCGGGGAAATGTTTTCATTGGTCCACTCGGCACTTGCCCCGCCCAAAACGCAAGTTAAGTGATGTGTCAATCATTTTAATACCACGACCAGTGGTATCTAACCAGAGGACAGATGAGCTGACTGCAGTTTCTCTAAAAAAAAATATTGCACGTTGACATGAGGATATGTCAATAATATATTGAAGAAAAAAAGGGAAGAGGAACTGTAACTTAATTTGTGCAATGATACATCAAAACAATAAATGACTGACTTTCAGCTCGCATTTTATGGCAGAAATTTTAAACTATCCTGCAGCTGCTGCTAGGGATCAAATATGCCACCAATAAATTAGTAATAGTAGAGTCTTGTGCATTTTTCTTTTTAAAAATTTAACGGATGTTGTACGTTTTATTTAGTCTAACTTGGCAGTGTTAAAATAATCGAAGAAACGAGGTCTCACTCTGGATCAAGTTTGCTTTTGCAATTAGTAACAAGGTAAATCCCAGTTTATTTCTTTATAATTACAGGACCCTGAAAACCGGAGAGTTGATTTAGGTTGATTTAAACGTTACTGAAATTAAATTAGTAATGAAACAGAAATAAACCTACAATTATGAATAAAACATCATTTTTTGTTATTGTAAATGCGGTGTGATAGATGAATTCTCAGTGTCACAGTTGAAAGATTTATAATATCTGAAATTTATCAGTGTCACACAGCTTTGTATATCGTTGAGAACATTAGGAATAGTGTTTTTGATCATTTAAATGAAGGAGAGAAGCGCTATCATAAGACTTGAAGATCAAATCTTCGTTTGTGGAGTGAATTTTGAATTGGTAGTTGAGTGAGCTCTCCTGTTAAACCTGGACGATCTTTGACCACAAACGCAGCCACATAAAAGATGGCAGACAACGCGGCTAAACGTGAAACCGGCTCTGCCGGAACAGATGAACTATCTCAAAGAGTCAAGAGGGCTAAAGTTGATCATGAAAATGGTCGAGGAGAAGATGGAAAGGAATCTGAAAATATTCTTAGTAAGTTTAAAACATCCTCCGTCTTGAGTGATTCTGCCCGGGAGAAAAACATCTTCGTCCATGGAAAGGTAAGACTGCTGCAAAGATAGCTAACACTGTTTTCTTTTTTTTGGAAGAATTTAGTTTACTCTTGTTGTGTGTTTAGGGTCGAGAGTAATTATTGTTTGCTCAAAGTGTTTTCATGGTTATAGTCATTCAAAGCGGTATGTTCTGTCTTGTGAAGGAAAATTGTAACTGCGACTTCCGGTATGATATTTCAAAGTAATTATCTGATAGTGCTTTAAATTAAAACTGGATTGTATCTTTATTAATATCAGAATAACACAATAATCAAAGACTTTTGCGCGCTTATTTTATTTTTTATGACCACTGTCATTCTTAGCACATGTAGACATGAAAATGTTGAACATTTCATCATCAGCTCGCCGATCAGGATGCTGTGGTTATCCTGGAGAAGACTCCCATCCGAGAGGACACCCTGGCTGAGCTTTTCAGTGGATCCAAACTGAAGCTGGACATGAGGAATGACATCTACAGCACATATCGGTTGCAGGCTCCCCCTCATCTCAATGGTACAGTAATATGTATTAATATTATATTAAACATATTTCTTGAAGATATTGTGAGTATAACAGTTGCTTCAGCCAGCTAGAGAAAAGTGAGGTAGCCTATATGTTTTCTGTTTGCAGAGATCAAGACCACAGTGGTGTGTCCAGCTACAGAGAAGCATGTAAAGAAATACCAGCGTCAGGAGAGTTTCCTGGTGGAGGAGACAGAGGAGGACTATAGGTCCATCACTCTACCCTACATTCAAGAGCAGAGTTTCAGCGTGCAGGTCTGTGTTAACTTGTGCATTGATATCATAATGTATACTTGTCAAAACTATCTGTGGATTAACTTTCCATCACTTTCACCCCTCAGTGGGTCTACAACATCCTGGAGAAGAAGGCAGAGGCTGACAGGATAGTCTATGAAGATCCAGACCCAAAGGTTGGCTTTGTCCTCCTCCCAGATTTCAAATGGGACCAGAAGCAGGTGAGAGACCACAGAAACTGACCCTGCAGAAAACACGCGAGGGTTTTAACTTGACGACACCAACGGCATTCTTTTTCTGTGTAATTATAAGAGACCACTTCTTTGGACTGTGCCTGTACATACATACCTCCATTAAGGTTGACAAGTGTTGGTTTAGTCTGCTTTTATGTCACAAAACTTAATGAAATGTCATGTGGCATTAAGTGATGGCTCACAATTTAAGCACATTTAATGTATAGCACTTGACCTCAGAAGAGCTCCAGCACACAAAGTGACAATGAGGTAGAACAGGGATGGTTGGAGCTGGACTTAAGGTTTCTTAGTGAACTGGACTTAACAGTTTCACAACATCTTTCCTATTTTTTAAGGTGGATGACTTATACCTGATCGCCATAATACATCAGAGAGACATAAAGAGTCTCAGGGACCTGACATCAGAGCATCTACCACTACTGCAGAACATCTTCCAGAAAGGAAAGGTGAGCTTACAAGGTTACTGCAGACATATTTCTGGTGCCAAATGTACAGGAAGTATGACAAACCTGCTTCCCTGGGCCGCCGTTTAGCTCAGTGGTTAGCGTGCGCGGTCCATGTACGCGAGGCTCGGTCCTCCGCGCGGCGGTCGCGAG
>JAPZDY010000026.1:4701179-4718140 GCA_029783645.1 Ctenochaetus hawaiiensis
CTCTCTTGTCAGGCAGCTTACCAAAAATATTTACGTACATTATATTTTCACTTGGTTTTTTTCAACACTATATTTAAAAATTACTTACAGAAAAAAGTTAAATAGGCTCTTGTCAGGTAAACTCAATCCCATTTGATGGAGGCATGAATCTCACATGGCTTAAAACTACTTCTCGACCACTATCTATCAGCTTAATCGTTAAATCATGCTGAAAACAACAGTCCGCACTTCTGCTGTTTGATATCATCAGGTGCTTAAACACAGTATAGCAGGTCTGTCAGGCTTCACACATTACAGTTTACTGTAGTGGTGCACATGGGGCTCTACATCAGATATAAATGACAAAGAGTTTCAAAGGTGCAAATCATTACTTCACCAAATTATGTTGTTGGGTGTTAAGTTGCATTGTATTTTCCTACTGTGTGGATTTTACCCTATCAAAAAACAAGAGCAATAGCAGCTCTTGCACTCCAGCAGTCTCTGTTAAAATTTTGATAAATACATCTGTGAAGCCTCATTCTTAAAGCTTTATTGTCATTCAATAACAAGCGAAACTAACTTTTTTAAAAATAAGCACAATAAAGCAGAAGTTTAATCCTTCTTTAAAAAAAAACTGCCAGCTAGATCCAGAATTTTGTGCCAGTCTCAAACTTTTGTCTGCCAGAGAAATCAAGAGCCTACTGTTAAAATATTTAGAAGTTTGAGCTGTAAATCCGCCCACGCTACATGTATGGGACACTATGCAACGGGAGCCTGTTAGCCGTGGACAGGTGAGTGTTGTCACTTTCCCACCAGAGCCCATCTTTCCCAAATGCTTCCTGGCCTGACAGTCATTGTTTAACCACATCAGCAGGAAAGGTGATGCAGCTTTAAATGAATGCAGACTGTGCAGAGTGAGTGATGAGAGTGTTTGGTCAGTTTCTGTCTCGAGTCCATGTAAGGCTCGTTGCTAAGAGCACAGCCCCATTTCAAACAGGGGGGGAAAGGAGATGGAGAGGCAAAGGAAGGACAGCTGGAGGACAAGAGAAACCCCAAAGCCAAACGAAAAGCCTCTGAATCGTAACCAAACCTCAGTCTTAAAAAGTTTTTTTTAACTGTTTGCACAATAATTTTAAATCTGAAGCTGGCCTAAAATTTCAGCTCAGTTTTATTATTTCTCCAGAGTTCACTCAGGTCCTGTCCAGGTAATAAATAAAAGGATATGAGATGCATATTTCAATTTAGACCAACTGTTTGACCAAATAAGCTCTGGATAATAGTCTGAGTACACTTCTGCCAGGGCTCGACAATATGGACATAAAATCAGATAACTGGGATTTTTAAGGCTGAACAGTGATACATGATATATAAATATATATATGTCTGTATTTTCTGTGAAGTTGGCTTAAGGTTCAGCTATAAGTCATATTTGAGAGTCACATTAGGTTTGGTTTATGTGGGCAAAATAAAATATCTCTTTTTTTTGGACGAGATTCTTCAATATTTATAGTGCAAGTTGCAACTATATTGTTTTGCTATTGTATACTTTCACAAAATATTAAAACAATGAGATTTTTGATAAATAATCATTTTTCATGTGTATATAATGACTAAATGGGTAAAAGCAAATACTTGAATAGTCGTTCAGCTAAAAAAACACATAATTTTACTGTAAATGCAGCATTTAAAACCAGGAAGAGACAACACTGAACTCATATCTTGATATAATGAAATCCAGTGTACAAGACAATATCTAGTGTCGTACACTATACCAATGTCATAATGATACATCCCCTGCCTTAATGTTTATCGGTGAAGCCTGTTTAAGCAGCTAATGTGAATTTGAAGGAGGATGAGATTACATTTTTTTGATTCTTCTGAAGTTTATGTGACAGCCTACTCTCAGAAAATACCCTAGCTTTGACTGCTTTACCCTGACTCTGTCACAAGTCTTCTAGTTACAAGACCCTGATTGTGGCCAGTTGCTCACTATGTTGGTTAACCTTGCTCCTGAAGGATTACTACAGTACTGGTCCAGATTAATACAGTCAGGCATGCTGGACTAAGGAGCTAAGCTCTCTTTTTCTAGTTTTTCTGGGAACATTTACAGGCAGATCTGGTTCTGTTTCAGTCACTGTTGTACAGTGCAACAGGCTCTGTTATGGTGTGGTTGTTTTGTTTACCATTTCCTTGTTATAACTGCAGATTTGTGCGATCCACATATATTTAGCTCAACTGGACTCAAAACCAACCACATTTTATAACATAGGCTTCTACAGATTATCATTTCAGTTCACCAGCATAAAGAAAGGAGATGAAACCAATGATATTGCCCACATTTTGTTTCTAAATCCCAGTGGCTCATGTTTCTAAACACCAAAGTCTCTGACTATACTTACATCTTCTAACCAAGGCGACTGTTTTTGTTGGTACTGATTCAATAAGCGCAGATGAGCTTCATTGTTCTGTATGTAAAAGGTCATCACAGTTCACTGAAACGATGTGAAGCTCGAGAGGATTAAAACGTGACTGCTTGAATGCCAAATACAGTAATGGAAATTCCGAGGTTCATGTATCAATGCAAAATAAGTTGGATGTTTTACCTATCTCAATGGGTTTCCCATCAACAAACACTCTGGGAGGCATGTGCAGGAGAGATTTGATACCAGGTGTTCAAATTTTACACTGAATGGAATTCTTGTCGTTTGCTTGCTTCATAAGTTATGAATGCAGAACTTCCCATATTAAGATTATTGACTTAATATCAGAGTCAATGATATCATCACTGACAACACTGCCTGAAAAGCTGTCTGTAAGCAGATTCTTGTTGGGGACATTTCAAGATAAGAATGATGAAATAAAGCAGATTTTTTTTGTAGTAGAAAGTTTTTTACAAAGCCAAGGTCAGCTTTAGAAACTTCACTCCAAGGTTGACAAAGATTGCTCCCCAACTAACCCATTAATCAAAGATATGAGTGAACTGATGTTCTGTTTTGATTTTTGTGTAAGGATCAAGGCAAAAGCAGAATAATCCATGAGTTTATTTAAACTGGTCGTGGTGGCCTATGCATTTTGAACACTGACCCGAAGACCTTTGGCTTTCCAAAACAGGCAAGATAAAAGTACAGGAAAGAGAGAGTAAAAAGTTGGATCTTGATTGCTCATTATGTTTTTAACAACTGCATAGAGAAGGATAAGTTAGATATTTTCCTTCAATGGTACTGCACCCCAAAAGAAATTAAAGTATTACTGCCTGGTACTTGGCCTATTACCTCCTCAGATCTTTGTTGCATTATAAAGCATGGGAAAGTCAAAGTGCCAGCGACTTCTTTTATAGCTCAGGACTGAAATTTAGTGAATAATTTCCTTTGTATTCATCGTCTCCTGCTGACCATGCAGGCGTTGAATAGTTGAATGGGTCAAGAGGAAATACCACAGTTTTAAAGGCCATGTTCCCAGTTAGGTATGTGTGGTTGGACAAGGGACAAGAATGGACAAAGAAAGAGAGAAGGGATGTTGAGATAATGAGACAGGAGGTAAAAAAGAATGAAGAGACAAAGGGAGAGGAGGGAATAAAGAAATGTTGGTGTGGAGCTGTGTTATCTGGCCACATTCTTTATATATTTCCCCTGTCCTTTTATGGCCCTTTGGATCAAATTAGGCTCCTACAAGTGATGGAAGTTGGTTAGACAATAACAAAAACTCATGTAAAAGCTTTCTAACATCTGGAGAGAGAGTAATGTGAGAGGGAAAGATGTTTATCGTAGGATACTGCCTTTTTTTAATATGCTGTTCCCCATTAATGTTTTATTTGAGAACATGCAGGGTGACATATGACAAGACGGCAGAAGGAAACAGTCAGGCCGGACTCTGAACAGACTTCAGCAGTCTGACACAGTTTATCTGGCACATAGGAGGAACTACTTTCTGTTATTTAGTGTAAATTACAGAATTAATTCTTGACATCTGCATCATTAATAAGGAGTAATTTGATGTGAGTCATGACTCTACACTGGATATGGAGTAAAAAGACAGTAGGCGGCTAGCTTAGCATAGCATGAAGAATGAACTGACAACTGTTGAACCTGAGAGAAAGATGTGGGACTGTAAGGCAACAGCTGCAATGATCACCACTCTCATCCTGGAGCGTCGACCAGAAAACTAATTTAAGCTGGGATGATGGGAATAGGGGACAAAGCAGTAAGTTTAGTTGGCTTTATTTAAAAGTGTTTGTGGTTTCTGCCATCAAAGAAAGAATCTAAGTACAATAATATAAAATAGGAAAATAACAAAATATAAATAACAATCATGTAACATAAAAGTATTACACGAAAGCAGGTGATGCATCCTAGGCAGTCATAAAACTCAAACAGGAGTAAATTAAAAAAAAAAAAAACAGTTTTGCATCTTACTTAAGCTCTTCCTAGCATTTCAATGTACATTTAACAACTTAAACTTCATGTGCTCTTCTAAACATAAATATCTAATAACCATAATCACATGCAGCATAAAGTTTGCCTGCCTGTGGGATTTCAGTTTCACAGCAAACTAGGTAACATTCAGAACAGCCAAGTTTGTAACTAACAATTACAATCGCAAAACCACACTAACAATAAACTTCTCTGGTATTTAGAGTTGAGTCTGCCTGGTTTATATATGATTATGATAAAGGCACAAAGCAAAACAGCAAACCAGCAACAACTGATGAGTCCTCAGTTTCATTGACCTGATACACAGATTACAAAGAACCATCTAGGAAGTCATCCTTGAAAAATTTCGGAAAAATGCAAGTGATTTAAAAAAAAATACTGCACAGGTAATTGGGTAAATCACCTGTCTATCACACTGTATCACAGGCTAACCTGAACCAATCACATCCAATGACCATATAGCGTTGTAAAAGGGCTCTGGCAGCAGAGTAAATTGGGAGGAGTGTGAGAACATCTTCACTATGAAGAAAAGCCTTTAGTGCTGTTCTTTGCTATTCTTTTAATGCAGAAATACTTTCCAGTTATGATATAACTAATGCCAGCAGCATTTATGCAATCCTCTCAAGGAGCCAATGTTTTTTCCTTAAACAAACTCTTGCTGGTCGTCACACCTGAACAACGCCACAAGTTCCTCACTGGCTCCTGATTGGTTAGAATCTCTGTGGTTTCGGACACAAGTGCATAGCTTGAAATCTGACAAAATGGATTTGCAAGATCAAAAGATCTCATGATCTTGCAGACCCAGCTGCTTTGAGAGGTAACAGTTTTATGTGAAACTAATAAATTTTCCCCTGTGTGCCCTCAGTCTCAGAATACATCTTGTTTATCCACATGCTGTTTTTTTGGCTGAACTTCATTCCAGTTGTTCACAACGCAATTTTTGTCCATCTCTGACTGAATAATTATAATAACTGTGCTTAATTTAAAGCAAAGGGGCTGACCAATAAAGGTGCTCATAATAGAACTGCAGTGTATTGCTTCGTGGATGCTATCTGTACGCTAATCCTACTGTGATTCATGGCCAGTAGAGAAAAGAAGGGGATAAAAAAGGTAGACAACCAGTGACTGAAAATAAGATCCTTCCTGATTTAGAACCGAAAGTGTCATATATTCTCTTAATTGATCTATAATGTATTCCAGCATGTCAGCAAGAATATCAGGTTGTTTTGAGACATGACGGAAATATTTAAATGTACACCTCCTCAAATTGGATATGGTACACGCTTTATGTTGTGTACACACTTTGAAATTGACATGCATGCTGCTTATGTCTGTAGATGCAACATGTCTGTCTATAGCTATATCTGAACTCGGCTGACTGGAAAATCCTTCTATTCTTCTACTGCATCTTTTTTTCTCTTGGTGGAAATTGGAGGCTTGTGGCTTGTCATAGATCCACTAACATCATATTACAGGGGCCAATTCATCCGCACTCCCTCCACTCAGCCTCTCATCTCCTCTTGCTATGCTGCGAGTCGAGGAATAGATTCTGGAGTTCTCTGGCCAAGCACCTAGAAATAGGTCGTTGACTGGTCTTTTTAGGTTTTCCGCATGGATGATATAGTGATGGTGATTCCTACAGAAATAAGAGACTGACTCTTGTAGTTTTGTTGTGTGTTTTCAAGGAATTATACATCCGAATGAAAAAAGACCATTCTTTCTAGATAATACTAGCTCTTAAAACCACATTGATAGAATATGAATGAGCAGCCCTCCTTCAGGTGATGGATCGTACGACAGAAAACAGAATTTCATTCATAAACACTACTAGTGCTCTTTCACTTCTAACAGCTCTCACATGACTGGGGTTTAGCTCTGCGTATGCTGTGTACAGCCACACAGCTAAGGGCTTTGTTGTGTTAGAGCCTAATGGGAAATCATTACTGTAATTTAATCATGTTATTTAAAAGGGAAAGCAAAACAGGGTTTCTTGAACCAGCACTGAAACTCTGCAACAACAGACACCGGGTTTCAGTGCTTTTATTGTTTTATTTTCAACAATGTCAAAATATTCCGATACATTTGTGCTTTTTTAAGCTCTTAGCCTCTGTCTCTGCCGCTGATTCATTATAAATCTCTAACTCTGTGGTCCCTAATTGCTGTAGTAATGCAATCAGGTCCATATTAGCCCAGTTAAGTGCTGCTGGTACAGAGGGATTAGGAAAGGAGTGGTATGGATTTGTGTTGTAAAGGTTCAAAGTCCAATATAAGGGCTTGCTATACCAGCCTACTAGATTAGATTATCCCTTTTATATAGACAAGAAGATCCATGTGTCTCTACCCAGAGACTTTATTTTAGAACAATGAATGGATTTACTATCAATATTTAAGTTTTTTTGTAGTCAAGAATCTGTACAATTGACGCCAATCTTAAGAGTTGCTGCTTGTCAAACGTCATGTCACACATAGCACGGTGGTGCTGAAAGGAGGCAATTAGTCATCACCGTTAGCTTGTGGTGCACTGAGTCTGGTAACAGTGGTTCCATTGAGGGATTAAGGCTGAAATAGATTGGCTTTACTTTACGTCAGCAGGACAAGGACCCTGTGGATGAAGTCAAGTTACTGTCATCCACAAACAAAAGAGCTCAGCACTCATTTCTACCATTTAGCATCTGCTGCCACGTGTATGTGAATTTCTCCTTATATTGAATTTCCGTTATTCTCTTACATGTTAATCAGGAGGGTTCCTAGATGAGGGTTGTTCTTACTCTGTAGACCTGGACACTGTTCAGTCAAGTCATGGATTTGTGTTGTCTGGATTCAGACTACTTTAGCTGGACAAGACTTAGTTCACAGCAGATGGCATGGCAGTGAGGTGTGCCTGCGTGTGTTTGTTTTAACTCCTTTGTGTGTATGTAAGCCCCATTTTAGCACAGATTTAAGGTCATAGACAAATATGGACATGTTTATCCTCACTCCATGTGTGTGTTAGTGTGCGTGTGTACTGTATGTGGGTGTTAATGAGGTTATTTCATCTGTCTAATAAAGGCAGACCCCCTACTGGTCTGAATACCTCTACGTGCTAATCTATTGTTATGTAATGCAGCTAATACACGTGCGCACACACACACACACACACACACTGTCTCTCTCTCTCTCTCTCTGTCTCTGTCTTATATACAGAGATACACACTTGGTGGCTTCCAAATAAAGCTAATAGTGTGCCTGAGGATGTGTTTACGCTGCATGCAAAGCAAAACTGCAGGACCAGTATCTTAAATAAAACAAAGTTCATAAACAACTGCCAAAAAATGTCATGGAATAATGCAAAATGGAAAAACTTAATCATGTAGAAGTATTCTAAAAGAAAACAATTGTAAACAAAAGTTATTAAGGCATCCAGATCGCTGTTGTGGTTTGCATTTTATAAAATAACAAGATCTACAGAACAATATAACTTGGGCTTGCTTATGAGAATAAAGAGTAAAAAGGGAGTTCTAGCTTGTTGAATGTAATTGTGTGCCTGTGAAATATAGTTTCTGTTTAAAGACTCAAGAGAAAAGACTCTACAGATTTATAAGATTTCCATGCCCTCTATAACATGTAAAACTGTAAGATGATGTTTTACTGCATGAATTAGAGTGTTTGTAAAGACATTTTTAGACATAGAATACATTACTGGTTTCGTCTAATGTTAAACTGATGGCCTTTTGTCATTCAGACAGATGTGGGACATTGAGGGAGATGAGTTAGGTGAGTTAAAATGTAATAATGAGCCGTACAAGTGGTTTGTTCTGGGAATGAGGCTGATGTTGAGGTTGGTGTGTACTCCTTTTCTCCAACTGCACAATGAAAGGATAAAATAGTTTGAATAGACTGATTAGATAAGCTTGTACAGGTTTATCTCATAAAAAAGCAACTCAGTGCGCTGTGAGCTTGTAATGTGATTAGGAGTATACACTTCACATTAATATAAGTTAGCTCTGAGCATGCAGGTAGTTTCAGTCCCCAATAACAGTGTGGGTCACTTGGGGGCCTATAGGCTAAACTTCAAACCAGTCATCATATTAAGAACTGAAGTTTACATGGACAACAAAAAGTTTAGTATTTTCTGAAACTACTTAGGATTGCAAATAAGTGTTTTAATTTTTTGCTTGATTAAATTTGTTCAGCTGATTGCAAAATTTAACTAATGAGCCTGCTGTGACATTACTTTTTCTGCACTCAGTTATTCAGAAACCAGCTCGTCTTCAAATATTTAAATGTGTTTTAAATTTGACCCTCTAAAAGTGCAATTTATTTATGGCGAATTTGGTTGGAAAAAATACAGCCATTGCACCATAACTGAGCTACACTAGATTGATTTTTTTTTCCTCTTGTAGAGTTTCACATTGCTGTTTTCAAGCCACTTGTTTGCTTATTTGAAAACGTGTGAGTGAGAATGTAATTTCACTAAGGACTTCTTACCATTTTTGGTTGAAAAGCACACCCCTGCTTTTCCCAGGAAGGCCTCTGTGTTTACTGTAAGTGTGTTTTCTCTTTTGTCCGTCTCTTCTTGCTAATATTCATCTGTTTATTTAACTGACTCTTCTTTCCTTTCATGCTGCTCTTTCCCACAACCCCTCTCTTTGACCCTTCCCTCCCTCTGTCTTGTATTTGTCCCTGTCTCCTCTGTTTTCTCACTGTCTCACTGCTGTCTTTCATTCCTGCTTGCTCTTTATGTTTTCTCACCCAACCTCTCATCTATAATTCTCTTCCCATGTCTTGCTGTTGCTCTGCTCTTTTTTCAAATCTGTCTGTCTGCCTGTCTGTCTGTTTTTCCTCCTACCTCCCTCTGCCATCATCCCTCCATCCTGCTTAAAGATGAAGCGGAGGATGTCACCTTGGGGAGCTGGCTTTGGAAGTGGGCGCAGGTCAGTCTCTTTGCAATCTGACCATCTGAGCCTCAACTCAGTACACATCTGTTTAAAAATGTAAAACATACATTTGTTGTATAAACCTGCCTGAATTAGAAAAATGGAGCAATTGAAGTGCAGTTGCACTTTTCATGGCAGAGGAAGTTCTGATTAGTCCTTCAATTTTTAACAAAGGAATAAGAAAAGATACCACATGCATTTCTGCTCTTTAAGCATGGAGTTAGCCAGGAGTCAATTACCTTAGCTTAATTCAGCTAGGCTAATTGAAGCAACATGATATTGGAAGCAGGAGAAAATTAGCTTGCCTGACTCTGTTCAAATTTAAAATAAATAGCCAACTAGCAGTACATAGCTTTCCGTAATTTTCACCTTTTTTGTTTATGTATGAATTAATTGCAAATGTGTATCAACTGTATTTAAGTGGTGTAAGAGGGGAGATATTGAACTTTGAATTAAGCTAGACTAGCTGTTTCCCTTATTTTCAGTATTTAGGCCTGCTTACTTGAGCTAAGCACCTCTTTTCTTTAGCTTCTTCATGCATTAACACTCCAACTCTAAGTATAAGAATAAGAATATATTTTCCACAATTTCACTATTTATTTAAATGTACATAGGCTATAAATCAGCTGTAACATTTTCAGTGATTAATTAATGGGATGCCATATGACATTAACTCAAATTTCAAAAAGTGCCTCACTCAATCAGGCCAACATAATGGTGCACTTGACTTTACTGAAAAGAAAACTTCAAATTAAAGTTATAGACTTGTATTCATTTAATTTTCATTTTGTCAACATTGTTGTGGTGTGTTTAGTATTATCACCTGTTGATAGAATGATAGGGGTCCTGTGGGGAAGTTTATTGGATGTTTAAATTGGTTTCCCTCCCCTTCCTGACACTTCAATGTTTCCTGAGCTCATATCATAGGCAGCACACTCACTGTATTATCTGTGTGTATCAGTATCTGTTTACTTGTGTATGTGTGTGTTTGTATTTTTACTGGGGGACTACACTCTCCTCCGGTGGCATCAGACAGGAAATGGATCAGTCTGGCACTATCGCCTCATAACAACAACAACAGCATGAGCGTGTGTCTTTGTTGATGGTCATGTGATGCAAGCATGCAAATATGAAGAAATGAAAACACCACAGTTTACAGTTCATTAAAGAATTGATATCACAAAGAGTATCAGTTTATGATGAGAAAGGTAAAGTTGGTGACAATAATGATTGCCATGACCTTAATAAGAGTTAAAATAATGATAACAACAAGGGTTTGTGCAATGGCAATACTGACGAAAGCCCCTCAGCACATCAACAAACCCTCTGGAATTTTCCGTCTGTTTCTGTAGGGCTAACTCACTGTAAACACAGATGACAAGAAGCTCACCAGCCGCTTCTTTAAAGGAGAGAAAGAGCCTGCACGCATCAACAGCAAATGGGGAAAGCATGGGTGTCTGTAAACTTTCCAAGAAAGAATGGCAGTAATTTTTCCACCATATTGAAACATATTTAAGTAATGGCATAAAAAATGATGCCAACTCAAGGTTGCCTTACTAGCTTTTCCTGGAGCTGTTATATATTAGACCATATTGCATGGTCTTAAACAGCAGATGGAGTGGGCTCAGATGTCAAACAGACAAGAGGGCTGATCAGGTGTTCTGATTTTATCCATAGTACTCTAAGAGCATCCCACTCCATTGGCTTTAAGTTAAACTATTTAAGCTTCCTGGCTTACAGCGGCAGGGCGGCTGGTTTCCTACTAAACAAGCATCAATTTACTTAACATCACTTAACTACAACACAACCCAAGTTAGTTTCTCAGAACATAGTTTCATAGAACAGCATGAAAACTTAAAAAACATAATAATAAAGCATGCTCTAAAAATATTAGCCATTCCAGCTGCACATTGAGACTGTTCTGAGCTAAATCCAAACATCAACATGCTAGCAACCTTGAAATGATGATATTGACGTACTGACGTGTGGCACGTTTAATTATGATCAGCATCATAGATCAGTGTGTTAGCATGCATACATTGGTTAATTAGCAAGAAACTCAACATAAAACTGAGGCTAATGGGAATGCCTTTTGTTTTGTAGGTGTTTAGGTATTTAGTAATAAATAAGGAGAAATAAGTCTGGAGGAAAAGTCCAAAGATCATCAAAAAAAGTAGAATTCATGCTCTAGAAAATAAGAATGTCTGTACGAAGTGTCATGGCAGTAAAAGTGGTTGTTGAAATGTTTCCAAGGTGGTGGAAGGATCAACCAATCAACAAAGGAGGACCAAACTAAAACTTGATTCTCTCACCCAGACCAGTGAAGAGAAGTCAGACAGGTTTTGGTTTAGTGGCTCTTGTCTTCTTTTGGCCTATTTCCTCTTCATGTGGTATTTCACATTTGTATTGCCTTATAGCGGCCCATCACAGCTGTTTGGAAGACTGGAGGGTTTTAAGCTCATTGTCATCTGTTGTAAATAAAAAAATTCCTCAAAAAACTTTTATGACGTTTGGCCTAAGAAAACTTTTCCATTTCTCCCCTAATCCTATCCTAATGATGTCTGCACCATATTAATGGAGGCACAGCCACAATTATTCTGTGATATCAATTTACTGAAAACCATATCAGTTATTTTTCAGCTTCCTGCCAAACTACACAGGAAACCCTGCGAATAAAGTGCGTAGATAATCACATTTGAGGCTAGAGTAGGAAGTCATGCAAAACTGTAAATTAATGGGTCTTCTGTATGAGAGCACAGCTAACTGGCCCATCATGCTGGAGCTGAACTCTCACATGGCCGCCAACTTCCTGTCTGATGGTCAAGGCTCATTAATAGTCTTGTGACATTAAGTGACGTGAGTGATTGAAAACTCTAACAGGTAGTCTGGGTTTGTAGTGACAACTTCTTGTAGATGTTATTATAATATTGAAATACATCAGATATTGACCTTTGATGCTTGTTGACTCACACAGTTAAGTGAATGGACTCTGTACTGCTGCACAATGAGAGCAATAACAAGATATCAGAGCGTAATGTGATTTCACGTCTGTTTGAGTTTGTGTTGGGGGTTGCCGGGCATCTGCTGGTGCTTGGACGTGTGCGTTTCAGCTGATAGAAGAGGATGGCAGAGCAGAACGCTGGAAACATAGCTGACATGCCTCTGTTGAGACTGTTTGGATTGTAGCGAAGGATTGAACTGGAAATTGGATTTAGATGGGACTTAAGTGTAACAGCCTGGCATAGAGCACAGGTTTAAAAGCAAGTTGAAGTCAGGTTTTAACAGTTTAAGACACATTACAAGTGTTCAACTTTTTGAGGTTAAAAAAATAGATCATAGTTTGTTTTAGGGGTTTGGCCCCTTGGTTTTGAAATGATTCTATAAGGCAGTGGCTTGTTCACAGACGACCATGTAATCCTTCCAAATGAATTTGTTCTGTCTGAGCAGTACTTTAGGATTACAGATTTTAACCACTGACAACGAAAAACCCAACTTTTGTGGATTTAGTTAGAGAAGGCAGCACCAACAGATCTCTTCTCTTGTATGTTGAGTTCAGACTCTTTTACTGTGTACTACAATTTTACAGTCAATGCATTACATTGATACATTTCACTGTTACGCTAAAATGATTCTGATTTTATTCATTGTATAAATTATCATACAAGCCATCATACAGCAGCAGGGACTGTCACTGTGGCACAGCTGATCAGGATCTCATTGTAAATGATATTTTGTAGGCTTTACTTTTCTTCAAATCTGACATATAACACAGCATTACTAAGTTCATTCAGTCAAATCTTTTAGAGTAGCCAAATTCTAAATTAATGATAGATTTCAAGAAAACAACAGAGTTGGAAAGTTTATTAACATGTTAATGAAATTTCTCTCATCCTTAAAGTAAATTGGTTACATGCGTTGTTGTCTGGGAAACATGAACATCCTCATCTCGCCTTGACCTTTTCAGGAATTTATGAATGTGCTGCCGTATTGTGCAAACAGCATTAATCAGTTCAAATACTCACATTATCATAAAATTATTGCACAGATGTTTATTTGAGAAACAGTTCTTCTCATCAGTGTCTCCTCCCTGTCTCACAGCAGCGACAGCGCTGCCATGGCATCAGGACCTCCAGATGTGATGACCAATCAGGAGCCTGCTGAGGCCGCTGAAGAGTGCTCAGGTAACAATTTGATAAAATTTTTAAAGGTCAGATGAGATATCAGTTAAGAATGGCACAGCTCTCAGCTTATGAAGTCCACAAAAAAAGGGGTGATGGTAATGTTTAAGTTTTAAAACTCAGGACCCAGGATTAAATTATTGACTAGTGTTTCCAGAGACGTGGATTGATCTGCTTATAATACACAGCCAAGTTTGTTTTCTGACATAAAATGTTATATATTCCAGCAGTATCATACATAAAAGTCATCTGCAAATACACAAATACACACCAAACAAGTTCAACCTGTATGAATGCAAAATTTATAATGATTTTATTGTTTTGACTTTTGGCAGCTTCAGACAAAAAGCAAGTGACTGAAAATCTTCAGCTTAAATATCCAGAAACCCTTATGTTAAGGATTTGGAGTTCACTCTCCACAAAATACACTCATCTTCATACTTCCAGCTAGTTTTAAAATAAAGAGCAATAAATAATAGCAAGTTTATTTTTTTTGTTTTTGACCAAGAGCTAGTTAATACACATTTTGTTCATTTCTGGTGTCTCACCAGTAGGAACAACAAGAAGAGTGGTAGATATTCATTAAAAAAAATACCTGAAAATTTGCACGTGCTATTAAGTCAGCATTGTTTCTAAGTAACTGCTGTTTCCATCTAGCTTGAAAATCAGCTATATTAGTGTCGGAATCGGGTGGACAGCAGTATGAGAACGTCTGCATCTTATCAGCAGTGAGATTTTGTACACAAACACACAGCAGGGATGATCAGGAGAGCTTCCACAATCTAGATCTCCCTGCTGCTGTTGGCAGGAAATGAAGGAAGGGAGAAAACTATTATCATCTCCAACTCATATACAGACTCTCACACACACACACACACATACACACACACACGGATGCACAGTGTCTATACAGATGGGTAGCACATATGCTGCTGGTATAACGGGAACAAGAAGAAGCACAGAAGTGCTTTGGGAGGTCAGACAACATGAGCACATGTCCACAGTCCTGCAGAGTGGATACAGTCTTTCATGCCTGAGCTTTAGACTCGGACAAAACGAGAGTCTCTTATAATTCTGACATTTAAATGAATATGTGTGATGTGTAGTTTGACGCAAAAAACAGACCATCAGTCCTCAGTTTGTTGAGTCACTCCTGTCTGACTCCTGTGGGAGAGCTGAACATCACAGATCACAGAGTCTTTCAGTCGTGTCCACTTCAATCTGTTGGTGTTAACCCAGTGACGGTGCCAGACAGGCAGCTTATCTCTAATTGGAGTCAGGTAGAATGTGCTGTGTTTAAATTGGATCTGCAGGTTTAAATTCCTAACTTCCTTTAACTCTGTTCTTTGGCATCATATCAGCCTGTGATATCAACCTGTTTTCTTTGGTTATACATAAGAATACACTGCAGATCCCCCCGCTTCAGTCACCCCTAATACTAACCCTAGACTGCCTCAAAATTCCCATGATGCTATTTTAAATGTGTGTGTGTACTGAAAGAATTTATTTTGGGCAATAAATAACAATATCTTAGACCCACATTGACCATGAAGCTCCACTGACCTTCCATTGAAGCAGTGGCCTTTTTCAGCTCTCTGAGTGCAGACCTTTAAGTTTAATAGTGTATTGTGCCTAAAACAGCACAATAAATGGCACTGAGAGCTGGTGTTTCCCCCTGATTTTTCATCTAAGCAGTGCAGAGAGGCCTTTGAAGCTTTATCAAAAGCAGGTGGTGAGCTCCTCCAGTAAATATAGCAGTTCACTTTAAGGTCCAGGCAAAAAGAGAGGAGGCTTTTCAGCCAACATCTCTTCACAGAAATTGGTTGAAAAATGACTTTATCTTCTCTCTAATAGTGTGTCAGGTGCTATGTTTGACAGTCCACAAGGAAAAGACCATTTGTGACTGCAATTTTTATTTTTGACTTGTCAGTTATTGTGATGTTTTTTAATGTGTCATTATAAATCTATCAGTAACACACATAATCTTAAAGGAAATGAGGAGAAAGCTGCTTTTATGTATGTAAGATTATAAATAATTAGTGGATGCAACACAAAAATGAACAAGTGCCCTTATAGTCAGTTGAGATATGCCATTTAGTAAACACTCTGAATCTGGTCTTGGCCCCGGTACCAGGTTTAGATTCCAGACATTTTTCAGCTGTGATTCAGCTCCAGCCAGAAAGCAGATTTTTACAGAAAGAGAGGAAAGCTCAAGGATTCCCCACAGTGTGAGGGACAAAAATGACTTAGCTGGTATAAAAAGAATGTGTCTTTTTTACATTTGTTCTAAAGCATTTTTACAGCTCAGGGATGTGAATTCTTAAAATATTTGGATCAAAGCTGTTTTGTCTTTTCTCCTGTTTCTTTCTTTGTTCACAGTTCCTTTTCCCAGTGTTTCCCTTCTGTTTATGTCTTATCACTATCCACTCTTCGGAGGTTAATATATCTGTGCATTGGGATCATGTGTTTTATCCAAAATATAATTTACAATAATGGCAGAGTCAAATCTTATTACTAGTGCTCATCCTTCTAATTGCCTGCTAGTCAATACATCTTGTATTGTAAGTTGCTCCTGGCATGAAACTGACCCAGCTAGCTTACTTGTAAGCTTCTGGCCACCTAGTGCACACTTAAAAAAACCCTGATGAGTAGACAAACAGCCCAGCTGACAGAATCTCAGCTGCAAAAATCCCAAAACTCCTGCTCAAGTTACACTCAGAGGAATGAGACAGCAGACATGTATGGACACATGTAAGGATTTTCCACCGCACACTGTTTTTTTTTAACATTTGTCATAACATTATAAGCCAATTAGCTATAAACTGGATGCAAACTAATACAAATTAATTAAACCATGAATATTGTTAAGTGAACCAGTGATTTAGCATTGCCTCTGTTGTACTTCACTTAATAAGTTTCCCAATCGATGCACCAGAACCAGAGATTTTGTTGAATTTTTTTTATTCCTTGTCAAAACTGTGGTCCTCCATTTCCAACAATACACTGACAGTCTGGTAGGAGATTCATGTCTAATGCTAATGGTGGCTAATGTCACCCTGGACAGCTAGCTTTGAATAGAGAAAAAGTTGGCTACAGAGGTCTCATAAAATCACTTCATCTTACTTCATACACTTCACTTCACCCTCCCAGCTTTTTTTGTCCTTCTTAAACTTCAAGTCTTCAGACCAAATTGACGCTGACCCAAGTGAAATCACTCGAAGACATTTAACAGACATCATACATCTCCCTCTGGAGCCACAAAAGGCTTTGTCCTACCTCCTCTTCTTATTGGATGGCAAAGTTTGTTGGCTGGCTAGCAGGTTCACATCTTTGATCCAGACTGAAATTTCTCAACAGCTATTGGATGGATTTCCACTAAGTCATCCAGAGATTCATCCAGATTCATACACCCAGACATAAAACACACCAAGGAAAGTCAATTCAAGCAACAAATCTGT
>JAPZDY010000026.1:4722313-4732961 GCA_029783645.1 Ctenochaetus hawaiiensis
GTTCCTTTCTGTTTTTACAGTTACTGTAACTGTCAGGGCCTCAGTGTGTATCTGCAATGGCTAATTTATAAATGATGAGGTTCCTGAGTACAGAGAGGGTGTTGGTCTTCTCTTTCTCTGAGTCTCTCTCTCTTTTAAAAGCAGATTTAAACTGCTTTCAAAATCTTCAATCTTCAATGGGGGAAAAATAGTGACAGAAAAGATAACATAGTGAGGCTCCGGTCCCAGTCTCGATGGCCTGGGAGCCGGCACCCTGCTGCAGGGTGCTCCTGCACAATTTAAGCCCTGTGTATCAGTATCCAGCTGGTGATAGAGCTGCATTGTTCAATGTTTGCTTTGCACCTGATTAAATGAGTCCTTGACTGACTGTTACAGGGCAACACATAACTGGCAGATAACAAATCTGTTAGTCTGAGTTTCTGTGATACCTACCACACAAACACACACACTCGTACACACACAGAAGGCCTAAAATAAACCCTTTCTCCCTCGAATGCCAGCTGCCTCTCCTCACAAGTCTGTTAATCATACTCTACAAACAGTTTTCCGGCTGTAAAAGCAGTGGAACTCTGTAAACACAAATGCATTTTCAAACACACCTTTGTTACCTTTTGTAAAGCTGAAGTTTAAACAGGCTGACAGACTTGGCCTCCCACTATCTCTGAGTAACTGAACACACAAAACCGGGAAAACACTTTCACTTCCTGCTCCAATGTCTAGAAACGTGGCCGTATTCCCAGCTTTTTGATTGTTATTCAGGTGTTTTGATCCGCTCGTAGATGAAACAAGCATATAAACACAAGTTATTAAATTTATTTTGCTTTTCTGCAGCTCCAGCTGAAGCAGGCCATCAAACTCGGCTCTCCTCCATCTCTCATGTGTGTGAAGAGAACAGAGGATGCTGGAGCCATGTCTGAGGATGACGGCCTGCCTTGCAGTCCACCTGAATACACGACACCCCACACTGTCATGGTAACACTCATCTTTAAATGGTGACCCGCTCTCGTCGCCACCTAAATTGTTTTTGCTGCAGACAACACCACTAACTCTGTCATTCTCTGTCCTCTCTCAGAGTCAGGCTCAGAGGAACAGCTCGATCAGTCTGGAGGGAATAGAAAGTGATGACGACCAGGTAAACAAACACCACTGTACACGAGCTTCATCTGTTCAACACTGCACTCTGTTAAAACTGTCAGATTCAGAAGGGACAGTAAAAGAGGTATAAAATCTATGCCATAGAACCATATAAATTGTCTTTTCTATTCTACACGTTATCCTTCCTCATAAAAACCTGGCACATACATGACCCTCTGTGCAATTCAGCGGTTAAGTCAGAAGTGTTATGCTAGCAGTAGCCTCAAGCTACTAGTCTCAAGCAGAGACAGAAACAGACTGCAGAGATTGATGAGCTAACTAAATCACGTAGCTTCTTCTGGAGCCACAAGGGGCTTCATACAATTGTTTTAACATTTACTGTAGGTACTTACAAGACCTGCGAACAGACTTTGATGTGTAAAATTGGTATAGTTCCCCTTTAAAGGTTAACTGATCATTGCTGGGGGGTTTTTTGTTGTATGGTCACTGAGGAAAACAAGCTTACCACCAACCCTGACATGTTATCACCTTAGTCGATCCAGCTAACATGTTCGCAAACAGACGTACAGCATTTACAAGGAAGTGTTATATTTATTGAAGTTAAGGCAATAGACCAGTGTTAAGTTCAATATTAACTTTCATTTTAGCTCTTTCTTTTTTGGTTTCCATCTAAGTCATGTGGGAAATATTTGACTGTACAGGAGTTCTATTCTATTATATTTCTTTTCCAGCCAGTCAATTACTTTTTTTTTTCTTCCATTGAATTTAAACTATGAGGTAAAAGATGCTCAAAGCTCGATTAATCTACAGAGTTTGGCGGTAATTCTCTTTTAATGCTATAATTGATAAATTTACTGGCTAGATCACTTCCACATTGCAATGCTAAATCACTGCCCCGAGGAAGCAGAATAAATCAGTTACTACTGAGCTCCTCTGTGTGCTTCTGTGAAACAAACAGCATCCACATCGCACAGGGAGTGAATTCCCCTGTCTGCAGCCAAACAGCCTTCCAAGTCACTGGTATGATGATATGGTATGATATGTGATTTATTAAGGCCAAGAGAAATATTCAGGCTGTGTGAGAACGGAGCTTTGTGTAATCGTGACATTTCTCCTCATGTGACTACAATAACAAAAACATCTCATGATCCAATCTAATCACTGAAACACTATTCGGTTACAAATCAGAGAAACTCCCTTCATGCTATTTTACCTCTCCCCACTTTTATCAGTCTCTTACTCTTCTTTCTGTCTGTTTTTCTCCTTCTGTATCCTCTAATTGTAGCTCTCTTGACCTTATGTACGTTTGAGTGTTTGTGGTTCAGTCCATGTGACTTCAAATGTCCCATATTCTCCCTGTCAGTTTCAGCAGTTCCCTGCAATAAGTACTTTTCCGATGGACAGAAAGGAGTGCCAATTCGTGATAAGACAAACGTCCTAAAAACCTCAACTGTCCATTTAGTCCCGCTGGCTAGAATGTGGGCTTAGAAGCACAGTCAGCAAAGTATGACAAATGAGCATTTAATGATAGTGCCGTTTTAGCAATTTCAGAAGGGTTCTGGCCAGTCATTTTCCCACTGACAGGAACCACAAAAGGCCCGCTACAAAGACAAGCTCACAAAAAACCTGAAAATATCCCTTTTAAAGGGCATTCCACACACAGGAATGTGGTCAAGGGGGACGGCAGTGACTTACGAAGAGCAGTCGCAGTGACATTTTCTGGAGCTTTTCCATTGACTGAGAGCTCATGAAAGACTAAAGATGCAGAGTGGCCGTTTTTTTCTTTTTTTGAGATTTTATTCTTAAAATTAACTTCCCTGCAACACTAACAGTTTTGAGTAAGACAGCTTGTCCATGTTAACCTGAGTGCAGCCTTCATGTTTGTCAGTCTGTCTGCGTTTTTACTTTAAATGGTAAACCCACATTATGCACTGTCTTCCACTAGAGGTCTCTCAATCAAAACAATGCCAATAAAAGATGTAGCCTGATGACATAAAGTAGCACGGGAACATGGGATTTGTTTATTTTATTGTTAAACAGCCTCACACTGGCTGACTCAGCAAAAGGCAAAAGGCAACATTGCTTTGAATAAATTTACAGATATTTTGGAGTTTGAAAATTTTTGAAAACATTTGGAATATTGTAACTGCAAAAGTCAGCAATTTTTTTTGGATATGTTTTGTAGATACTTTAGATCCATATTGTTATTTAAAGCTGCATTCATCAGTATTTTTATGTTAAAAATGAATCCAATGACTACGTGCAATGTGACAGTGTTGCTTGAGAAAATTATGACCTGACTTCTTCTACTTACCTCCATGCAGCCAAATATTTCCTCCAGGAGTTGATAGAGACCAAAACACAGATAAAAGAGATCGACCTTGCCTTACTAATGTTGCTATGTGTTCACTCAGTGTGTTAATAAGCAACTGTTTGGTAACACTTGTGCCATATTAACCTCCTGCAGATCTGATTCATACAGTAAGTTTGAAAACACAAAAGCATACTGTAGCTTCAGCACAGTAAATAGAAGTCATGTGCTTTGTGTGTGATGCTTGAAGATGGACTTAGGGTGTGTGTGTGTGTGTGTGTGCGCGTGTCTGTGCATGTGCATGTGTGGGTGCGGTCACAGTCAGCCCTCATGCTGCTCTTCAAACCTTAAATGGAAGTTTGCTACAAGACCTCTTCTTCCTCTGTATGCCTCTCTCTCTCTCTCTTTTGCTTGTCTCTGTTTTTCTGACCTTCTTTCTCTTTTTCCTGACCAGGACACTGTACATGTTATTCCACTAACCCACTCTGTGTGTGTGTGTGTGTGTGTGTGTGTGTGTGTGTGTGTGTTCAGAGTGCATTCCGATGGTTTCTCTGGCAGTCTGAGTGTCTGCTTGTAGTTATATCATTTAAATTTGCCTCAACCTGCCTCTCTCTTTCTCACACACTCTTACACACATACAGTTGTGTTTACATCACTTCAGGAGACTGTTTTATATAGACTTACTGTCATTTCCTGGAGGATTACCCTAACCACTGCTTGCTTACCCTGACCCTTCCTAACCTTAACATAACCTTAACTCAAGTGCCCCCCCCAAAAATTAAGGATTAATGTTATGGAGACCTCTATTTATCCCCAAAAGAAAGGCAAGTCCTCACTATTCGACTGTGTAAACAGGTTTATGTTCTCACAACATGAGTAATGCACTTAGTATTCACTAACACACGCACACATATACAGACCTGAAAACTATAAACAAAAAGCCTAGATGTCAACAAAGAACTCCGTTAACTGTGCTCATATTCCTCCAAATGTTACTCAATCCATCAGTGTTTTTGTGGGTTTGGCCCACAATCAGACTATAATTTGGGTCCTAAAGGGTCGGTTCACCCAAATCATAAAGAAAAATCTTTAAAAAAATGCAAATAGTTTTGGTTTGATTTGGAGTGAATTCCATCACCGAAACATCTGCCAGTATAACAGAACTGATTTGAGCTCAGAGTTGTGCTCAAAACTTCAAAAAATGATATCTGGAAAACCTAAAGCAGTGTATCTTTCTTTAGATAAAGTCTCGGTCACTTAGGGCAAGTCACAGATGTCTCTTTTAATAAAAATAGTCCCCTAACACAGGCTTTTGTTGTTAACAAAAACTGTCATTGCACCTCTTAAGTCAGCACAAGCATGTGTTGAGAGAATGATGTGAACTCATTAAGTGTTTTGATGGATTAATAGATGGGATGGGAATTTGTCAGAGAGAAGAAAGAGAGAGGGGTACTTTAGTGATGACAGAGTAAGTGTTGGTGCTGCAGATAAGGATGGCTAATATTTATACAGCTGGGTTCCCTCTCTCTTTGCTTCCTCTCTTTGCTGGTCCAACTCTGTTTCCTCTGCTGTCTTTACCTGCTGGCTTCATCGTTTCAGTAAAAAATCCAGCTTTTATCACGATCAGCACTCTCTACTCCATCATCCCCCTATTGTTTGGCAGTTTAGTTTCTCAAAGCCAAGAACAAGACTGAAAGCGATGGTTCAGATCTGTGACGTAAGCAGCTCTGTCTGGACAGACCTTGTGGACACAGTGGCATGGGGACAGAATTTTCCCAGGACACTGATGGACAGAGCCTGACTTTTGTGAATGTTGCTCCTCATAAGTCGTCTCCAGATGACATGTCAGATTTAAATGTTGGTTGGTTGGATTCCAGCTTTAGCAGCGAGGTATTTTACTTACATTCTGAGATGCCTCAAGGGTATTTCATCTGTTATTATTTTAGAAACTGTCTAGTGAAACCTTCTGTCTCCATCTCCCTCTCCTCCCAGCTGTCCTGTGCTGCCTCCAGTAGAGCAGTGAGCCCCCTTGTGGTTCCCGGGGACTTCAGTCAGCCGGCCAGTCCCTTCGGCTGTCTGGATAACTCTGCTGCCAAACACAAGCTGGGCCTGAGACATAAAGCCTGCAACAAAAGGAAACCAATCAGTGTAAGACATTCAGACTCATACAAACCCACCAACATGAGCGTGTACATTCTATAACACACATTACATGTACTTCAAATGTTCATTCTCATTTCTTACAAGCCTGATTGATAGTTTCAATAGTTTCTGCTGTTGTTTACTGTAATATCAAGCTCATTACATTAATTGCTGATACTGCTGAAGTGTCTAACTGGATCACTACTTTACCATAATAGTGGTAATTGAGTGTTATTGTCTTCTGTTGATGCAGAGGCTGGAGCTGAAAGCAGAAGTAGACTCTGTGGATGGAGAGACTCTGAACACCTCCATGACCGAAGTTTTAGAGGAGAAAGAGCAGCAGCAGACAACTGAAGGTCAGCAAATGTTGTGTTTCTGTTTTTCTGAGTCTATTTCATCTCTTTTTTTTCACCTTTAATAAGCCTTCACATAAGGAAGTCTTTCACCACCCAGTATTAAATCCAATCATTTAATCAAATTGAAATTTGTGTTTGCATAATGTGAGACAAAGTTCAAATCAAAAATATGTTTTTTTAGTTTTTATTGTCAAGTAAAAAAAATATATGATTACTGCTAAAATTATAATTATATTAAGGAAATAAAAAACTCTCTGATTTTTTTCAACTTAAAACCTAAAAGAGTCATGGGAGAGTCTGACCACTAAGACGACATTTAATATCATTTAAAATAATCTAAAAATCAGGACCTGATTAAAGTTCAAATGCAAAAGTTTGCAATTTGTCCACACTTGAATAAAAAATTCAGTTAACATTTATTTTTGATGTTATATCAATAATAAAGATGTAATGTGCAACCGTTTATTTGATTTGTTTGGCCTATGATGCATTTTTAGTTATGAATGTAAAAATTGAACTCAGTTTAAATTTAGCCTTTTGTCACGCACACACACACACAAACCGATGAAGACATTTTTATGGGATCATTTTATTGAAACTCTGGTTGGCACAGACTGTACTTGCATCCTCTGCATCAGGTTGATTTCTGATATTGTTTTTGCTTTTGTTTGTGATCAAGTTGTAAGTGGTGATGAGCTGAAACCAAAAGTTGTGAGGGAAGAAGAAGATGATGAAGAAGAAGAAGAAAAAGATGAAGAGGAAGAGGAGCAACCACAGCCTTCCAGACGATCACTGTTAAGAGATGAGGAGGAGAGGGAGGAGGCAGAGGATGAGCTGGAAGCGGAACAGGATGTTCCTTGTGATCCGGACACTTCCTCTCCTCCTGAGCTGTGTCCCTCAGAGGAGGAAGCAGCAGATGCTCAGCCCCCGTCCTCCTCCAAACCCAGCTCGAGAACCTCCTCTCTGGACAGTCCCGGGTGAGTAGATGTTATTTCCTCTTTTGTTTTCCCCACCCTCTTGTTTTTGTTTTCTCTTCCTATCAATTTGACCCCTTGATATCTGCTTTTAGAGCCACACCAGAGCCCCCTGCTGGTCAAAGAGAGTACTTGCTGGACCCTCCAGGCATTGCCTTTGGGACAGAGGAGAGCAGGGCTGAATGTGACTTGGTGTTGAGGGAAGAAGATGGAGTCCAAGAAAACAGTGAGGAGGAGAGCTCCTTCTTACAAGAGGTGCTGAGCTCCTTGAAGACTCCCCTCGCGTCCTCACTGGGTGTGGAGACTGAGAGTAATGTGGTGGAGATAGATGAGGAGCTGAAGGAAAGGCAGAAAGAAGATGTAAAGGTAGAGGAAGGAGTGGAGGTGAAGGAAGAGGAGGCACAGGAGGATGAGCTTGCCAGCCATGAGATTGCTCCTGTGGACTCCCTCCTGTCAGATGAGGCCAGTGAAGAAAATGAGAAAGTTGCTACTTTGAGCACAAACACTCCATCTTGTCAAGATGATGGAGAGGAGGAGAAAGTAGAAGATACAGAAGAAGCAACAGAGGAGGAAGAAGAACTAGCAGTGGAACACCTCAGTCCATTTGATGTATGTATCTTTTGATTAAATTAGCTTAAAAAAACAGTAAAAATGTGTTGCTATAACCAGCTGTATTTATCGTGTATAGAACACAATGAGCTTCATGTAGGAACCTCGTCTTATCCCAAAGTATGATTCAGCAGTGGTATATATGGGCTCTGATAGTAGATCAAGCTCTCACAGTTGCTAATTCTGTCATCACAGAGTGATTCTGGACAAAAAAGACAGAGAGAATGGTTTGATATTAAATTAGATGCTAAAAAGACAAAACTCGTTGCTGGTTACCTAGCTAGCAAACTTAAACTGACATATGCATATATTTGAAGTTCCTTCTAGCCACCTAATGAATGTAAGTCACTTAACTTTTAGCTCTGTTCTTGTTCTCTTCACTCCTAAAGTTAATATCTGCCTCTAAAGCCGCTAAATGCTCCACTATGGTCCCCGTCTATATGCCAACTTATTTTGCTTTTCATTTTGCTTTCTCCTTTTCCCTCCAGCAAAAAGAGGAGGGAGAGACAGATGAGGCAGAGGAAGACAAACCTGAGGAACAAAATGATCTGCTTACAGGAAGCACTGTCAAGCAAGCAGAGGAGGAAGAGAGCGAGGGAGAGGAGGAGGCCATAGATCTTGAGAAGGAGCCTGAGGTGGAAGAGGAGGGACAGGAGAAGAAAGAGGAGGACGATGAAGAGATGGAGGCGATGGAGGAAAAGGAGAGGGTAGAGGAGGCAGACGAAGCAAAAGAAGAGGAGAGGGATGATGCAGAAGAGATGACGGAGGTGCTTCCTGATGCAGGAGCCGAAGAAGTTAAAATTACCATGGCACTGGAGGCAGCAGATGAAGGTGTAGACGTTGTAGTTGGAGATGATGCTCTTTACCCCTCACAACAAACAAATGGTGACAACATCCCAACAGAGCTGGATGATCGGGAGTTTGCCATCATGCATGAGAGTCGAACAACTTCCAGTGAAAGCTTTGGAGAGGAGAAAGAAAATGGAGAAGAGATGGTGGAGGAAGATGTAGAAATCAGCCACCCTGAGCACAAATCAGACCAAGAGGAAGATGATGAAGCAAAGCAGCCTGATGAAGAGCAAACCGAACAAGATGTGGAGCAGGAAGGTGAAGAAATAAAGCCAGTGGAAAAAGATCATATTGAAGCCACAGAACAAGCTCAGGGGTCTTCCAAGCCGCCTACTTTGCCTCTTCCAGAGTCCCATTATGAGACTCAACCACAAGCGAGTGGAAGCATCACTCCCAGTAAGACCAGTACTACCACTCTCCACATAAATCTGCTCTCTCCAAGCTCAGAGAAAGCCAAATCTTTCTTTCAGCCGTCCCCAACTGATGCTCATCCCAAAGAAAGTGAGAAAACGTCTCGTGATATTGCAGCTACAGAGCAAAATACAGCATCCATAGAAGAAGAAACAGCTGACACCATGGAAACAGCAGAAGAAGAAAAGCAGTCCACCCTGGAAGAAGCCACATCTCCTGCCTCTGTGGAGGAAACAGCCAACCAGCCGACCAGAGGTTCAGATCAGAGCAGAGCCCGCTTCACCATCGCTCCTGCCTGGCAGAGATCAATATCTGTAGAAGATGCCAAAGAGAGATTGACTCCACCCTCCTCCCCATCCGCCTGTGTCTCCTCTCCATCCCCTGCCATCACAGGACCTGGAGGTGACGAGGCGGAAGCTGCAACTAAGAAAGAGCCCGAGGTGAAAGCAGAGCCAGCAAGTCCTGCTAAGGTTGAACTGGTGTTGAGTCCTGGCAGAGGGAGGAATGCAGGGACCACAGCACCCAAACCACAGAGCAATGTGACACTGTCTCCTTCGTCCATTAAACCTCAGACCTCAGCTGCTGCGAGCACAGAAGGTAAGGATGCAAAAAACAATGGTTTTTTGTTTTGGTTCTTGTCTTATTGGTCTGTTTAAGAGACTTAAGCAGTGAAAGTGGTCTGGTCCGAGTCGAGTGAGATGCACTTGATGTTAGGGTTGAAGTTAAGTTCAACTACAGACTAACTTTCCCTCTTTCACCTACAGAAAGCTCTGTTGCAGTAGAAGGAAAAACGGACAACCCATTTGGAGTTCGACTGAGGAAGACGTCAGTGATGCGTCGCTTCAGCTCGGAGGAGGAGAACACAGAGGTGATTACCCCGACTCTGCTGTGACTGTTCAGTGCGGGTTGTTCAAGGTTCAATTTTAATGGTTTCTTCAGAAATCTGAAGTTCTTTAACCTTTTAAGTGTAATACAGTTCAACTGAAACTTGGCTCAAATCACCCATCTAAGGTTTTCAAAGAAATGAAACTAGTTATAACCAACATTTAACAATAAAATTGTTTTCTGGGAACCAAAAACTGTTGTTTCAAGCAGCTCTTTTTGTAAAAAGCAAAAAGTTCTAAAACATCAAACTCAAAAAACAGAACTGAAAGAAGAGTACATATTAAACTTACAACTCTGTCCATTGAACTGCATGAACACAAATGTTTTTCTCTGTCTGCTGGATGTGTAATCATGAATTTTTATGGTCATGGTGTCTCAGTGATGTTTATAGCTTGTTTGGCAGCTCTCAAATGGCCAAAAAACTGTCTTTGCAGGTCGAAAGGAAGTTTTAAATTCTTTGTGTTTATGTCTTATTCAGCTTCCTGTCGAACCACCAGCTCAACCAACCAGCGGTAAAGTCGACTCACCTCAGCCTGTCAGTGTAAAGCCCTCCATAAGTCAGCCGATCAGCAACAAGCCTGCTCTTCCTAAGAAACCAGATGTACATGGAGACAGTGCAGCGAAAAACAAGCGCATTTCAGGTGTGAATACACACAAACACACAGCATGTTCTCATGAGCTAATTTTTAATGAGCCCATAGTGTAACACTGTGTCTGCTGTGTTGCTTATTCAGATCCAGCTGCAGCTCGAGCTGCTTCAGGTGGATCTGGTTCTCCCAGCTGGATCTCTGTGGCCAAACAGAAACAGAAGATTTATAAAGAAAACTCATTAGAGGAGATCACTGTCAAGAAGGTAATGTGTGTGTGGGTGGGTGGGTGTGTGTGTGTCACTTCTATGGAGGCTTTTTGTTCCCAGCAATTCTGCTTAAGTGTCTAATGTTGTTATATACTTATTTAAATAAAAAAAAATGCTGTCACAAACTGAGAAATAGTTAAAAAGGGGTAGGAATTTAAAA
>JAPZDY010000026.1:4733061-4782731 GCA_029783645.1 Ctenochaetus hawaiiensis
AAATAGTTAAAAAGGGGTAGGAATTTAAAAAAAAGTGTTCACTTCTTCCTACTCCCTTTTCGAACATATGGAGCTTTTTTTTTTTTTATTGTGTTGTTGTTTTCGTTTTCGTTTGTTTTGTATGTTACTCTATAGTCATCACTTTTATTGTATGTGTAAATGGTGACATTTTCTTAAATATGTTCGAAATAAATTGATTCATTCATTCATTCAAAAATGTTGTGCACAAAAATATTCCTGTTATTAATGAGTTAACAAACATGATAACCTGTGTATCTACTTCTAGTCAGAGGTTCAGCAAAGTAGTAGTAGTAGTAGTAGTAGTAGACAGAGAAAAGAAATAAACCTACTTATCTTAATATGTTGTTTATTTGTTTGTGTTGGTCTATGGGAACCAATTTAAAATTAAAGTCACATGTAAATGTTATTATCCAAACAAACCATGAAAGTCAGTGGTTACAGGTTTAAATTGGAATTATTCTCTGACAGTTCAGCAAAGGGGACATAAATGCACAGACTGATGCAAAGACAGATTTGAGCTGAAAACCTGGGATACAGCATTTCAGTGACTATAACTGACACGGTGGCTTGCTAAAAAAACAAGAGACAAAGAAAAATAGAACAAAACTTGCTCATGTTTAGATTTGGTTCTCAAACTGTCCAAAAGCAAATGGTCTGAATGAATGTTCACTTGGTTGGGATGATTGAAGAGCGTATCCTGTTTTGGTCTGTTTCTCTGCCTGCTTACATCTGTTTACTGCCACATCATCTATATGACTGACTTGGCTGCTCTCTGTCAGCAGGAAGAGCAAGAGAGGAAGAGTTCACTGCCAATGTATGTCAGCTCAGCTGTAAACAGGGAGCACAGCAACAGAACAGCTGAGAGCACCAGCAAAGGTCAGAACGAACAAACACACACATACACACATACACACACAAACAAACAAACACACAACACACACCACACAAACACACACACACACACACACACACACACAAGATGCCACCACATTGAAGCGTCTAAACAGGGTTGCTTTGTCTTTGTTTCATCTTATTGAAATTTTAGATTTTAGTGTGTTAGTGTGTGTAAGTGTGCACTGTACTCAACTTTCTG
Organism: Ctenochaetus hawaiiensis; assembly: GCA_029783645.1. Lineage (NCBI taxonomy): Eukaryota > Metazoa > Chordata > Actinopteri > Acanthuriformes > Acanthuridae > Ctenochaetus > Ctenochaetus hawaiiensis. The sequence continues at coordinate 4,734,176 of JAPZDY010000026.1, forward strand.
TTATGAACTAATGCATGGTTTGAGTGCGCTATATGTAAAACTCCTAATACTATCCTGCATTCAAACTCGTTGCATGAAAATAAATCTTTTCACTAGTGCAATGCTGCCCACATCTGGACAAACTCTGCCACTGCAAATGACCCAACAAACTTCGTCTCACATTTTAACATTAACACTGTATGTTCCCTGAAGAGCATGATGTTTGACATGATTACACATGATACCTGGCTTACACAAACATGACTGACTATGGTAAAACAAGCAATCAGATACAATTAATTGTGAGGTTTGCAGAGTAAGATGATAAAGGTACTGTGGAAAATGAATTATAGATCTCAGAGTAGGAACATAGTTCTTGTCCATAATAGACTGTTTAAAGGAAAAACAAAAATTTTTCAAAAAAGAAAAAAAAATCAGCACACTAACGGACTGTTGTTCTTCACAGAGGTGTGTTATTGCTATGATGGCCTGACAGCAGTAACACTTATATTATTATGCACCACTTTAGCTCATCTGTAATTCAAAAAAATGATAATGCAACTAATATTGTTCATGTATTGCTATATGCATAATATCACGCCATTTCCTGCAAATTTGATCGCATTTTCTAAAATTAGCATACTTATTGAGCAATTCCAGAAAAACATGTTTTTCAACTCTTGATACTAACACCTCCTGCAGCTTTAAAATGCTAAAATTGATGTGTCATAATTGTGCATAATACTTTCTTATAAAGTCCCACAGACACCCAATGTATTTATATTTCAGCCCCTCTTTAAAGTATTAACTACACATTTCAAATTTAAAAAAAAAAAAAAAACTTTAACTATCTAATTATTGCATACTGATCAATTGAGCTAATTATGATAATTTGTGCAGTAAATCAATTATTATGAGTTTTATATTGCTTGAAAGTCTATAGCTGCCCATTCAGTCCCAGCATAAATAACTCATTATCTGCAAACAGATTAATTTGTTTTTTCATGGAAATGCATAATTGTAGAAGAATTGTAAAGCCTCCATTTAGTCCCATTGTGTATACATTAAAGTTTATGTGTCTTATGATTATACAACAAATCATTCTTATCTGCATCAATACACAAAATGATTGCATGCTTTTTTCATCAAAATGCCTTAGTTTTGTTTAAAATGTGTGTATGTTTTCTTTTTTTTTTTCTTCTAGTGAGTCCACTGGAGATCAGTAAACCTCCGGTGTCTGTAGAGAAGGAGGCCAGGAGGGCTTTCTCTCCTCCAACGGTGCCATCGCAGCCTTCTAAATCCCAGTCGCTTCCCTGTCCCATCCCTCCAAAACCCCAGGTTCCCCCTGCAGCCACGAAACCAGTCCACCCAAACCCACCGCAAAGATCCCTGTCCCCTCCTACTCCTGTTCCTGTTCCTCAGAAATCTCCCTCTTGCACAAGCCCACCATCTCTCTCCAAACCTGCCGCCTCATCCAAGACACCCCAGCCCCAGAGCACAACAGTTACCTCCCCTCCTTTCTCATCAAGAACCGCCCCCGAAAAGTCCCAGCGAGGCCTGCCTCCCCCAGTTTTGCCCCAGGACGAGCCGCCCTGGATGGCCTTAGCCAAGAAGAAGGCCAAAGCCTGGAGTGAGATGCCCCAGATTGTCCAGTGACGAGCACAGAGTTTCAGTCCAGTCTAATAAACGAGCCTAAACTGGCTCAAAAAAGATCTGAGAGGAGGTGGAAGTGGGCCGAGAGCCTGGACGGACCAGAATGCATTTGCACACTAAGAGTTGCTGTTTTGCATTGTTTTTTTCTTCCTGGTTTCTATCCTGGCTTCAGGCTCCAGATTGGTACAAACCCTCCAATCAGAGTTAAAGATAGGCTCAGTTTTAACTCTCCTTTACGTCCTTATGTTGTACATTCATGTTTTACATGTTTTCTAAGTGACAGGGTGGGACCCCACAGTTAACTCGTCTTACTTGAAGTGAATCCATATTTTTCAACAGTCTTAGTATAAAATAAGGTGCCTGAATGAGAGAGAACACCTGTAGTCTCACAGAAATAATAATTATTTTTTAAGTAACTCAGATGACTAAAAATTTCAGGGAAATTAAGCAAATCATTTTATGAAGATGATAATTTACACAGAAAGTCATCTAAAACTAACAAAAAGACAAAGTAAATTTTCACCTTTCTGTCACTCTGTGTGTATGTGTGTTTTTATTTTAGAGGCGTGATACATGCTCACATTTTGAGTAATGTAAGAAATATTATGAGTCAGAGTCACAAAACAGGAAAACATCCAAGTAATGCTGAAAAAAAAATAGCTAACTGGCTGCAGCTGCAGTTCTGGTCACATTTCCTCAAAGTGCTGCCTGTGTATCAAGTTCTTAAGACAAATATGTTTTCCTCTAACATCATCCATTGACATGAAACTAATGATGTTTGTTGTGTTAGCGAGTGCTGAGTGTGTCCAATATGCTCCGGGTCGTCAATGTAAAGTAAATTTTTAATTTTCTCTTTTGATATTTTGAATACATAACTGCGGATAATCTGTCAGCATCCTATAGAAACCTCTTTTCTCCGCAAAGTCATAAGGAATCAGGAAAAACGATCATCACATTGACTTTCATGTGTTTTTTAATACTTCTCAGTGCATCTTTAGCTTGGCATCATGTTGTGGGTTATGAAACATTTTCAATTGTAAATGAAACGGAAATCAATTGTTTGCAAATAAGCCACTCGGACACTGGTTTGCTGCAGGATGCAAAGCATTAGGAAAGGAAAGCAAGTTTGAAGGTTTCCTTTGTATCAATTAAATCTGTCTCACAGTAACTATGTTTTATGCATTTTGTTTTATTTTGTATTGCCTTTTGAGGATTTGTCTTGTACATAAAATGTGCAGTAAAGAACAAATTAAATCATTTTTTTCTGTGTTCTTGTTTTCTGTCTGTATATCCATGCCCAGTTTCTGCAATGGGATCATATCAAATATGGGTTTTTCATACAGCTATTCACGTTTAATGATCAAATTCCCTCTAATGTATGAGAAATCACTGTGCACAACACTCAGATGAGCACATCAGCATGCGTGTCTTGTAGGTCTCCAAGAGAAGCATTTTAATTTTTTATCATGAAAGTCTGGACCTGATGCCTCCCTGTGCTTCAACAGTTAACATCATAGTGATGATATCAGTATTTCTGCACATTCTTCAGGAGAGTTGCACTACTAAACCACTGAGGTCAAACCCTCTGTGTTTTGGTAGGAATCTGGGGTATTTAGCAACGTCAGTAAAGTTAAGATTATGCAAATGAAAACTAGGTGGACATTTCACAAGCTGGTCATGGAATTTTTATCATCATCGTGTTTAAATATCACTACTTAAAGATCTAAACTGTTGATTTGATGGATGGATTTATCATTTATTTAATTAACAATGAATTTCAAAAAGCAAGATAGACTACATGGCTCAATAGTTATGTGTGTTTGATTAATAGTCAGTGTCAGGGTGTCCCAAACTCAAGGTCAGAACCCAAAATGGGAAGAGCGTTCTTCTTTTGCTATGCTGGTCTGTTCAACTCTGATTCTGTTTGCTTCCCATACAAGGACATGAATTAAATTATATGTACAACTTCCATTAGACACTGGGAAACTCAAAATTACACTTAGCAAATTTGATTATTGCTGTGTTATAATTTTACCTCCAAATATTTTCATTTTAAATACATTTCTAAATCATGGTTGTGTTCTTCATCAGTATCAGAGAAGCTGTTATGGAAAGCCATGATGTATTTTTATAATCTGTTTTCTGGAGAGACACTAAATTTCTCTGTTTGGACTCATATTTGCTCTCGGTGAGCTTGTGCATGTAAAGGAAGCTGTCATCATCAGTGACCTGGCTGCATAAACTTCCCAGATGTCTTTTCTGGGTGAGTTAGGTAACGCCACTGCTGCCCTACTTCTGATGTACGCACTATCACACACATGCAGCTCAGAACTGGACCAGCCACGATGTACAATGTGTGTGTCCGTGCCAAGTATCCATAGCAATGACTGCTGGGCGTTGACCTTCTCATTTACAGGTTATATAACCAACCAACTTGGCAGGAATCTGAGGCACAGAGGTGAGGAGACAAGAAGAAGAGGTGGGGGCACTGGTGTCTGCTTAGGGTGAGAGAAACTTTTGAACACAGTCTTGAACAAACAAAGAAGCTAATTATCCTGCTAAGAAAAACTACGGTTACAGTTACAAGTCATTACATTTCTCAGAGTTCCTTGTTGAAGTTCATGCAATGCTGAACCCCTCCCATGTGTGACTGTATCCATATCAAACACATCATAACACTCCTCTGCACAGAGTGACAAATATAAAACTTATGAGTAACCTCTGAATGGGCTTGAGTCTCCCACACAGTCAAACATCTTTAAGACACAGATCCAAGACTAGTTTGTGTCCTGGTGTCACTTTACTTCATTTAGGAAAATTTAGTGTTTTTCATTACCAGGAAACAGTAGAACAATTAAAGGACCATGTGAGGGGATTTATGGGGATATATTAGCAGAAACTGAATATCAAAGTTAGAAATATGTTTTATGTTTTCATCAGTGTCTACTTACCTGAAAATAAAAGTTCTGTGTCTAAGTTACCTTTGAATAAGCCTGTTATATGAAGTACTGTGATAACCACCATGTTAGGATACTTAAAGGCAGGAAAAAAACAAACTGTAAACACAAGACTAGCATATTTTGAACCTTAAAGGTTGACTAATGTTACATTAGAAACAGTTTTGACCCATTAGAAGACACATAGTGACAATGCAAGCATCTGAGTCATGTTTGTGACCTCCTCTGCTGAAACATAGTTCTTGTGGTCTCCGCTGAAAGGGGAATATTTTGGCTCTTTAGCAGCCTCCACCAGCTAACTGACAATTTCTATCTACCTGCTGTTTTGTTTTCTGTGTTTTGCTAAGCAGGCAGCTAACAGTGTGTTTTTGCAGCTTATAAGGTAAAAATGGCTGTTAAGAGCAGTAAGACTGAACCAAACAATAGACTACAGTTGCTAGCAAAAGAAAACAACTGGCTGAAAGATGCTAAAATGCTCTACAGCTTTTTATAAAGTATCATTGTGCTGAAGGATAATATAGAGCCAGGTGATAATTCTCTGTGGATTCATTACTACAAGCACTTACAAACAGTCATGTGATTAATACTCATGTAGAAACACTGAAAGGTGCAGCTTCAAGAACTTGATACAAAAACAGCAAGAAGAGCAAAGGAGCTGTAAACTAAGTTCTAGCTGCTGTAGTTTGAAGTGGACATCTAAAACTACAAGGCTGATCCATTTGCTGTCAGATAGCTTGCTAAGGCTTCACGGTGCTATTTTTTGGGGGGCTGACATGACATGATACTACATCTCTCTGGCAGCAGAGGACAAGCTGGACCTCCACAGGAAGCACAGCAGCAGAACAGGCACGCTCCCTATATGCTTTGGGGTTCAATCGGAGCAGCCCGACCTCATTGCCCTGTCTGTGTATGAACTGAGCTGACCCTGGACTGGGTGAGCACCCACTCCCAAACGCTCATTGTTTCCAGTTACATTATAGCTAAGCATTTGATCACCACTGTGACAATGAAATGTGACTAACATGAGAACGACAACACTGGCTGCTACACTTGCAGGGAAAAACTGACCTGACCAGTGAATGAGGACATGATCATGAAGACAGATTGCAGGTCCACCTCATCATGTTTAATCATACTCTATTGTGTTTTTTGCCTTTCTCATCTCATTCAACACAAACAAACTCCACTTACGCACTGAGAGTTTTCCTGTTATATATTCTAAATCAATGCTGCTAGCACTAAATTGCTTCACTCGATATACCAAGACATAATAGTACTGTTGACATATTAGTAAAAGTAACACACTTCCTCATGTGTGATAAAGTAAAAGCATTGGCCTTTCTTCTAATACTGGCTGATGGATCAGATGAAGTTGCCTAAGAATTATTAAAAAAAACCAAAGACTTGTCAGAAGTGAAGACTTTTTAAGTGGGAGTAATGTTTCCTGTATTGTAATTGCTGGCTATATACAATTTCACTTTAAAAGACACAAGTAAAAGAAGCTTCTCACAGTATCAAGTCTGCTGCATGTAGTCTGTAACATTTTTAGACACTTTTCATATTAATACACTTTTGTCATGAATGAAATCATTGCTGGGAAATCAACTTGTTGGACCGTTGGTGCTTTCCCTGTGCCTGTTATTTGTCAGAGATGTCTATATATAAACATAAGTTTCATACACAAGCACAGACCAAATAATAAATTGACAAAGCCACCATGACGTCACCCATTGGTTTGTGGAGTGCTGTTAGCCCTGAGTTTGGCATGATGGCTGTCACCATCTTGGTTTGTTAGAGCCAGAAGTCACCAAATTTAGATAAGAAAAAACATTGCTACCAATGACTGCCTAGCACTAGTTGCTGTCACTAAAAAAGGTGAAACCCTTCTTAAATGCACAACTTAACGCTAGGATATGATAAAATTAGTGAGTTCTATGAAATACATCCCTACATAGTTGCTATTGACATCATGTTTATTTTTGATGAAAAGTTAGGTATTTTGATATGAGGCTCTGTGGGGTTTTCAGCTGTTATTGTCAACCTAAAGTGAACTGTGGGATTTGGCACAAAGTTTTTACTTAATTTTTGGGCATCTTAGATAGCTGCCTGTATGCACCTTGTTTGAAATTGTGAAGAATTGAAAATCAAAAAAAACAAATCAAACAATAAAATAACATAAAAATACAGAACTGTTATGGCATGTGGGGCGCTGCTATATCATCAAGTTTTAGAGATAATAAGCTCCACCCACACTTCAGCCATCAAACTCTGGTCAGATGGATTGATGCAGTTGATATGGACAATTTGTTTCCATTTCAAAAGTTATAAATATTGAGTTTCATTCCATGAAACTAATATATCAACAAGCTGATGATATGTTGTCCTTTGCTGACACCTCTTTGTTTTCTCTGTTGAAATTTCAATGTGGCATGGACGATTTATTTCTTTCATCTAATCATCATATGATAAATTTCATGAATTACATGACATTACATGATTACATGAAAAGAAACAAATATCACAGTATGTGTGTGGTGTTTTACTCTCTGTCTTTCTTACTCTGTGATTTGCTTTAATCTAGGTTTTCTAAATCTTCCATTAAACTAACCTTAAGCCTCTAATGTGGCTCTCAGGGTTCCTTGCAGACAGATCCCAGGAAACACCAAAGATACAAATTATCCTGAGGGGAGGATGAATGTCTGAACCAAATTTCAGGGCAATCCATCCAATAACTGTAATTTCTTTAAAAACATCAAACCTAATCAAAACCTTAACAATGATAACAAATTTAACAGCAATCAGTTCAGCTGTTTTTGATATACTGAAGTCTAAACCAAAGTTGCAGGCTGACTATCAGATCAACATTGCTATCCCATGAAGTGACACTGACAGTGTGGCTAATTTGAATATTTCATCATTGTTATCATGATATGAGTAATAACTTGTTGTTCTGCACAGTGATATCTGACACATAAAAGACATTTGACAAAAAGTCTGAATTTAAATTGCTTTTTAGTTATGTGATTATACAACCATGTCTCAATAAGACCAGTGCACTTGAATGCCTCTTGTGCATTGTGAGTGCTGATTTACATAAACAGGACGGATTCAGGACACCAAGAAGAGGTTTTGATGACGGGAATTTACAGTCAGCAATGCGCTGGACTCATTAAAGCTTCTATACCTCTATATTTAGAGATACAGGGATTGACAAAAGTAGGCCTTCAAACCTCTAAGAGTCCTTATACAACTTCACCAAGCTTGACTTGTTAATCCGCAGTGTAATTATAGTGGAGAGCAACAAATAAAGCATGAGGCAGGATGGGATGTAAATACTGCTCTTTCCTTCAGGTATCATCACATCTGCCTCTCATCTCCTTTCCTATGATAGGTTTTGTCTCCTTTTCTTTCTTTTTAAGTTCTTGACTCTGACTGACTGACCTATATTTGCATCTCTTGCATAAACTGTCTTCCTGTCTGTCTTTGTATATCCCTGTCATCCAGCTGCACGTTAACGGTCAGCGTGACGCTCAAACACAGGAAAGACATACCGTATGTATGTGTGAAAACAAGCTGTCACTTTCCCTGCACATTCTCTCCTTTGCTTGTTTGCTCTCTCTCTGTCAGCGATGTTCTCGCCAACAGTCTTTTCTTGGCTTCTCACACTTGTTTATTCTGCCTTGTTTATCCCACCACACACACACACACACCTTATACACAAATATACACACACAGTCACCCTCCTCATTTTATATAAACTACTCTGCTTGGATTTGTGTCCATCAGTGGCTTGCAGACTTCTCTCCAGAGACCCTCTACTTCGGAAGAATGTTTTCTTGACCCAAATATTGTTGAAGAGTACCTCCACTGACGCTTAATGTAAGCTGTTAGCTAACTGACATATAAGAGGGCTTACTTATGAAATGCATCTCTGGTCACACTGCCAGCATATGAACCAGTATAAGCCAGTGTTGCATTTGTCTGACTTAACCTTCTTCAACCTGAAATTGTACCCTACTTCATTTCTCAGCTACTCTGTAGCCACATTTTTAACATTCAGTCCCACTGTCTATTGGCAGAACAGTCGATGGAAGCGTACATTTCTGAAGTTAAACCCACTGAACTTCATTTTGTAAAGTTTCCAAAGGAACAATGTATGTAGGGAGAATTTTGGAGGGGAAATGTGGGTAATATTTCAACTTGATGGGATACTGTGGCCTTGAAAACACATAATTTTGAACATTTTTAGAAATATGTTTTCTAAGGACTCCAAGAGTTAGTTGGTAAGAGTCACATCACTCTAATGTCTTTGCAGTGAAGGTTCAGCGTGTAGGATTTTATGGCATCTTGCAATGAGGTTGCAGATTGCATGTGACTGATAACAACCTGCTTCACCCTTCTCCCTCCAATGTGTAGGAAAACATGAAACTGGGAGAAAAAAACTCAACAAATTGTGAAAGAAGCAGATGATAAATGGTGGATTTTTTTTAATAAATTCTTCTTTGGTGAATAAATTATTATTTTCCTTTTTGCTTGACATAAATACTCCTAAATCCTGATTTTTTAAAGCCATTTCCACCAAAGTTCGCGCACACCTCCATAATGTTGTTCGGAGCTATGCTGCACCAGATATTCTAACAGTTTATACCTCATAATTGGCTGCATAAACTTCCATCAAATTGAATTTCTATGATGAAGGAAAATACCTGAGTCCATGCATGAAATTTGGTTATGATTCATCAAAGTTGGTAGGGCTTATTACAAAAAATCTAAATTTCCCTACATGTCACACATATATCTGCTGATTGGGAGCAACTAAACGGTAGCTAGAGCATTCAACATCCAGCCCTGGCAGGGCCTGCTTCCCCAGTGTTCAAATCACAGGTCTCTAATATCTTGACTTAGATCTAAACCCTTCGATTTTCAACATAATTCAATTTTCTTTTAATGGATCACATACCAAACCTGCTTTTACCTCTCTATTTCAGAGTTTCAAGTATGTCCATGTACACATTTTAAATAATCACTGAAAGTCCTCAAATTCCACACTTGATTTTATTTTTCAGTCTCTTAGAATCAATAATCTTCAAAGTATTCACTCAAGAGTGTTGGGCATGAAGATCTTTGGTCTTTTAAATAGTCACAATCATGCACAATTTCAAGATGTGTAATAGCTTGGTGGGTACCAGCTCAGTTTCGAGCCCTGCCTCTGCCATGGTATCCCATCGGGCTGATGTGTTAAGTTTGCACAGTCTGTTGCTAAACATTTAGGCCTAGATATCTTCAATAATCTTTGACTGTTCTTTAGAAACGGACATAATTAATGTTTGTCTTGTGTTTCATGTTTTATCTGATTTTAACAATATTCTGGAAACATTCTTTTTTTATAGGACGACATTTTTCCAACACTCCTGTTTTTAACTTTAGCTGTGGTGTGATGGTACACAGGGTTAAAATCCAAATGGTTGTGTTCAAACCCCACTTGAAGAGTCGTCATTTGTTTATGATTTTATCTTAGACGTTAAAACACAGAGCTTCCTCCTGGCACATAAGGGTAGCAAATGAATGCAGCAGTACAAACAGTTGACACTGTGTTAGATATTTCAATTAGCAAAGTTTTGAGTCTGCTAGGATCTGAAGTGGCAAATTGCTTACGTTGTCATCTAAAAATTCTCAATACAAGCACAGATTCTTCCACAATGTGTAACATCTCAATCTTTGAATCTCACTTTCAAGGTATCGAAATGCTAACATCTTAGTTTTGAAAAGTCTAAGGCTTGGAGGTGCTGTTGCCTCTGTCTCAAAACATTCCATTCACAGTCTGAGTCGTGATGGGACCTGCAATGGTAACCTACCAAAGCTGGGACCTGTTGATGTAACTGTGCCCCATATTCTCTGACACTTCATCTGACAAATACTTCGAGCATCAGTGAGGGTCCTAGGGCCTAGATACTGCTTGGACCCTGATGATAGCCGCTGCTTGCAGCTATATTTATTATTATCTTCTGGTTTTATGGAGCCTTCTGAGAATACAGTGGTTGATCTTTTGAGGAAAAATAATCTATTTTACTCGTTCAATAATCTCCAAAACTAGAGTTAAATATTTTAACTGCCGCTAAAAAAGCTGACTGCCACCCACCTCACTTACATTATATACTATTGTGCAATTTTGTGAATTCAGAAAACATTGGAGGATATGATTCATCTCATGAATTATTGAACACTCAGTGATGTAACTAATCTGACCTCTCGCTTTCTAAGAAACTCAGCCAGCCCTGAAGAACATGAACAAAGGAGACGTCAGACTGTCGTCCAGTCCAGTGTGCTCGAAATCCCGCGAAGGATCGAGAACACAAACCTTTTGGTTTATTCACAAGCTGCAGTGTCAGACTTTAACTTTGCAGATGTAAAGTGTACTAAAGTTTATCTATCAAAAGCAGTCATGTACAAAAACTGTCAGAGAGATGTCATACACAGACTTAACATTCATCTTGTGTGAATTTTGCCAGAAACTTTAGGATGCCATGGAGCTCTGCAGGAGATGAACAACATTTGAAAGAAGCAGGCAACACTGTGGCTTAAGTCCATGCAAATGTCTGGAAGTATAAGAAGTGCCTGGCAAAGTAAAGAGGGGAAGATTTTATAGCTCGCAATGCTAAACTGCAATATATTTCAGCTGCAGTCATTTTTTTCCTGTATCAAGTGTGTTTTAGTCAACTCACTTTAGAGGTCAAATGCTTTGGTGCTGTGAAGCTGTTCAGTTTGCCAGTTTAAGAAAAATCAAACGCTGCTTCAGGTTCAGGTCAGATATTGGAGATGAGTTTCAAATGCATCACACAGAAACCTTTGACTTGACAGCTTTGAGTTTTAGTTGACAAGCAACATAATCTCTCATACGTATGAAGATAGGGCATTTGAACATGGTCACAAATTTGCAAAAAAAAGGACATTTTGGACCACAGGTGATACTGGATACATTGTTCAGCCACTCAAATGACACTTTGATCACAGGTTATACAACAACGACAGGAAAACAGCATAATTAGGAAGCATATGTTTCGTATTTCCCTCTCTCTTTGTGGAAGTGCTCTTGGTGGATGCCAGAGGTAGTTACACTTCTTTAAAAGGTCAACGATTGAATTCTGAAGGTTCAGGATACCAATGGACATTGATCCACTATTCTCCTAATGTTGCATAGCTTGATAACAAAAGATCAAATAGATCAAACCTCTCTGCTATTTGCATTGATGTTATTTTGCTGCGTAGTGTGTTTGCGGGGAACTCAGCTTTGTTAAGCCGACACTTAACAGCTCAGGGGAGAGGTCGGTGTCAGTGCCAGTGCCAGTCTGTCGGCATGATCGCAGTTATCATGAGTTTGGAGTGCTACAAAATGTCAAAATGCCATTGAGCTGCAAATGCAGCTTAAACCCAACCTGAACTTTAAGAATTCAATACTTGACAAATGCCACTGTGTTCATGTCCCAGCTGGGTGACAGCTTAAAACCTACACTGTTTCCTAATGATCATCTTTTCTGAAATCATCTCTCTGATCATTTAAACATATTGAGCCTCACCAATAATCGACATACAGTTCCATTCCCATGTTTTTAAAAAGCACAAAGACTAGTTGCCATGTAATTCTGTCATGATTGCAGGGTTTAAGGGGATAACTAGACTAGCCAGTCTGGTAGAAAATCAGTTCAGTCCAACAATGTCTGTAAGAACCTGGGCTGTGGTGGAGGTGTTAGTGCTCAGATAAATTATTAACAAGTTAAATTTGATCATCTGTTATATAATTTGGTTCCCAAGAATCCACATCCACTCAGTCTAATTAAGCAATGCTTTGACATTTTGGCAAACAGGCTTATTGGACATGAGAGTAGTATTGATCCTTTCATTTAACTCTCAGCAAGAGTGCTAACAAGCTTATTTCCCAGAATGCCAATATTATTCCTTTAAACACAAAAGCCCCTAAAAACAGCTTTATGATATTATTTTTTTTGTTAGATTTTTTGACTAAAAGAAGGCAAACATGAAGAAAGACTAAAGATTTTATACATTTGAATTATGAGTCCAGAGCTCCCTTGCAAAAGGAATTTTGAATCTTAGTGGGAATATTCCTAGTAAAATAAAGGTTAATAAAAAATTATAAAAGTGATGAGAAGGAGTTTGGCGCGAGCTCTTCTACACTTAACTCCTCTTTACTGCTGTTGTTTTAATTGTACCAGAAGAAAATAAATTGCTGTCAGTCTCTTATGACATTACTTAGGGGATCCCAGGTTGTTGCAAAACATTGTTATAGTAGTCATTGCAGTTCAGTTTATTGATCAAGGTTGAAATGGAGGAAGTCCACCTTAGGGCACCAGATCTGCTGCCACAGATCAAAACTTATTCACAGATTTAAGTTTTAAGCTAAACTCCATTTTAGTGTCATTCTGAACATCTTCATGTGGGAAATAATATAATGGATAATTTTAAACTGTTTGTTTGGAACTTTTACTCATGTTCACAAATTTTGAAATAATAAGAGCACATTTAATTAATGTTGGAGGAATTTTCCTTCACCTTTTTCAGGGGATACATTTTTATCTGAATCTGAAATATCTCTGGGATATGCTTTTACACTGAAGGTGATTATATCTGACTAATGACTCAACCCTAGTTAGGGTTGAGACTTAGGATATTAATGACCTCATCACAGCATCTGGTAGCCTAATACGATATCAGCAAACATCACTGGGTCAATGATTTTACACATTAGAGAGACAGTTGAAACCTGTTTTTTTTTCTTTGTCTGTGTTTGTTTGTACAAACGCCTCTTAAGACAAGCAGACAGAATTTCACAATTGTGGTAAAAAAAAATATTATGGAAACAAACATGAAAAGACTGTGGTATAACACTTCATCAGTTTCACCATTTTGCAGCATTACATGGCTTTGGCCCTTTTAATACAAAAACAATACATGGGGGTGATCTGACATGACACTCTCTGTATGTTACACGTGAAACATAGAGACAAACACATGTGAAGAAACTTAAAAAATATACAGGACCCACTGACATACAAACATGTTAAATCAAGCACATATAGTATACAAAATAAAAGAGTTTGAAGGCAAAGCTCAACACTCTCTTGTGATTTCCAGAGATGAGCTTTTGCTGTGTAAAAACAGTCATGACATCAGCAAGGCCTCGGTAGTGTTTTTTCAAACAACAAATTTTTCTAAGAAATTTGTTTTTGGGTCTTCTCAAAATACGATTCTTTGTTTTATTCCTATATATACTTATTAACTTTCTGTGTTTGATTAATAAGCATTCCTTGTGAAAATGGAATTTTTATTCCACAAGTTATTCTGTGGAGAGAAGGCACTGGCCTTTATGCATCACAGCTTACATCAATCAAACTAATTTGATTAGAGATTTTTCATAGTAGTTTGCCTGCTACATGATGCAAATAGGCTCAAACTTAGGGACTGTTTACCAATTTATTCACAAATTTTTTCCCAATCCTGTGGTGATTCAAAAACTGAAGTTTCCTGACTGTAGCAATGTAGGATCATCATATCCTGAGGCCTGTTTCTTTCCCTTACTTAAAGTGGAAGTGCAAAATAAGTCTAAATAAATACTGAATAAATACACTTAGGACATAACGGTATCAGGCTTTTCTTTATGCCTGTAAGCATTAGAACTATTCCAACTATGGAGAGTCTGCTGACAATGAGGGGATCCCAATATGTTGAAGTCAACATCGCTCAGATTGTGCCAGGCCAGTAAAAATACTACATCGATTTGGGTCACCAGTGATCTGAAAATAGTTGGTCTGGGAAAGAATCATCCCTCATCTCCAGTTTCCAGAGTTAGCCCTGTGCAGCTTTCAGCAGCAGCCATGTTGGCTCTAAGTTGTTGCCCCCTCATGAATGTGTAAAAGCATTTTAATGTCTGTTCCTCAAAATTTGGGGCTTTTTTTCTGAGTGTTAACAGAATATTATTGCTGATGTTGAAGGTCAAATGTAAAGTTAAGATGTTAAGAACAACCTTTGGAAAGAGAGCAGCTCAGCATCTTTTCCTGTGAAATGTAAACAATGTCACTGCATGCATAAATATTGACCAAATAAATAATGGAAGAAAAAAATCCAACAAATAAAAAAAACAAACGGATGAATAAAACACAAGAACAAGAGCCTTAAAGCATGCCAATGTAAAGGTTCAGTCCATAGTTATTTAGCTGGAGAATATGGGGTCAGATGGGGCCAAAAATGAAGGGGAGGGAGGAAGGAGGACAGAACAGCTGTCAAAATTATTGCTAATCATTTTTTGAGAGGTAAAATTCCCAGATTTCTCTATAATTAGTCATATGTAGTGTTATTATGATTATTTGCTCAGCTGTAGTTAGCACATCTACACAAAATGAAAAATCCATTATTTGGTCTCTAGTATAATTTCTGATTACATTTAAAGACATACAGTTTAGGGACTTTGACTGGTCGAATATATGGCAGATGCCACTTGAGCAGATGGATCTGCATGATTCTGAACTGGGGATTAATTTTTTTTTACTTTGCTTTAAAACCAAATTAAGACCGGCAGCTCAGTTCAGTCCCTCATATCAGACTTCAAAGTTTGTTTTTTTTTCAGTGTGTCATTCCACATGCAAGAGGTAAAACATAGAACTACAAAAATGGGGGAGGGCCAGAAAGGCAACAGTACAACCTGGACGAATGAACAATGCCTTGTTTACAAGGAGATTTTTAGACAAGAACATGTACTAATGTGCGCATTAGCATTGATAAAGTGACATCAGAAGTTGAGCGGAAGTGACAATTCTGTTTGAAACCCAGTCGAAATGTCAGTAATATTCAGAAAGACAACAGTCCTCTCCTATCTTATCATAGCTTAAGTCTGCAGGCTTGCATGGTTTTTCTGAATGCTTGAATGTTGTGCATGGAAGAAATCTATGTACTCAGATCTAAGTAATCTTTGTTGCTGTTTTTATAAGGTTAAGGTTGCTTTTGATGGAGTCCATCTGCTATCTGGATGCTGCTACAACAGAGAAGGAACATCAGTTCTTTGTGCATCATGAGGAAGAGCAACAGCTCAGCTGCTGCCTTGGAGGTGGCTGCGCGCAGGACAGACAGTTTACTGCATTTTCCAGGTGGGTGCATGCTTGTAGAGAGCATGTCACCGGTGCCTGCTGTGGGACATGAACAGCAGCACCTTTCGGATGCCACTGAGACGATCTTTCAGAGAGGTGAGGGCCAGGAAAGGCAGCTGAGCTCGGCCCTCTAACGGAAGAACGGCTAGTAACCACCAACACCACGAGGGACCGTTAGGACTCATCTGAAAACAAAAAGAGAGAGAAGGAAGCTGTGAGAAAAATTAAGTAGAAAAAACCTGAGAGGACAGTTCTCAGTAACCTTTAGTGTGACATAAATAATTGTTTTCTGTCAACTAGGTGCATCAGAAGCAGAAACTCAGTTAGCTTAATTAGCTAATCCAGGGAGGCTAGTTTCCTTTTGGTCAGACTCTGGGACTCTGTTTAAAATAAGCTATGTAAAACTGACATCTATTTAAATATTTGACCTAAATGCTTTGTTTTGCTGGAGTCACATCTCCTGAAGCTGCAAAAGTGTAAAACTAGCATGATATTTTGTCAGAAGTGGCCACAATTAAGAGTCCCAGGTTAAATAACACTGCAATATTTCCTTTAAAAAGATAAATATTCCATCTTTTAATGTCCCTGCCTCTGGCTGTTCTCCACCTTTTCACAGACACCCTGAGACCTCCCATCACCTGTGTCCGACATCAACATGCTCACCTGTTCACATTCCCAAATCATCCCCACCTGCAGACACCTGCCTTTCATTACCTCTTCAGCCTGTCAGAGTATGTGATCAGCTAACCAGCCCTCTGCCTTTGCCAGTTTATCATATCATACACTTGTGTATTACTTAATGTACCAACAATAGTTTTTCTGCCTGATATCTGTTCCCTGAGCTTTATCCTGCTGCCTGTTTGAGACCCTACTGCTTGACCGACTTGCCCCCTCTGGAGTGTTTGCTTGCTTGCCTTCTGGTGCCTGACCTGAAATTTGAAAACTTAAAACTTATTTAGCTAACTTTGTTTTCTTAGACCTGGTCCACCTAAATGTCTGCCTATGGGTCCTCAGTCTTTTTATCAAGTACACACACACATCCATGACAACATGTTAAATAAAGTCTCTCAGCGGAGGTTGCAACATGCAGTACATCAGAGGTTAAATCCATAGGTAAACATTAACATTCCAAGTGTGTCTTTGTACCTGAAGTACAGAGTCTTTCCTTGGAATGGGTCCAAAGTGTCCTTCAATGCGTTCCTTCTGCTCCGTCTTCAGGGAGTTGACCCAACCCAGGGCCTGTTCGTACACAGTGTCATGCAGAGACTGCAGCTCCCGCTCATCTACGCCCTCCACCTGCACACACACACACACACACACACAAAAAATGAGCTATGAAATCTTATAATTTTGTGCTAAGCTGATAGTTTCCCTCTAGCTAACAACTTCTCAAACTTTATCCGTCAAGTCCTTCTCCCACTTTCTTACCCCGTCCCCCTATCCACGCCTTCCACACCCTCATACCTTAACGTCCTCGAGGTACTCAATGTCAGCTGTGTTGTATCCATCCCTCTCTCTGTGCTGGATGACTTTAAACCTCCGTCTGCCGATGGTGTCCACAACTGAGCGGCCGTCGGAGAAAAACTTCACATCACGGATTTCTAAGAGGCATCCATAGTCTGCAAACCTATAGAGAGGAGAAGGGAGAGGGCAAGGTGTCACTCTAACACTCGTGAACCAAGCAAATGACCAGGTACACACAGGAATAATTCAAGCACTGACCCTTTGAGGTCGTCTCCTAGACACATGCCAAAACAGTTGGTTCCCGTCTCCATACATCGGCGAATCATCAGTCTGTAGCAGGGTTCAAAGATATGTAGAGGACACGGCACAGTGGGGAAGGCCATGGTGCACACGAATATAGGCACATTCTTGTTAAGGCTAAAGAAAGACAAGAAGAAAAGAGAGTGTGTTTAATGTGGTGAACAGTGAATTCAAAGTACATCGAAACACAACATCTCTGTTTTAAATGTCAAGAATGAACTTAAAATCTCAAAAATCCTTGAAAAAAATGAAACTCTGTTTATGGCATCAGTCACAAATGGCCTTTAGTTAAGAAACAACACTGATGACTGTGAAAGAGAATCAGATTTGCTCCAGTTTAACAGAGGTTACATACTGGGGTTTGTTACAATCTCCCATAAGTGACACTTGATGCCTGATGTGACGTATGCCAAGAGGTCAGTGTGTCAGACATGTGTTACATCTACAGTGGGTCAGTAGGTCAAACAGCAGAGGAAAGATATTTACACAGAGAGTCACACATACTCCAACACAAGCAATGAGAGCACAAGATTTGACAAGAGAAAAGATACAAGACAAAATCCAGCATATAGAACAAATATCGACTGTTTAACTAAAGCAGAGAGCAGAGGACAAATACGTACTTGGAGAGCTCGGCCATCTCTTCCTGGTGGATTTTCTGCCTTTCCATGAGCTCAGAGGGAAGATACTTAGATATCAGGTTTTCCATTAATACTGTCTTACAGTACTGCCTCTGGACCAGGTACTGGAGAGAGAAACAGAGACAATATCAGATATATGTTTACTTGAGTAAACACTAAACATTTGTCTCAACAACATCCATGTTAAGACCTGCTATATATTTGCCCCATAAGATCATGTGATCTATTTTTTTCTTACTCTAGGAATGCACCAGTCCGATGTGCCTACACCCTATTCGCCCTGATAGTGACCTAATTGAGTGAATTGATATCAGCCGTGACATAACCGATTCAAATTCAACTGCGTCAGTGCCATTACAAAATTCAGCATTTCCACTATCAGTTACATTCATTACAGCTATGGCAGGTCACCAACTCTTTTTTTGGATCCATAGCAATCCCTTGACTCATTTTACCTTACATAAAGATGACCCCAATGACTTCCACAGTGAGGCAAACAGATTTTAAACACTGGAAAAAGCCATATGCTAAGCTCTGGTGTTGGAGGAGAGATAAAGTTGGATCAGTGCGCCCTGACTGGATTCAGTTTAGATGACGCTAAATGGAGCGTTATGGGCTGACTTATGTTTGTACAGTGTTAGGATACATGTACCTCTGACAGCTCCTCTTTACAGAGTGGACACTTGGGGTTGTGGTCCAGACATCTCTCCAGACACTGAAGACAGAAAGTGTGACCACACGGCGTTGTCACTGGCTCATAGAAAAGTCTGTAGGAACAACAAGGTGACATTTTTTACATGAGTAGACTTTTTATTTGACCAAAAGTCCAAAAATATTCAAAATATTTGACAAGGAAAGGCAGCTGTTTGAGAGGTTCAAATCAGACTATGTTTAGCATTTGGTTCGGTACTTTTGTCTGATAAATGACTGGAGGGATTCATTGATTTTCAAAATTTATTACTAAATTCCCTTCTTCCAGGCTGTAATTCAGTAGATCACACTCCTAGTGGGCTACTGGACGTTGCATCAGTTTATTACAGGCTATATACAACTGTCAGCATCAATTAAACCCATATTACACAACTGGTAATTGATTTATTGCATGTTTTTATGACTGTTATGAAGCCTCAGGTCTGAAAAGCTTAGGTTGTAACGCTGATCTCACCTCATACAAAGAGAACACTCCAGATCTGTTGGATCAAATACGTCACCGACCCCAGAACTCAAAGCATCAGTTTTCTCTGCTGGCCCTGAATGGAAAGATTATCAAAAAAACAAAATAAGACACAAGTGATGCTAACAGACTACATATGTGTTACTCAGCTTCAATCATGTGCACAAACTCCTAAAAGCTCACCAGACTTGGACCTCTTGTGATCATTGTTTTTCTCCTGGTCTCCCTTTCCTGCCTCCTCTGAACTCCTCCGTTTGCGTTTTAGGATTAAACAGTGGTTCAGCCTCCTGATTTCAGGCTCTCCCTGACCTTTGACTTCACATACCTCTGACTTCTCGAGTGCAGGAGGAGTAAAGGCAAGGTTGAACTCTGACAACATGCTGGGATTGAAGGTCTAAGAGAGAGAAAGGACAGAGGGAGAAGATAATGAAACCTCACTTCAAGCTTTTTTATTGAAATTACTGAGCACTGGGGCTGGAACAGCTCTTACTTCAGGGGGAGTGTTAATGCTGTTTTTGATGTGTACTCTAAGAGACAGTATATTGGAGCAGTCTGAGACGTGTTCAGGGACCTGATCTGTAACTGGAGCCAGAAGATCACTGAGAAGCTGAGAGGAGACAACAAGACAATCATGTAATTATTCTGTATTCTTACATGTATTTCTGAAAATAATGCTAATGCAGTGTGTAATGTTTTTCTTTAAAATAGGTTTAACAAAACTGAACACTAGTGCACCATGCTTACAATAAAAGCTGTTTTGACAGGTGGAATACAGACATCTTGATATGTCCTACAATCGTTGGATTTACCTTGTAGGCCTCGGTCTTGGCCAGTTTACAGTCAGGCTCTATGGACAAACACACCAGGTACTCTCTCAGTGCTTCCTCCATCCTGCCCAGTGACACCAGGGCCTGGGCCTTACGAAAATGACCCTGCATGCAAGAGAGAGATATACATATCACTAATCAAACATCCACATGGGAGCTTTTTACATGTTTCAAACATAAACTGGTCTTAACACATAGGTTTATGATGCTGATCAAAGCAACATTTGTCTGCCATACCTTGGACCAGAGAGGCATGAGTCTGCAGGCCATCTCAGCGTCTTTCAGAGCCTTTTTATAGTCTTTCAGACTGGAGTGGATCTGGGAGCGATTGCTGAACAGTATGTGGTCCATGGGTGCTGAGGAGTGAAGATGGAACAGTTAGTTGTAAAGTTACAGTTAAAGTGATGTCTGAAAATAGCTCAGTTTTGACTGACTAACAGTCTGTAAAGATACTCATTTAAAACTGATCCAAAAACGGAACACGGCAAAAATGATTAGCTGATTAATTCATTATGAGTCACTTAAGGGGAAATGGACAACTTTTTTAAGAATCAAATAAAATCAACTAAATAATTTATCTAGTAAAGTTGCTAAAAAAGACTCTTACTTAGCTTCTCAAATGTGAACACTGTGCTTTTTTCAGTTTTCAAATCTTTGTAAACCATCTTAATTTAGGTTTGGGATTGCTGGTTAGAAAAACACACTATTAAACCTCACCTTGCAAACTTGCAACTTGTAACAGTTATTGTTTTTTTTCTTAACATTGTTTTCTGTTTTCTTAACATTTCTGACCCAAACCATAACAAATAATCAAAAGAAAAGCCTGCATATTAATCAATAGAGAAAACATTTAGGCATTAAAAAACAATTATGTTACAGGCCTATTGAATGAAAAAGGACAGAAAAGGCTGCAACCATTTTTTTTTACTTTCATTACTTGTTATTCTGTCCAAATGAGAAAACAATGATATCTGACGTCCGATATTAGAATTATTAGATGTTGGAATCCTAAAGTCTAGAAGACAATTCAGTGCTTTGTCCAACTAAAAGTCAAAAACAAAAAGATATTAAAAGTTTCAATGATGTAAAACAGAGAAAAGCAGCATACCCTCAATAAAGAGCAGTTGAAAACAGATAATTTTTCACTTCAACAATCAATCATTTATCAAAATAATTGTAAATAAGTACTCTGTCAGTCAAATGATAAATTAATTGATTAGCCCTCTTTCCATCAGCTTAAATACTTAACATACCCAGTAACATTCCTCAACTGAGGCAACTGCTTCCCAACAAACCGCAGAATTTTAAAAATGTGCAGCCATCACTTGTTTATTTTATTAAGTCTCAAAAAGATGTATTCACTGGTGACATAACACTTCAAATATATGAAAGAAGGAATGTTTAAAGTAGATCAGTTTCCACATTATAAAACATGTTATGAAAAAGTCCTGTCTTACAAAACCATGCAGCACTATCAAGGTCACCCACATTCCCGTTTTCATAACTATAAAAACTTATGCAAATGTCGCAGTAGAGCCTGTGGGAATCAGGGGGAAATATTTGGCTGGATGTTTAACAGGAACTGACGAACAAATTAATAAAAACAGAAAAGGAGGTACAGGAGACGCCCTGAAGGAAAGCTATCATTTAGCATTGTTTAATACAGAAGCTATTTTAGACAAAACTGCTTTTGTGACACAAACACACACACATAGCTGAGCTAATTATAACTCTGAGGACATTGAACTGACTTACATTAATTCCCTGGATGCTTCCCCGTACCTTTAACAATAACTGCTGCAGGTCAAAACACAACCCTAACCTAATCTTAACCTAGATCCTACTCTGCTTTTAGCTCTAAAACTATGTGTAAATCCTTTAATAACCCTGTGGTAGCCACAGCTTTGTCACCTGTTGGGAGGTGAGTCCCCACATAGCGCATGCACACACTCACACACACCCTTGTATCCATCAACTGTGAGGAAATTACACAGATTTACATTTATTTCTTAGAGTTCTATTCAAATAAAAACCATAACCACCACTTGCCTATCCTTAACCCTAACCCAAATCTTACCCTGTGTCTTCACTCTAACACTTAAGGGTTTACAATGTGGGGTCCAGCATTTTGGTCCTCACAAAGTTATCGGACCACACACTGTGAGTAGCCTCCCAGTTTTGGGACCCCACAAGCTAAAAAAACAACACATACACACACAAACAAGCCAACAAAAAGCTAAAAAGTCTTGTGTCCTTTATTTAATAACCAAAAGGAGTCAGAATGATACAGTTGATGTAGCCTTAAACTCCTCCACCAGGATCAAAGATCAACATCCACTCTGAGCCAGTTTTGCGAATCATTTCAGTTTGAAGCGGGTCCATCCAAAATAACACCATTATGTCATTCTTTGTTAATCATCATTTATCAAAACATTTTTGCTAACCACGCAGGATCACTTTGAATGATATAATGGTGCAGCAGCTAAGACCTGTAAACAACTGGGGACAATCCCATCCTATTATAGAGGGAGCTGCCCAGCTCAACAGAGGTCAGTTTTTGATGTTTGAGCATCTCAACAGCAAAAGCTGGCAGATAAACATTCAACTGGCAGGAACCTGGTGTAAAAAAATGCTGGTGTAGCTGAAAAAAATCTTACACAACTCAAACTGACTACTTATTGGATGGGGTAGCTGTGGCACACTTTTCACAGGATTCAGTTTTCTGTGAAACAAACAGCCTGCAAAGTGACTGAGCTGAGGTCAGACATTCCAGTCATAAAAGACCTCTGTTCTTTCCATTTCCAGTAGTCCACTATATTGACTCTTTTTCATTTTAACTGCTACATCAGTCTGCCATAAACAGTATGCAATATGTAATCAGCACACAGATCTCTGGGAGTAAACTTCCAGACTACTTCTAATTGATGACTACCAAAACAATATGAGAGGTTATTTGACTACTGATAATTCTTATCTGCAAATTAAGTTTACCTAGTTTTTCAGCTCACCACCTCTGTCTGTATAAAACCTCTGGCACCCTAGTGGTGACCTGCAATAATACCCTTGACCCACATTTGCCTGAGTCGCTGGTTGACGTTACACAATGAGGGAGCTGAGGGAGGCAGGTTACGTGCTTACGCAATGTTTGGTCCACTAGCCCAGCCTACATAACGCTGTTATCCAACACATGGTGAGACGAGGCGCAGATGCCAGCTGAGGCTGCGAGCCGCTGCGAAGTGTGCCACTGTCAAAGTATTTAGCACACTTATGAAACCAAGTTTCTATGTTATAGCTGTTTTATTATTCTGTTATGCCTTCATGTAAAGTCTCCCGACATGCCATTAAGTCGCAAAAACCTTGTTATACTAACACAAAGTGACATAAAACAATAGATTAAAGTAGCAAAACATAGTATTTCCAACAAGCACACTTTCTTATATGTTTCACAGCAGCAACAGGCAATAACGCCACACTGTAAAATGAAATGTCTAGTGTAACGTTAAATATCAATAAGTCTTTAAGGGTCTTACCTATAAGTATGGCTTGGTTATATTTCTCCAGCGCTGCTTCCATCTTCTTCTCGGCGTACAGTCCGTTGCCCTCCCGCCTCAGCTGGCCGGCATAGTACGGGGTCGGGAACCACTTGGCCAGCAGGTTGCTGAGGACCACATTGACTCTGTAACTCTGGACATCGGCCACCTTGGAGCTGTCCCTGCACTCCTTGCACATCACCGGTCTCTCCCTCTCCTTCCTCTCCCTCTCCAGACACTTTTTACAGAAGCAGTGTCCGCATGGCAGAGTCACCGGCTCGAATAGGAAGCTCAAACATATCCGGCAGGACAGGTCCTCATAGCCGCAACCTGTGGCACCGACTCCAGCGACCACCGCCGCGGCTGCCTCCTCTCCCGTCCTCCGGCTCACATTCTGACTGTCACCTCCGTCCTGCCTCCTGATGCTGTCTGACAGGTACTCTACAAGGTTGGCAAGCTGAACAGGTCTAAGCCTCTCAATCTCTGAGGCTTGTCGGTACATATCGAAAGCTTTAGTAAATTTGCCCCCGAAGGCAAGCGCGTCAGCCCGCTTGACCATCAGCTCCTGCCGGCTGCCTGGATCTCCGAGACCCGCTAACTGACATTCGTAGATGTCCGCCGCCAGGTCAAAGTTTTTGGACTGGAAAGCCTCCGCTGCAAGCTGCAGCATGATCTCACACTCTGTTTCCATGTCTCACAGGTTGTTTGCGGTCTATCCCCGAACCTGTGTGATGCATAAGTGGTCAGTGCTCACACTGCCATTCATGCTTGCGTCTGCTGCTGGAAAGCTCTGACGGTACTGCATGTTCATGCTCTGCTCCAGGAAGTAGCGATGTTATTCTCAATGGAGCAGCAGAGGGGGAAAAAAACTGTTATGTAAAAGTTGTGTCATGTGATTCCAATCGGCTGCTCTCATTGGCCGAGTTTAGAAAAACGGTTACAAAACATTCTGCCATGTAACATTTCAGGGTCGGGGCAAGAGCCTGTCTGACCCAGGGCTCGCGGGTGTGGGTCCAACAGGGGTCAGTCACAAAATAACATGTTTTACTGGTATGAAAATTTCAAAAAGTTTTTCCGAGCACTTCATGTTTAACAATGATTTTGTTTATAATCACTGTCCTATTAGTGTACAAATATTCCTAGTTAATAGGAGGAGACTGCCTTAAATATTACAGTTAAGTTTAATGTGTGCAAAAAACTTTTTAATCTATCCGTAATCTGTCTGTTTTCGGGGCCCCTGATAAAAAATACTATGGATACAGCTGAGAACTATTCAGCATCATTATCATGAGTAAGAGAGGAACTATTTTGAATGTTGTTTGGTGTTATAAAAACAGTAGGTTATATAGGCTGAAGTTGTATAATCATGAAACTTGAAAGATTTCATAAACATTTTGACCTACAAGATTTTAAAAAGGAAAAATAATTTGAGGTAGTTTTTTGACTTAACAAACCATCACTCAACCATCTGACTATATATTTTTTTAACTAAGAAAAGTTTTTATCATCTTAATTGAGAAATTAAGTAGAACAAATGTTCAAGTGTTATGATTTTTGTGTCATTTTTGACATTTAAAGGAGTTGTTTATTAAACTAAAATGGATATCACTGTTTAAAAATATTAAGACAATAATTTATCTGTAGGTGTGGGTTTTTAGAGATTTTACATTTCTGTTTCATACAGTTATATAAGAAAAATAGTGTCAGGTCACCTGCTGGAGTGATAAACTTGCCTCTTATGTGTCAAGTGAGGCAGTTATGTGTTATGTCACTAAACTGCTCTAAGGGTTTTTTTTGCACCAGAAAAGGAGGAAATTATTACCTCTTGTGTGGATCAAGGAAAGATTTTAAATCTTAGAAAGGCATTACCCAATGTATGCATACACACCGCAGCTAAAATAACGAAAGCTTTGAGGACAGTTTACATGGGTCCTCATGTGAAACCCTTTGAGAAATGCAGGAATTTGCATGCGTTTCCTCATCTTTGGATGCAACATCACTCAGTTCCAGTATGGCTGCTGAGCAGGAGTTACAGTGTACTTTACTGTTAATACTGGGATGTTATCCAGCATCTTACTTCTCACTCAGTACAACTTTTACCTGAGGCAGGGGTAAATCTGTCCACCTCTTACACAGTCTGCAATGTAAAATCTAAAGATCATTTGATAGTGTTTACCAACAGAGGAGAGTTTAGAAAAATTGTCAAACTGTTAAACTGATACAGTGTTACAAAACTTTGACATTTAGCCAGTCAGTCATGCTGGGCAACATCTGTGTCTGACTAAACATATCAAGAATTTTGTTATAGTCAGAATGTATCAATAATCAATATCAATAATATGCACATTAGCATCATTTCCTTTGTTAATAGATCAAAATTTCCAGTCAAACTACTTCTAAAAACTAGTACTTGTTGTAATATTATAATTTATTCTATGCATCCTGTTATGCTAAGATTATGAGTTGCTCTTGGTGATTGCAAAGACAATGTT
This sequence comes from Ctenochaetus hawaiiensis, assembly GCA_029783645.1. Classification (NCBI taxonomy): domain Eukaryota; kingdom Metazoa; phylum Chordata; class Actinopteri; order Acanthuriformes; family Acanthuridae; genus Ctenochaetus; species Ctenochaetus hawaiiensis. Next base: position 4,760,346 of record JAPZDY010000026.1, read on the forward strand.
CATTGTTTTTTAGCATTATATAAGTTCATGGTTAAAGGTTAATCTGTAGGATTTAGTGGCATCTAGACATAAAGTTTATGGCACTCGACAGAGTAAACCTATGCTACCTCCAAGTGTATAGGAGAACCCAGCTCCAAGATGCAAAAAATACAAATTTCTCTCTATAAAGCCAGTGTTTGGTCTGTCTGTTCTAATAAACATGATGGTGCAACATAGCAGACACTGTGAAAGAGAAGCTGCTCATTCTAAAGTAATGAAAACACAGTGATCCTTACTGATGAAAACATACACCTATAAATTATTATATCACATTTTTGCCCTATTTTACAACTTGATCCCTTTAAATCATACTCACCGCAACATTAAAGCAAGACTATGATGACTAGGATGAATAATGTATACTCTGTCTTACAAATGACAAGTTAAGTTACTTTGTTTTCATATTTTATTAAATATAATCATGTTTTTATGCTTCAGTCTTATTTGGTCTGGCATGACCAGTAGCCCATGCTTGCTAATGTTAGCTAAAGGTAGAAGCTTAAAAAAAGTTACTTACATTACTAATTTAGCTTTTTATATCTTCTCTTCCTGTAGTATTTTCATGTTACATTATAGTGTTTAAGCATTTGCCATTTTCCTGTAACTGACTTTCAGGCTCAGTGGCTTGAGTTTAAAAAAAGTTATATAGTCTCCCTGTAAAGCTGGAAGTAGGTTAAGGTCAGACTTGAATGACTTCGGTTAAGGGATTGTATAAACAAGTTCTGATACTAGACTACATTGTATTTTTAGCATTGCCTGAAGTATTATTTCCTGTAGCATCAAAATAAACACCTGTTTGCTAAAAGGGTTTACTGTGTGTGTGTGTGTGTGTGTGTGTGTGTGTGTGTGTGTGAGAGAGAGGGGATTATAAGCTAGTCAGTTGATTAGTGTCCGTATCAGTAGTAGGCGTGCTGTTATATAGGTCGGCCAGTCTAGCCCATGAACTCAATCCCACACACAGACACCAACTCTGAGTGACATATACGCTGCAGCAGACAGACTGTCACACATGTGAAGGCAGACAGACTGACATATATGCAAATGAGGGCACTCGCAAAGAATTATGCAAGCAAACAAATACACGCTGACCACACATACCCACAGACAAACACAATTGTCAGAGATTCTTGTGTATCCTCTCACTTGAAATTTTGATGTGTGTGTTTCTAAATAGGCCACCAATGCAGTCGAGCCAGATCTTCTAGCACAGACTGTCTGGACATTATTTACTGGGTGGGGAATGGCAATTATCCTCAAAGTCACTTGACAAACTATTATACAAGGTCTTACTTGGCCGGAATGAAAGATGGATATTCATGTCCCGGATAACAAGACTGCGCTTGTGCTCCTCTAAAACACCAGTTATCTAATTTCTCAGTGAAAGCCTCGTATTTCAGGGCATCCCTTCAGGAGCGAATGCATAAACAAACAAGAATGAAAGGCATGAGAGAGTTGAGGTTTCATGTAACAAAGACCTTAAATCATACTTGAACTTTAAAAAGTCTGCTGTGTGTACCCAAGGCTTGTATGAAATGTAAACTTTATTCTGACAAGTTCATAAACCAGGTGAGCTTTTTTAACAGTTGTTATTAGATCCCCCTGGGTGATAATATTTGAGAGATGGAGTTTAATGGTAAATATTATGACACTGATGAGTGATGTTATCATTTAAGGTCAAAGTGTTCATAGCTTTCAAATTAAAATGCCTGCATAAAGGCTTGCTCTTGTTTTTTCTCCTAAACTTTTTAATCATAACATTCAGATTTATAATTCCAATTTCTATCCTTACTTATTTTTTTAAGTATTCACAGAAAATAGTGCATTTTCTATGAAATTAAATGTTTTATCATATTTATTAGCCTTGAAAAGCTACCGAAAAAATAATCTGAATATTTTTTCATTATTATGGAAGTGAACTTTTGTTTCAGATAGATTTTCCCCCATGTTTAGCCTCTACGTAAGCGTCTAAAAACTCGGCATCCTTTGGGACAATTAGTAGAACTGTTGTACCCAACAAGACCTTGAACCATTTAACCTAAAGTCTGCTGAAAGGACATCACAGTCTGTAGGGTGCAAATTGGAGGCTAAGCTGAGGAAACTTCAGTCCCCGAACCCTCGAGTGTGGTCTCAGAAGGAGAAAAACAGTGGCTTTATCAGTATTCTGTCTGTTTAATGCAACACCATAAGCATCATGAGACCATTAAGGCTGCAGCCAAAATGAAACTCTCATTTATTTTTACCTCAGCACAACAGTTTACTAAAGAGTGAGCAATAGATAGTGAACTTGGACATTTGATTCTCTAAATGTTGGATGGTGCGTATAGTCTACCTAAATCTATGATGTTAGTTATATCTGTGAAGCTGATATGTTCACAATGCTAGTGTGCTGATGTTATGCTGGCATAACTTTTATCATGATCACTGTCTTAGATTAGCATCCAATGCCAACATTTGCTAATTTGCAGTCAATACAAAGAAGCCAAGGCTCGCAGGAATGTTGTTAGATTTACAGGTATTTTACTTATCATTATTATCTTATCAGGCATGTTAAAAAAAGTCCAATTTAGACCTGCTGATGGTGCTATGTGAAAGTCACATGATCATCAGTTATTACAATTCAGCCAAGGGAAGCACTACTTTGTGTACTGAAGTTTTTGAAAAACCATCCAATATTTTTTCTGGTGCACTTTACCCAAACCCACAAATGTCAATCACATGGTGGAACAGAAAAAGTCAGGGCATCACCAAAATCATGAGAACTCTTCCAACAGAAAAAAAAATAATGTCTGCAGACATTTAAATGCCAGTCCAACTAAAAGTTGAGGTACTTCAACCTTCATGAAAGAGGTTCATTGGCCAAGACAGACAACTAGCAATTCTTTGAATCAATTGTTTTAATCAATATTTTAAGGAAATTCCAAGGTTGACAAACCATACGTTCAGACTATGTTGATCTAGATTTAAATGAATCTTAAATGAGGAAATTCAGAGATTGCAAGGACACTCTGTCTGTGATAAGATGATTATATTCTGACTATTGTTTGGAGGGAGGAATCAAAAAATAAAGGTCCATTGTGTAGGATTTATGGGAACCCATTGACTGAAATGCAATACTCAGAATTGTTCTTATAAGTGTTAGTTACCTCAAAATAAGAATTGCTGTACCTTACTCTTTTCCTTGTAATGAATCCTCCATATCTACAGAGTACAAGCAGTTTCATCTGTGAACACACACAGACATCAGGACATGACTTCTGTAAATGATACACCATGAAAATGCTTCGATTTAGGCACTAAAACTACTTGGTTAGGGTCACTCAAAGATCTCATGGAGCAGGTCCTTTTCCATGAAGTCAACCAGACTGCACCATCTTTTTACTACACTAGCCTAAATCAAACCAAACACTGTCTCTGGCTCTATGAAACTGATCTGGAACCGCTGTTTAGAAAAAAATTGTCAGTGCTACATTAATACCTGGTTCAGCTTTTGAAACAACTCAATGCTTTTTTTTATACGCTGTCACATTTGTTGAGGTTATTATTGTAGCTGGTTAAACTCAATTCCATAGTGTGTTTGTGATAATGTTGTATAGCTGAACCTGTTCAATCACTATGTCTCAGTTGCATTGCTAAAATCTGAACAAATCAACTTTTCTTTGCAAATACAGGAATGGAGAGATTTTATTAGGGAAATGTAGTTGAGGAGGACAAAAAAAAATCATGTTACGGAAAACACAAAACAACAGCAAAATTACTTAACTTTTTATTTGAATTAACTCAAAATACAATATTACTGTAACCCAAGAGACAAGTAATCTTTTGTTCTCTTACTAGTTTGAATCTCATGAAAAAAACATTAGTAAAAAAAAAAAGTTGTTCAATCATGTGAACAAAATGTGTAGTTTCATCCTAACCAGATCACATGACACATAAGAAAGAGTCAAAGTGCTCACTTTACTGCATTTGGCACAATGGGGGCTTTGTAGCTGTCTTAAATCTCCCAAGGGCTTCTGGTTTGAAAAATGCTAACATGAACATCTTACAACACAGCAAAAGAGGGAGTGCTACAGCCTGATTTAGAGATTAGTTTTTAAATACAGACTGTGACACAGGAAGGTGACTTCTTTGTCTTCAGGATGCTCATTAGTTACTCCTGTTGGGCAGCCAACTGGCTAACTATTCTCATCATTTTGCACAGTCAGCAGTCAAGCACGTTGGATGCCAACAGCATCAAATCACAACATCATGACAGACAGATTATCATCAGCTCTCATGATATTATATTTGAAAGATACATTGATGAAATTAATAATTCAGCGCATGTTATAAAATTACACTAAATCTCAACTAAGAACCGTGGACAGTTTAAGTAGATAGCAGTCTGGTGTGGTGTATCAATCTTGGATTTGTAGAATGCTCCTCTTCTCCAGATCGTTCATCTCTTTGAGGATCAGAGCCACGTTGTAACGGAGCTCCTGGAATTTGGCCACAGGCACCTGAACATGAAAACAACAATTCACTTTAACACAAACAAGGCGTGCGGTATGAAACAACTGAAAAGCTGAAATATTGATACAGCATTATATTACCACAATGATTTAAAAAAATACTATAGCAATAGGATAATGGCTATTACTGAGATGTATACAAGTAATTGTTGATAGAATACATTGTATAAAGTGCAAACAAATATGTAAGTTCCTGTTTCCACACACTCTGAACATTTTGTTCAGTTTGAAACTTGGTGTGGACAGTGTGAAGGCGTTCCAACTTTCCATGATTTCATTTTCTTACAAACTTGTCTTCTGAGTTTGCAGTGATGTTAAAAAATAGTCACTGAAAGAGATTTTTTTAGAGTCTGAAAGGCCTTGAATTTCATATCACATGATTCATGGCTGAGTTTGACTTTTGACCTTTGTACAGAGTGAAGGGGGGCTTTTTCTAAATTAATACATATGTATGTTCTTTTATTAATAGCCGCTAATAATTTCTCTACTCCTTGATCCCACGGTAAACCCTCAAGCTCACAGAGTCATCATCTGTTTGTAACTGTACCAGAGAATATATAGTTGCTCATTAAGGCAGAGAGGTTACAAAGAGTGCAGCTATCTCATCTGTCTGTTTATTCGTTGTAAGTGCAACAGCAGATACTCTTCAGTCATACTCCGGAAGAGATCCTGAAAAGCACATATTGGGGGGGAGATAAGGTATGTCCATCAATAGAATCTGCACATCGGATGTTGTTGCTGCTAATCTTCTAATTCTGCTGTAATCTCGTTGCGTAACTGCTGCACTAAGAACACCGACAGCCGTAGTGGAAGGCCTCCCTCCTGCCTCTGTTCACATTAGTAGAGTACTTTTTAAGCAGCATCTATCCTGCAAATTTAGGGCAGGTATGGAGTATGGCGCCCCCTGTTGAATAAAGGCCCTTCCTAATTTCTTGATGATACTTACACTTTGTCTGCTCACTCTGTATTATGACCTTAAAAGTTGCTCATCATTAATAACATTTGTTTCCTATGAGCACATTTGCATACTTACATTACAAAATCTGCGCATTATAACAACTATGTTTGGTTGTGGGTCATGTAAGCAGCAGAGCTGTTATAACTGGCATGGAAACCAACATTTTTTGATTAATATAAATTAACATTATTATCTCTCTTGCTCATTTGTAAATTGAGTGTTGGGCCTTTTCTATTGTTATTGGAAAGAACAGAAAGACAACTCATGGTCAGAGGTTCAGGCTGAAAAGAACTTCACAGAGTGGATGTAATCCATAGACATTGTATGTATTGTAAAAAAAAAATACATGTATTTTTTCAGAATAAGACTAATTTGCAAGAATGTTGGAACATTTTTAAGTATCCCTTCTATTCTGCTAAATATTATTTAGGCTTTATAATAAAGATTTTGGTGTACAACATGTGTGATGATTTGAGGCATACAGATACTGTGTAAACATATAAATGCTCTCACTATATATTGGAAACCCTTGGCACAGGTTCTCAGTTGGACTGTAGGTAATTAATGTCACTTCAATTATTCCACTGTCATCCTATTATGTAACAGCTGAAACAGACCTAATTTAGCCCACTGGCCAGACCAACCTCTCACTACACAACAGCAGAGAATTAACACAAGCCATGTGGACAGATGCCCATCCATAGGATGAGCTTTTTTTAACATCAAAACCAAGACCTTTCTAAGGTAAACTGAAATCTGAACAGGGCCATTTTAAACCTAAAAGTCAGCAAAGCCTGAATGTATGTTAACTGATGTTTAGATATATTATATCGCTTCAAAGAATTGACCATTGCCTGCATTTGGGAAAGAAAAAGGCAAAGAAGCCACTCTCTATTCTTTCAACAGCTACTGGAGGCAATATTACTGTCAGCAAGACACATTAGTACATGACGATAGCTCCCAAAGTAGCTTCAATGAAAACTGCTTAGAGGCTGATGTGAACTGTGATGCAAACCACTGCCCTTTCTTCTTTTTTAATTAATTATTTTAGACACATTGCTTTATATGCCCACAGTACTGGTTTCAAAATGAAGGAATCAAACTTAGGTAAATACATTAAGAATGACAACAGGGCATTTGAGAAGAGTGTAAAACTGCCTACAGTGAGGAACCAGCCAGTTGATAAAGTACCTCAAAGCGGTGAAAGGTCCCATCTGACAGTTTCATTTGCATCAAAACAGAAGGCTGCAGGGCTCTGGCTAAAGAGCTGTAGAGACAGAGAAGACAGAAAAACACAGACCTCATTATACTTAGTTGGAAATTACATTTTTTAAATATTGTGTCCCATATTGTCTCATGTTTTTCTTTGGATTAATTCCCAAGGATTACTAAGAAGGTGTTGGCTTTGTCAGTTCAGCAATGGTGACCAATACTGCTCAGTCCAACTTACCTCTACTTGCATTTATTGCAAAATTAAAACACATTCAGTGAGAGAGGCTTTTTTATAGGAAAGACCAAACAGGCACTAAACAACAAACTGAAAAGCTACCTTGTAGAAATGGCAACATCTACTCTCCATTTAAAGTCCTCCAGTGAAGGGAGGTGAGGATCATTCTGGGAGGTTGCTGCTTCTATAGTTGCACGGCTGCAAATACAAAGACAGGTATGATACAGCAAGAATATTGTCTCTGTGAACAGCATCTGAACGCATTCCTCTGCAGCAGCACTGGACTGAAATAATGTAATGGTGAAATGTTATCAAGTTTTGACTCCAGTCCTGTGGCGAAGAAAATCAACAACAGTGACTAAACGGGTTCAGGTCGCAATACTAAAAAGGCATGTTGTCTTCACTATTTATTCATGACAAATGGAGCTCCATGCCTTTATAAGAAGACACAAAACAGAGACTGAATGTATGTCAGACCACATTTAGATGCTGTTAATTCAACATACCGACTGCCAAAAACCACACTGGAGAAATCTGTGATAAATTCTTCAGGTATCCTATTTGAGAAAACATAACAGAAACCAAAAAAGTCAGCATTTGAGGTTAAAAACTGTATGATATAGAAGCAGGAGTAATAATCAGTATAATTAAGCTTTTATTAAAATGATGTCCCTTACCTCAGTTCTCTAAGATCTTCTTTGAATGCCTATTCAGGGACACAAATCAAAAGTATTTTACTATAGGACTATAGGATAAACATAATGCAAAGAGGAAGCGATGAGCATTTTTTGCCTTGATACAAGCCAAGGTGTGGATATCTGAGAGAAATATAATTGGGGTATTAAGTGAAAACACCTGTAGGGGTTTAAAAATGGCAATGCAACTTTCTGCACAGCAGAGACTTACATTGCATCATTTTAACTCATTCATTTGTTTCCTGCAATGAAGTGTGCCATCATAGGTCTTTTTCACAGCAAACCTCTGACTTGCACAGTAAGAAAAGCATATTTTCAAAACATGAATATAGCTCTCTTCTGTTTAGTGTCCAAGTAGGTCAAGACAATGTTACAGTCAGTCAGTATGCACGATAACAAAGTTGTGTCAAATTCATCCAAATTATGTCAGTATGTTAACTTATTCACTGTTCCCTATAATACAGACACTTCATAACGAGCAGTGAGCTGAGATTTTAGGCACTTACAAATCATCATCATCATTCTCGGTCATTACTGGAAAGTGTTTAGTGGTCAATTTTGCATTTAAAAATGCAATGCATTTCACTGTTGGATTACATAGTGGACATGCCATAGCAACTATTTTCTTTCTATTCACTGTGCAAACTTTTACGACCAGGACCTTGGCAGCTAACTCTAAGTCAGCCATTATTTATTCTATTATTTACACCTGTGCTTTTTCTACTGTGAAATGTCAAAAAATCAAGTGTGCTCTAGTTGGAAATAATAAGGTTTTGGGAAGATTAAATTTAATCACTCTTGCTAGTATCACGCATGCTCAATTCCTGTTAAAATAAGTATGGGATTATGATGTCTCATGCGCTGTAATAGCAGAAAAGGACATATAAAACTAAAAACATAAAGATTTCTTTGATCTATTTACTTGTATTGGCTCTAAAAAATTATATATCTTACTCAAATACAGTTATTAGTAACATTATCAACTACACGTGTTTTCTTATAATGGCATGTCAAATTATTTGCTGTAAAAAAGTCTATAGACTATATGTGTTGTGACAACATGCTCCAACATAATATCCAGAGATTAACCCCAGTTTACCTCCTGTTTAAGTGATGATATAGGGATGCGGATGGCCTCAGACAGAACTCTGTACATCCCAGCTACGATGTAACTCAGTCTCTCCTGGGGGATGGGGCTGCTCTCTGCTATGGACTTCATCATCTCTTTGCAGTCCTTCCCCTCCAGGGCACTGACAACAGCTAAACACACAGGCCCATTTAACACACTTATGTTATGACTTCAACTTCTACTACTGTACTATTTCAATCTGGATCTCATCAGAACATAATGGACAGGTCTCTCCTGCAGAAACCGTTATTTTCCTCGCAGTAAAGGCTATTGGTATCTTTTAATTACTATTGATTGAGCAACAAATGACGTTAAATGTTCGATGTAAAGTTTTTCGCTCATGGCTTATAAATGTATTTAGACAGATAGCCTGACGTTAGGTGCTACACAATCCGCTGAACAGGATGATCGAAAATAAATGTTACAAACGTTTAACTAAGTCACAATAGCTGTTTTAGAGACAAAATAAGCGCTAGATTATCTTGCAGACATTAACATTAACATGTATTAGGTATTTACCTTTCAGTATTTTTCTAAACATCTCTTGGTCAACATCTTTAAGGTTTTTCGACATTATCTCGATTTCTGGTGGTATCCTGCCTCCTAAAAAGCTGGAGTCCTTTGCATGGCTGGAAGACATGATTAACCATGAATAAATGACAGAAAAAGACAAAGTTTAAGCACAGATGTGTATGCTGTCTTTATGCTAGTTTTCTGTTTATGTGACAGCTTCCGCATTTATGTCATACGACGGTCGTCTCGCTCTCGGTAACTTAATTCTCGCGGTAACGGCTAGGATCATCGGTAGGAAAGAAAAGATTTGCAAATGGAGGTAGCAGAAATGAACATTCTTTGAACGACAAAAGGTTGGTGTCTTGGTGTACATAGCCTTTTAAATACAACTTTTCCAGATTTATAAACCGTTCAGAAACGTTATTGTGGGGGAAATATTAGTTAGGTGTCTTTTGTGTCTTTGTAACTGCTACGTGGACATTTGGAACATTAGCAACTGGCTAACAATGTTAGCTCGTGTTGTGAACCAGTCAACGTTAACGAAAGACGATGAGATTAGATGTAAAAGTGTATTCAAATGAATGTAGCTTCCTTCTTTGAGTATTGTTGATAATTTGGCTTAACTTTTAACGTTTTTTTGCAATTCTGACGATAAGTTTACAGTAGTGTTAAAGCTCTTTAGTTTGTTATCAAGAAAAACAACAGTTAACGTAACGGGGGTTAGATTGTTGACGTAGATGACATTTGCCGTCAACAAATATCACCCACAACCCACCATCGTTACTGATGTTTCCAAGACCCCAAAACACAATTAGTTAAAGTAAAAAGCCCGTTTAATGTCACTGCTTGCTGTATTTGGAGGAGAATTCTTATTTAGTTTGTGATAATATACGACATTATTATAGTAGTTCTTTTATCATAATGTTACTTTCTTTATATACACCAATGAGATACCATAAGTGAAAACTTTTACCAGCAAAATGTATCAGTGGAAGACATAAAAAACTCTTCGAGTCATCTTAACTTTTCTATAATTCATATCGGTATGTTGTTAGGATTGAGAAACAGTAAAGCAGTTTTTGTGGATAAGTGGTCAGCATTTGAGTTATGTGAAAAAAAAAATTACTTCCACTGCACAGAACAAAAGGTCATACTGCATCACAAACATCAATCGTCACGTTTCCCTTCCTCTTTATATCATTTAGGGCTGGGAAGTAACTTATTTTATGATACTATCAAATAAATTGCCAACGACAATGATGGTATCGTGATACTGCAGTTCTGAAATACTTAGTAAATTGTGACAATCTTCAACAATATGTTGTGATTTCTGTGTAATTAAGAGGGAAAGTACCCCTGAAATAGTGAAACGCAAGAATTTTGTATTTATTCAGTGTTCTGGTACAAAAATGCACACAGATTTCAACTTGAACTCCTGAGATGCCAACATTACAATGTAAAACGGACTTAAACTATCAAAAGGCTGAACTGCCAAAAAGAAATGAAATGAGGATATATGTCACTTTATAGTCACTCTGTTTAGTCCAACTGGCAGTGAAATCTGTGTAGAGTGCTTGCATGTTTTAATAAAACTATGGATATTTGGTATAGTGTATAAATAACATTAAGATTTGGAAAGAACGTATTAAGATTTTATGCCATACTAATACTTTGTCCCACTCCAAATATTTTATACCATATGTATAGGATCATAGGATGTATGTTTAAGCAGTGAAAAAACTAAGATATATTGTACCCCTCTAGTGCACAAATTGTAAGCATTGTCTGTAATTTTTGGAGCTTTCCAACATTTCCAATGCACAAAAAAACTAGTGCTCTTTTTTAACTTTATTATGAATAGTTTTAATGTATTCATGTTAAGTACAGCCAGCTCTAGGAATATCAAAGACTAAATTTTTCTGCATTCTTGTTATTTTTGAATTAATCAGCTAACTAACCTATGTTCTTTAATGTAGGTGTGTTGGACATTTGGCCATGTCTGAATCTCTGTATGAGAAGTTTTTGGCCCCTGAGGAGCCTTTCCCTCTCCTCTCCCAGAGAGCCAACCTCAGTGATGTGGGAACCCTGGACGTCAGTGACTTTGGCTGTCAGCTCTCATCTTGTCACAGAACAGATCCCTTACACCGCTTCCACAGTAACAGGCAAGTAGAGAGTGTGTTTTTGTGTGTATTCACAGGTAACTGTCACAAGATTGAAAGGTAAACTAACTTTCAGAATGTATTTGTTGTATGTCAGGGGTTGTTTGTAAAATAATGTAATAATTGTTATGGAAATTAATGAAAGATAACCACTGTAAGGATACCTCAAGATACAAAAAAAGGCTGGCAGTGTGCATGATAATTCTAGTGTCCCATGGCACTTGCAATAAAAATTGCCTACTGCCAAAATGAAATAAGAAAATGCAAAAGAGCAGCATTTTATTATTGAACTTCAAGGTAAAAAATAGAGCTCTAAGGAATGCCCCCAGTGACTCCTGCATCTTCTGCAGTTTTGTATGGATGAATTTTGTTGGTATTTTTAATATGTTTTACAGAGAAATGCATTTAAGTAGTTGAGATGTACGCCCCTTTTTCCTTTTCATGTGCACATCTGGTCCTGAAATGATCAGAACAATTTCCAGAAATGACTCAGAATACATTTTGACAATCACTCATTGTCCTCCTCAGGTGGAACCTCACTTCCTGTGGAACCAGTGTTGCCAGTTCGGAGTGCAGCGAGGAGCTCTTCTCCTCTGTGTCTGTTGGAGATCAGGATGACTGTTACTCCCTTCTGGATGACCAAGAACTAACATCTCTGGACCTGTTTCCAGAGGGCAGCGTTTGCAGTGACGTGTCCTCCTCCATCAGCACATACTGGGACTGGTCCGACAGCGAGTTTGAGTGGCAGGTTGGTTGTTGGCTGATTGGTTTACTAACTTTAGGTTCTTTAGCGTGGGAGTCATGAGAATCTAGTTGCAGTATTTGCTTGCATCAAACACAGAGGGTGTAGAGCTTAATGTTCACCAGGCTAATGTGTTCATTCCAAATAATCTGTGCTTATTTGTTCCCCTGCTTCTCTTTGTCTGTGTTTCTGCTGTTCTCTCAGCTGCCAGGAAGTGACATTGCCAGTGGCAGTGATGTCCTGTCTGACATCATCCCGAGCGTGCCGAGTTCCCCATGTCTGTTTTCAAAGAGGAAGCCTAAGCCTCACCCTCATCGCAATCTGGATGAGTTACCATGGAGTGCAATGACCAACGATGAACAAGTAAACAAAGCCAGCACACCTTTCTGTATCACAGGGTTTTATTTGGGCAATTTCTCTGTACTATCAGAATTAACAGCAGGGAAACTGATAAGCTACTAGTTAATGACTTTTGTTTCCAAAACCTGAGTGAGCAGCATAATAGCATTGCATTCACAAGCTAACATCTTATAGGAAAAGTCATTTCTTATCTGCACACCTATAAAGGTGTGGAGTGGCAGGACTTTTGTAATTAATCTCTGCAGATTGTTCATCAGTCAGATCTAAGCAACTGCTGTGATGACTCTGCAGCTGCAAAAAAAAAAGAAAGAACATTAATCTCCAATACTTTGATGTTTGATACAAATACACCAGCAGTCAGACACACTTCATTGTGTTCAGTGAAACACTTTTATATCCACCTTTAGTGTACAATACAGGCAGAGATGTTTAAACAAAAGGAACAAAACACAAAACTACATCTGTGTGTCTTCTTCCAGGTGGAGTATATTGAGTACCTGAGCCGAAAGGTCAGCACAGAGATGGGTCTGAGGGAGCAGCTGGACATCATCAAGATCATCGACCCCTGTGCTCAAATCTCTCCCACTGACAGCGAATTCATCATAGAGCTTAACTGTCTCACCGATGAGAAGCTCAAGCAGGTAGATAGTAACTCTGAAACACACCATTTAAAAATTACAAGTCTGATAAATCAGTTAACAAGGTGGTGTTTGTTCATGTATCTGTACCAAGTGTAAGCAGCATGTTACTGAGATGATACAGAGACAATATAGTTGGAGTTTTCCATGAACATGAAAGCTTGATGATGTGTTTGGCCTTTTAGAATTTATTTGGAGCCTATTTTTAACCTACGTGATTATTTAAAGTCATTGTATTTAAAATTTAATGTCATTATAGCAATAGCTGTTCCACTTGTTAATTAGATCATGCAAGTTTCATTAACGTGTTCAATATCACTTTCTTTCCATCCTTGGGTAGTGGGTAGTGGGATAATTGAATGTAGCAGGATCCCATTGCGACTTCGGGTTTAAATGATATATTTAGCTGCCTTTTTGATCCAACTGCTAGTAATGGAAGTGTATTGAAAGGATCACCTCTATTTGCTACAGTAAACCTGAGTAAGAGAGATTGTAACCTAAAGCAGTGTGAAAAGTAAGGGTTTTTTCCATTTTTATAACGTCATCAGGTGCGTAACTACATCAGAGAGCACAGCCCTAGGCAGCGAGCCAGCAGCACCAGAGAGGGCTGGAAGAGGAGCAGCCACAGCAGTGCCAGCACGGGTGGTGTCAGTGGAGCCAGTAGCAGCAATGCCAGTATGGTCAGCTCTGCTAGCTCCTCCACTGGCTCTACAGCCTCCAACTCCATAGCAGGTAAGATGGTGTCTGGTTTGCTCGAGGTTAAGTGGCAGTAATTGTGTTGCAGCAGTAGATACTGTCAGTGATGGGGCAAAGCCAGCTCAGTTGCTTTGATTGAACACTGATAGATACTTGACACATCCTTGTGTTTCAGGCGGCACAGCTTCAGCCTGTAGTGGAAGCAGCGTTGCAAACATCAGCAGAGCTCACAGTGATGGCAATCTTTCCAGTGCTGCAGAACGTATACGAGACTCTAAAGTAAGAAACATGGACATTTATGTGTAAATATAGAGACAATCTTTTTTTTCCCTGGTTATTTTCAATTTTTTGAGCACAAAGGAAATAATTCCAAGTGTTAAGGGCATATTTTTCAGCCTCATGTCAAACGTTTTAGTTGACTGGAGTAGGAGACATTAAAGAGTACATTCACCTGTGGGCCCTACTATTGTGCACTTTCACAGACATTTCTTTCACCATTTCACTGAGTGTTTGTGACTAGTTGATTGAGTTAACACCTTAATCCTCATCTAGGTATCTCCTCTAACCTCTCTCTGTTGCCACACTGTTTTTCAGAAACGCTCAAAGCAGCGCAAGCTTCAGCAGAAAGCCCTGCGGAAGCGGCAGCTGAAAGAGCAGCGGCAGGCCCGCAAAGAGCGTCTGAGTGGACTGTTTCTGAACGAGGAGGTGCTGTCGCTGCGAGTGACAGAGGAGGACGACCACGGTGACGACTTGGACATACTGATGTGACACCAGTGAATCAATCAGTGCTCCCTCTACGCCTGCTCTCTCACCACTACCATAGAGCTTGTTGACCACGCTAATCCAGATCACTGCATGCATTAGCTTTGAGTAGGCTAATATACTTATAATGCATTTTTTGAAAGTCAAGTCTAATAGGCAGTAATAGCTTGTTGTAGCTTTTAACATACATTTAAGACAGCTTTTTATATTGCTTGCTAATAAGAGTGTCACACGGCTAGTGCTAAAACTGATAACTGCTCCATTTGCTCCTGAGCTAGTTGTAGCAATAACTCTGCTAATGCATTGATTAGACGGATTCAGTCTGACCTAAAGCCAGTGCTAGTAAACCTAGAGGCTCGCAGATGCTCATCAATGTAGACTCATAATCAGTTATTTCAGCTTAATATATTTAACAAGAGCATTGCTTATAGATGCTTTAACAGTGTATATCCACTGCCTCCGACACAGCCACCACTGGCAGAAGGACAGACCAGGCACGAGAAGCTGAGTTTGGAAACATTATACAGATGCTGCTCTGTGAAAAAACAGGTGATGGCAGCACATATAGTAATATTCAAGCTATGGCAGTATTTTAGCTAATTTGATGGTATTGGACTAAATATACACTACAGCTAGGGCTGTATTTGGGTTGACCAAAGTCTTTCCGTCTGCAGCCCTAGTTTAAACTGCTGCAGGTAATGTAGCAGCATGAGTATACACCGAAAAGCCTACAGTCAGAGTGGCTTGAGTATAGTTATGAGCTTCAATATGACATCAGATTTAGTGTAAATATGAAAATCTGGGGAAAATTGGAAAATAACACAAGAATGTGAGATCAAAACCTTGCACTGATGAGCAATTACACTATATGGGGAATTGTTGAAACCCAAATCAAGAGTTGAAGATTAACTTCAGGGGAAATTATTGATACTTGAAAAAATCATCCACTGAGACTTAAAAGTACATCAGTAATATGAGGCTTCCTGATGTGGAAATGAAAGTGCAAGGAAGTGAGCTGCTCTGTCTTTCTATCTGCTCAGTGTGGTGGTCCCATTTCACTCCTAAGGCTTAGAGGGAGCACTGAAACAGTGCATGTTTAAACTGTCACCCACACTGAGTCCCTGTGTGGTCCAGTAATTAACAACTTGCATCATAATTTGCTTACACCATTTTAAAAATAGCTCATGTGATGTAAATAAATAATAAATAACAGCTTATTTACTGCTTGCTTTAAGGTTTTCCTTGGTGATTAAGGTTTGATATAAAGTTTTTTTTCCTGTCTATGTATATATATTATGACAAGGTAGTGATCTAATTGGTTATTAATGGTTATAAATGCTTTCAGTAACCACTTAGCTATACTTTGAGTCTAGTTTTGAAGCATTCAACTGTTTTGTCAAAATTACTTGAGTTTGGATGTTTTCTCAGATGTCTTTTGAACTCTGACTTTGTCGTTTTCTTTGTTTTCCTGAAGCACTCCTACTGTATATTTTGCCTGACAGGCTCAAATCATGGCAGATTATCCATCATTTACATTTTTGTTTTAACATGATTTGCCCACCATGATTAGTTAGAAGCATTTTTGTGTTTAAGTTTTTACAGCTAATGTGTCTGAATGGCTGGTTTGGCTTTGGCACCTAATGGAACTGATTTCTGAAAAGTGTGTATCTAGTGTCTGGTTGTTAACTGCTTTCAGAGGTGTGTTATTTTGCTCGCTAAACACAAATGACTAAAACGTAATGTTGATGAAGCACTGACACTTCTAAGACAGCTTTTAGTGAAGTCAAAGCTGCCATGCCACATTCACATTTGCTACAAGTAGCAACCTTGAGAGATTGTTTTGTTTGTTTTTCTGTTGATTATTTTGTCTACATTGTATGACAAACACTTTCCCACAGCTTCTTGGCTGTAACATGAGAAACCACTGCAGTTGTTGGCTTATAAGCCTGTTGTCAGGTCTAATACATCATGTGTACTGAGCTTTGGCTCTTGTCTGTGTGTTATGTATAAAGTTCTTCATTACAGCAATTATGTCAAATGCAGCTTTATGTATTATGTAGTGATGAATTAGTAAAACTCTATTTTGAAAAATATGATAATTTTGAAAAAAATCATATAAAATTAAACCAGTGTGATGCAACAAAGTTATATGTGTAGTCGCCTTGTTATCACAGGATATTATAATATTGAACTGATTACATACAGTTTGAAACTTTCTGTCATCGTTAGAATTATAAAACTCAACACCTGTTGAGATGAAAAACTACAGTGCCAGTGTTTCACATGTATTAGTTCCTCATGAAGCACTTTGGAGCAGTGTTGCCTGCAAGTGTTTTTTTTGTTATTACTGACTGAGGCGTACAGATCACCAGATGCCATGGTTGGTGCTTCAGACATGACTGTGTGGTCCACTCAAAGGTTCTGATTCACCGTAAACTTGACAAATAAACTGACATGGTTGCATCAATTTTTTTTGTCCATTATGGTGTTTTCTTGAAGAATTGGTAACTTTTTAGACAGTTTAACAAGCTAGGATGTTATTCAATGAATTAAAAATGAATAAATAAGATGTATTGTATTGATCAGAATAATGTCAAAAGAATGATGGACTTCTGAGAAAAACTCAAAATTCAACTTTAAAAAAACATTGGATAATGTTACAGGATAAAAACAAAGACTAACACAATAAAAAGTAATGGTTTTATCAATCACCTTTTCTTCCCTTTTTGTTGTTACAGCCTAGCTTATATTTGGAGTAAACAGTGTAATTAATCCTCAGTGTGATGGACAGCCTTCTTATTAGGGGTTGATGTCTCTGGTGATTGCTGTGTCTGCCAGACACAGCAATCACCAGAGACATCAATATGCAGTCATTTTACAGAAGTAGGCTCAAATAAAAGTACAAACTTCGCTTTTTCATAATGAATGCTCTCCATTAACACAGCCAAACAAATTTAGGAGTAGTCTGAAAGTCAGTGAAACTCTTCTTGACTTCCCCAACAGACATCATTATGCTGTCACAGGTTTGTTTTGCTGTTTTGACGACACTGCAAAAAGAGCTTTAAAACTCTATACAAAGATGTAACCACAAAACTTTGTGTGAGTCATACCAGCAGTCATTAAATCAAAAATCATCACAAATTATTACAACAATACTAAAGGGAAAATAGTTATTTGAAATATGTGGCTTTTATTCATCTTAAATTTTGTTTGTAGAGCTGAACATGTGATTTTTTTTTTTAATTAAAAGTTTGTGATAGGAAATGCACTTTTGATTTCTCTAGCAAAACACACACATTTATCAGTGGTGTTAACACTCAAGACACCAGACTGAATAAACCATGTTAAACTGACATGGAGGCGTTCTGCCGTAACTATAGATTCGGAGAAAGGAAATTGGTCCAATGGCTTGTCTGACGTGCCAAAATGTGAAAAAGGATAACTTCATTTTTCAAAAATATGTTTAATAACAGGATATTTCTTCCTTTTTCACAAAAATACTTGAAAAAATTTATTAGACATGCATTACATCTGAACCGCAGGAGGCAACAGCACGCGCCCCGGTGCTTGTGAGCTGCCCGGAAGCAGGAAAAAGAAAGTGAAGAAGAAGAAGAAAGCGGATGTGGAATCATGGTGTTTACATTGCTCAGATGAGTCGCTAATAGACAGGGGCATAGAAAGCACCTTTATCAGAATTTCTTCTTAATTTTGGCTTTTACACGCAGAATTTGAGCGTAGTTATCGTCCAGAAATGGGCGCTCACGGGGTTTTGGCGAACGAGCCCGAGTCTATTGACTACTCGGTACACGAAGCCTGGAACGAGGCCACCAATGTCTACCTGCTGGTTATCCTGGTCAGCTTCGGCCTGCTGATGTACGCCAGAAAGTAAGGACAGTTTGCGCTATTAGCCAACCTTCACTATTGACTTGTAATAGGAATATCACAACACAGGCTTGTGGTTCAGGCAGAATTTTCCCGTCCTGCTCAAAAATACTAAAATTTGCGCTGCCCTCAATTCCGAAAATGTTAAATTTTGACATTTTGACATTTTTGACATTCATGTAATAGTTCAAGCGTAATGTATTTTGATTTAATGTCAGTTGTAATCATGATTTAGCACAGCTACTTGAATAAATCTGATATTCAATCATAAACAATGTGGCTGTTATGTATCGAGGCCTATGCATTCCCACGATCCCTTCATCAAAGTACCTCTTTCTACATTTCTAATAAAGAAACAAGAGGAAGATCATGCGTATTTTCGCTCTGCCTCCCACCGTCGGCAGCAGCCCGGAGCCCAACTTCTATGATAGCCTGCAGAAGGTCCGCCTGCGGCAGCAGCTGGAGATGTACTCTTTGGGTGAGCATCAGCGGCACAGGACTTACATACAGAGCAGTTGAGATCGGCATCTTTGACTCTTGGACACTCACAAGAGACAAAATGGGAAGAGACTTTAATTTGATCAGCTTGGTGTCAAGAGGGGGCACAGAACTGTAGGCAATAAGCAACAGAATTTTCACAATCCATATTAAAATGTATAATTATTTTAACTCCCTATCTCCAGAGAACAGAGGAAGAGCTGGCACTGCAAAATGTTTTTAACATGTTATTAATTCATCATGGCAGTATCCTTGTGTAAACGTCTCCTATCTGACAAATGCCTCCCTTGTTTTAGTTTGATGATCTGGGTCTAATCCATCTAAATAGGCACCAGTTTTTATGTTGACAGTCTGGGTAATCTTGAGCTAACTGAACTTTTTCCATCTTTTATGTCATGTCTTCTTAGCCAGGAAATTTGAGCAGCAGCAGGGCCAGACGGACAGTGTGCAGCTTTCAATGGAATGAGAGCAGGAGGGAACACAACCCTTTCCTGTCAGAGCAAACGCTCCTGCATCTTCATGCCCTCTGCACATGGATAGGAAAGGACTTGGATGGCGGTCATCGGCGATGGTTAAAAAGCCACTACTCCTATCCTAGTTGTTTGTTTGGCTCCTCAAATGCGAAACATCTTCAGTCACCTTGTGTTGTCTCTTTTTCATCTGTTACACATGCAGTAGGGTCAGCTAAATGGATGGAAAAGCCAAGAGCAAAGGGGAGTAAAGCATTTTGCAGAATTGTTGTTGGGCATCCAGCAAGGACTCTAAGTCAAGGAATGATAAATGTGTAGATGTCACTGAGATACTATTAAGTTGGTGTGAGATAAAGTTCACCACAGAGAATTTCTTGCACACAGAACAGAATACTTTTGAATTTAATGTAGGTTTTAGTTGATTTCTGTTTTGTTTTTTTTTTTTACTTATTTGTTCATCTTTTGTCAGCTTGGTGATAAAATTGAAATTCTTAAATGTGAAAATAAAGGCACATAAACATAAAGCATTTGCATATCTTTATAAATAAACCGAGTGAACTTGAGCTTTGTTAGGTTTTTGAAAACAGATAAACACTTTTTTTTACCTGACTAGCCGTCTCATTCAGTTTTGAAAGTTTCTCTGTGCTCATGTTAATTCTCAGTGAAACAGACATCTTGTGTCTGATCGTTTAACTTTAGAATTGGAAATTTTGCATATTCATTGCTCTTATATTTTTAGATAGGGTAGAAGCTGATGTCATTTTAAGACTTTATTACAAGGTTATTGAAAAAAACACACTGCAGACACAATCTATTATTCTAATCAGTGTTTTTATTTAACACGTCTTGCTGGGATCTTTAAATGTATCCAGTACTTTGGTTTGGGAGCAGATACTACCATTGACATTTCCACCAGCTTAATATTTCAGCTGTGTTCATTGCTAGTTAATAATGACTGCATGCTAACATGCTAAACAAAGATGATCAACATTAAAAACATTACAGCTGTCAACCATTAATGTTTTAATTTTAATTGTGGTGACTTTTAGCTCAAAGCAACATGAGTTCCAAAACAGGAGGCTGTGTTTGGTTATAGACCCATTTAATGCAATTTTTCTGATGTTTTTAGGACCACAAATGAAATTTCATTAAACATTGTACTTCTGCAGCATCGGAGGCAGATAACTAAAAACCTTCAGTATTAAAAAACAAACAAACAAACAAAACCCTTCAGATTGAAAACAGGAAATGTTTGGTACTTATGGTGAGCTCACAACACTAACCGCTGAGACTCATAAACAACAAGAAGTTCTCTTAGTTATCAAGACTGTCAAAGATCACTAACATAAAGCAGTTTTCATTTATTTTTACATGTACTGTAGAGTAAAGCAAAGCTCTGTTGGCCAGGGACCAATTGCACTGTTCCCCGTTTCATCAGAGTGAGAATGTGAATCAGCCTGAAGAGTCGAAGCTAAAGCAGCACCCACTGATACCAGAAACAAGACCTCAAGCATACAGGAGATAGTTATAAGATGATTAAGAAAACATCACAGGCATATCCAGAAATTATCAATACAGGACAAGACTGAAATAATAATTAAAAAAAAATCAAGAAGTGCTCTCTCTGATTTGAGTGAGTCATTCTGTGAATGTAATAATACATTCGAACAGCCAACCATCAGTTTTGAATGGAAAATGAAAAGTATTTACAGTAAACTTGTTCTGTTGGACTGACATCCAATAGACTGTTTCCCTACACAGAAACACAGCTTCAGCAGTTTAAACATGGCTGTGGTGTGTGTGTACACCTTTTTGGAAATGTTTTATTTCCTGCATGGGAATGTTAAAGCTTGGCAACAGGAAAATATACAAATTGCCCCAGGCATAAAACAAATTGTACAAAGCTAGTTCCCTTGAGCTGTAGCTCATTTAAAACAATTGTCAAAAAAGTACAGAGTATAAAAAAATAACACGTTTTGAAACAAAATATAAAAACGCAATTATGTACAAACAAAGGCAGCAAGTCATGAAACAGCAATAGAACAAACCTTCATTCACACATTACAGCAAGCGGATTCTGCATAAGTAAAATTAAAGTTCAAGTGGCAGGAGCATCCTAGATGCTTGTCTACAATACAACAAACCCTCAGTTTGGGCCCAGAGGACAGACCTCCACATCTTCAACAGAGAGCTTGCTTGCATACTGAGACGTCCAGTCTCTGAAGAAGAGCTCCTCTGCTTGGCTCTGCAGGGTCTGTTGGCCTGTTTTAACCTCAGAGCCCGTCTGGTTCACCACCAAGCCCACACCAGCTGTCTGGGTGAAGTAGTTCTCAGACCAGTTGGAAGTCCCTGTGAACACAGAAAGTCACATCAGTCACACTGCATGACAGTTGCATGAATCAGTAAGAATAACGTAGTTTAAAATCTTGGCGAGAGTCTACTTAAACATCCACATGCTTTCCAGTAAAAGGGCCGTCAAACCACTCTCTGCCTTTAGCTTGTAAGCTCAGAGCAGCGAGTGGCCCTGTTAACTGACTATTCAGGCTCAGAACACTGGGGGAGTGTTGGTGTTTACGCATGGGAGCAAATCTAAGTTCCCCTTTAATAAGTAAAATATATTCTGGTCATATCTAAGACATTTCCCCTTAAAATAACTTATCTACCAAATAAACAAAAAAAAAAAAATCTAAAGTGCAAACATGTGAGCAGCCTGTAAAAATGGATATTATTCTTTCCCACACTTGGCTGTAAAGAGTTATATATCTTGGAATTGTTTTATGGGCCTATTAAATGAAAAGATTATAATTTAGTTATATCATCCTTTACAGAACTGTAGATAAACCCTAAACTGTCCAGAGCAGATAAAAGCAAAGTTGTACAGCATATAGCT